>OY744605.1:39492107-40077107 GCA_963556255.1 Allolobophora icterica
GCTACTGAGTTAAAAGCTTATTTTTCCAGTTCAATTTGTTAGCCCGCAGTATTGTATGAGTGATATGGTTCAATCTTTGGTTTAAAATTTTTTTAACTTATTCATCTTCAAATGTGATATTACTTTTGTAGGGGGTGCGAACATTAATCAATCATTTCCTATAGGGGTGCAGGGCATAGAAAAGGTTGGGAACCCCTTGTGCCATCAATCCCAATAGTATAAATACGGCTGATCTGCGTAGATTAATCGAGCTCTGTTTTGATTGTCAACCGTGTTGGGTGACGTACGTTTTGGTCTCCTCTGGTGGATGACATTTGTAATTTGAGCTCGTTCGCTTTGGTTTCATTTATGGATGAAATCTGTATTTACTTGAAATTCGGTGATAGAAATCTTCTGTTAAATTTGCTGGTTTAGTCTACTTTCGACTTTCGACGCTGGTTAGTATTGTTTTGCTGTCGTCGTTTTGTCGTCTGCCGCCAGATCTCTTGTTGTTCGTCGTCGATTCGTGTAAAGGTAAGCATCGCATGTACATTGCTAATAAAGAACCTTTTATAGAACCCGGGAATTCCATTCCTTGCATAGAGCTGAATTACTACTAGACAAACACGCCACAATATATATATATATGTATATGTATATGTATATGCATATGCATATATATGCATATATATGCATATATATATATATATATATATATATCTATATATAATCGCATGTATATATATATATATCTATGTATATATAATCGCATGTATAGGCCTATATATATATATATATATATATATATATATATATATATATATATATATATATATATATATATATATATATATATAGCCTATCAGTCATCTATATGAGTTCCAATCTGTCGTCTCTCTGACTGCATGGATGGTTCTCTGTATCTTGGTTTGTCTGTATATCGTTCTCTTGGTCTGGTCGCTCTCTGTCTGTGGAAGTCTGCTTGTATGCCCAACTGGTGTTTGCTTTAGAGACTGCTTACCTCCCAATGCGGGTCATATATTTAGCGTACGTGCATGTGTACAGGTGTGGTTCATAACCTGTCATGCATGTATGCATGGCATGTCTCTTAAGCTCTGTCTCTAGTGGAGGTGACCCTACAAAATGGACGTCGTTTCCTGTGCTGAGGCGTGCATGGTCCAAGCGGCCATGACAGCTCCATCCTCCTGGCCCTGCGGATTGGCCAGTCCACTATAGATTGGAGATGACAAGCAACGGTGAGCGCTTCGAATGCAATCATGTCAACTGGAGCATTAATGAAAAAAAAAGCGGAAGTTAGGAATCAGTCGGCAGATACAAAGACCAAAGGGATGACTGATCGAGTTTTCTGAATTTTTTGATAATTTGTTAAATCTGGTCCCATTTTATGCCCACTTGCTGAGAGTGTACTCCCTAAATTAATTTTTCGCGACTTTCTGAAGGTTTTCTCAGACACGGTCACACAAGTCATCGTCATCATCATCGTAATTGCCGTCGTAGTCGTCGTCATTATCATCAACGTCATCCTCATCATCATCGCCGCCTGTCCACTGCCTCTAACTGCATAACATGTTTGTTAACCACAGTGCGCATGCAGGTGGTTCAATAAAGAATATACTTACTTACTTATACTTACTTACAATTGACCATTTCCCTTCACAACTTTCTGCTGCGTGCCGCCACAGTCTATCATCCAGATTTTGTGCATCACCGATGCATTGCGTGGTCAGATCGGGACCGTCTCGGAAAGGTCTCTCTTGAAGCGCAAATTTGTGATTACCTTTACAATAACCTATTGTCTGGCGATTCTATTCATTGAGTGATGACATCATCTACAATTACCTGGAGAGCTGGAACGGATACAAGGTAGTGTGACGACTGCATGACGTCGGCGGCATGTAAACTGTTGTGGTAACTGATGTCACTTCTGTAGTGTCTCTCTAGTTGCGTTAGGTAGTTGATTAGCGTAGTTTCAGGAATGCTGAACTCGGCCAACAGATTGCGCTTCTATCCGTCACCAAACACAATCAATCAATCAATCAATCAATCAATCAATCAATCAATCAATCAATCAATCAATCAATCAATCAATCAATCAATCAATCAATCAATCAATCAATCAATCAATCAATCAATCAATCAATCAATCAATCAATCAATCAATCAATCAATCAATCAATCAATCAATCAATCAATCAATCAATCAATCAATCAATCAATCAATCAATCAATCAATCAATCAATCAACCAACCAACCAATCAATCAACCAACCAACCAACCAAACACCATCAGTAAACACAGTCAGTAAACACAATCGGTAAACACAATCAGTAAACACAATCAGTAAACGCAAACAGTACACACAATCCATGGTGACACGCATTGGCTGACACCCACATTATTAGATGAACAACCTGAAGTTCTGAGCAAATTCTAGTTAGCGTTACATTTTGATGGGATCCAAAAACTAGACTCCCGGGCCTCAGAACGATGAACCGGCTGCACCCCCTCTCATAGGCCCTGCCTGCTCCCAAGAATTCCGACCGACATATACGACAGAATGGGCGAAGAAACCAAAAACAATACATTCCATCTCCATCATCATCATCACTACCGCCATCCACCAGCCAACATCACCACCACCAACGTTACCGCCAACATCACCACCACCGCCACCACCACTACCACCACCACCACCACCACCACCACCACCACCACCACCACCACCACCACCACCACCACCACCACCACCACCACCACCAAGAGCGGACGGAAGACTGACATTACTAGCAGCCCAGATATGCTATTATCTGGGACCATCGATCCCCGTGTGATCTATCGTAGACGCAGCTGTTCCGAAGGTCAGGCGAAGATCAAAGAGCCAAACACGAAACAGAGAAAGAGATCCACACGGTAAAAAGACACAGAAAGAGACAGAACGCGAAAGAGAAGATCAAGAAAATAGAAGAAACAAAGACGAAGAAGAAGAAGAAGTAAACGAACAAGGGCGATAAAAAGTAGCAGAAGGATGTAAAATATAAATTAAGGTGAAGAGAAAGTGAAACATAAAGAGAATGAGTATGAGAGAGACAAACATATCGACGGAATGAGAAAGAACCTCTCTGCCTGCGTCTGCCTGTGTCTGCCTGTGTCCTTCATTCCATCAGATGATAGATGGAAGAAAAGTGATAGCTAGTTGAAGCTTCTGGTAACTAAAAAGAGAGACAGAGACAGAGACTAAGACAGAGAGACAGGGACAGAGAGAAAGATAGACAGAGACACAGAGGGAATCAGGCATCTAAGCAGACCAGATGCCCCTCTAGCAATCGTTCCATCTGTCTGTTAAAGGTTACAACGGACCGTGCAACCTATATCAGATCGTTATCCCGTTACTCATTCCTCAGAGGCCAGACAGCAGTGCAGCTAGAAGCTTTGTCCGAAGCACAGATATAACAGAAAGAGTCACTGAACGAACTATTCAGTACTAAAATTTCCTGATTCATCACACACAGATTTCCAGCTTAAAACGACCTCAGTCTATTTCACTTACATATAATTATATTTCCAGTTTGTTTTCCCAGGCTTGGTCTGCCTGACTGTTTGGCCTTCTGTATGTGTGTTGAGCTGCGTGTTTGGCCGTTGTCTATCTGCAAGAACGTCTGTTAATTATCTGTCCTACTATCTAAAATGTCTCTTTGACCGTTCTGTCTGTTTGTGTATCTTATAGACAGTCTATATGTTTTGTGCCGCTGGTTATCTGTTTGTGTGACATCATTGTCTGAAGCTGCTCTTCCGCGGTTTCTATATATCGTCCAGTTCCTTAAGTGTGGAGCTCCACCACCTGATGTCGCTAAGATGGCAGTCACGACGGCCAACTACTGTAAACTTTCCCATCATGTGCGCAACTCCGCATGTAGGTTATGTTACCAGTTGGCTTCTTACTGAGCCTGATGTAAATTGTCCAGATATCCTACCACAGCAATTTCGTTGCTAGTCATGCAACAAGCTCATTATCTGTTATATGATCCTTGACGGTTTCTGTTGAACAGATTTCTGTCACCTTGTGCTTCATGTACCTGTGCTACGGAAGACGAAAGAAATCTGGCTAGGACGACGACATGATTCACCTTAAGCATGACATAGGTGAGAAAGGTGACTCACCTTATTAATGATATAGGTGAGATAGGTGACTCACCTTGAGCACCGTATAGGTGAGACAGGTCAGCGGTCTGTTATTTGTCAATTCTTTGACCCGGAAGACATCCACTCCCCAGCTGTTGATGCCATCCATCAACTGCAATCATCATTTATACACATAATCTAACACACAGGCATGGGCGTCCGCAGGAATTTTTTAGGGGGACGCAAACATTTTTAGGGGGGGGGCAAAACATTTGTTGGGGTGGGGAAAAATCACGCAGAAAAATTTTACATAGAAAATTTAAAAAAATAAATGATGATCAAGGACTTTACATAAATAATCAAGTGTTTCTTCGCATTGAAAATCGTATTGGGACTGTTGTAATAATCATAATAATCAAAAGATTTTATTTTTATAAAATAACTGCAAATTCCAGGCGGCGCAAATGCACCCCCTTGCGCCCCCCTCCGAACGCCCATGCACACAGAGCATCTTAATTTCTGCAAATACACTTAATATAGTCAAATATCATGATTAGATATAATCATTAGGCTTGGCCATGTCATATAAGCCTATTAGTGAAATGTTCCTTCGTCATGACTAATCTCTTCCTATAAACTCTGTTCTAAACTGCGCGCAAAAAACAGCGTCTTCGATAGGTTATTATTTCGCTAGCTCAGTCGTTTGACATGTGCCCAGAATCAGTGCAATTTTAAAGGCCTGACGTTTAAAAGTTAAAAGAAACTTCATGCTCTCGACAGATTGGTTTCTATATAAATTAGCATGCGATACAAAGTCAAAATGATGATAATAATGATGATGATGATGATGATGATGATGATGATGATGATGATGATGATGATGATGATGATGATGATAATAATAATAATTACGACAATACTAATTAGTATTGTTCTGGACAATATGTTTTTGGGATGACTAGTCTTCGTTGATGATGTACTTAATGGCATGATAATTATTAAGAAATGTAATTCCCTGCTGTATCCAATTATTATTATTATTTTTGTAAACAAATAGACAGACTTGAATTCATATAATTGTTTTGTTTGGTGGTAGATGTGCGAATAAAAATTGATGCCCCATATATGATGTCTCTTCGTATTATAATATTCATAATATTTTAAAGTATTTAATTGTTTTTATAATTATGTACAAGTCGATAATAGATAACATAAAGGGGATATTGCAGAAAGGTTAATTCAGACTTGTAATAATCATGTCTGTTGCCCTGTTCTTTCCGTTACCTCATCTATGTCACCTTCTTCGCTCGTTTTGACTCCGTACTTTGGGATGTCTGAGCCAAGGCAACTTGAGACGTCGGGGTTCGAAGTATGCACACCGGAAATGATAGACATCTCCTTCCGGTGATCTTCAACAGGTGGCGTCGCGCGATGCGGTGAGGCAGTGCCATCTTCCGACTTGAGAATCGGAGGGTCGATATCCTTTGGAATATCTGCGAATATTGCCAACAAATATTTTTATTTCTTCAAACAAACATCGTATCACATCTCGCTAAGAATACACAAGTTCAACCAGACTTACACATAAAATGAGATTTTGTTATTAAGAAACAGGAGCCAAGTCAGGTCTTGTAGAAGCATGTAGCTTTCTGCATGCTTGGCTCGTGTTTCGCTCTTACTGCGAGCTTATTGTTTTCCACATGATATTATTGTTAAGACTGTAAAAACATTACTAGCCCATTCCACGCAGACAGTATGTGGACTGGCTTCATAAATATCCCGTATAACTGTACTAAATAGACCATTGACAAACCCGTCCTTAAATATTAACTTAATATGGCGCCTTTTTAGTACTTCAAAAACGCTGCTTTTCTGAGATACGCTGATGTATGAGATAGAAAAATTGAATGAAGGTGACGTCAGACATGCGTGTTAAGTAATGCTGAACTCTTGACCTGACCTAGAAAAGTGCTGCAGATGTATTCGGATATCTGACTTCCGGCCTTCGTGGATTCGGCGAACTGATTCAGTTCTTTACTTAGCAATCGCCGGAACTGAACGCATGAACACAAACAGAGCAGAATTGACTTATTCGTCGTTGTCCACTTCGAGATCGTCATTATCATCATCATCATCATCATCATCATCATCATCATCATCATCATCATCATCATCATCATCATCATCATCATCATCATCACGTCATCATCATCATCACGACGTCATCATCATCATCATCTTCATCATCATCATCATCATCATCATCATCATCATCATCATCATCATCATCATCATCATCATCATCATCATCATCACGACGTCATCATCATCATCATCATCATCATCATCATCATCATCATAATCATCATCATCATCATCATCATCATCATCATCATCATCTTCATCATCATCATCATCATCACGTCATCATCATCATCATCACGTCATCATCATCATCACGTCATCATCATCATCATCATCATCATCATCATCATCATCATCATCACGTCATCATCATCACGACGTCGTCATCATCATCATCATCATCATCATCATCATCATCATCATCATCATCTTCATCATCATCATCATCACGTCATCATCATCATCATCACGTCATCATCATCATCATCATCATCATCATCATCATCATCATTATCATCATCATCATCATCATCATCATCATCATCATCATCATCATCATCATCATCATCATCTTCATCATCGTCATCATCATCATCATCATCATCACGTCATCATCATCATCATCACGTCATCATCATCATCATCATCATCATCATCTTTTTCATCATCATCATTATCATCATCAGCAGCATCGTTATCATCATCATTATCAGCACTGTCATCATCCTCAGCAACATCATGACCATCATGACCATCATCAACATCAGCATCATCAGCATCGTCATCAACATTACAATCATCATAGTCATCGCCTCCACCGTCAGTATCATCATCATCACCAACAACACCATTTTATATCTGCTTTATATCTGTCTTTTCTTTATTACCGTGCCAACTGGAATCTAATCTAAATAACGTCATGCAAATGGCTTTGACCAACTGTGTCATTATAAGACCAAATCCTCATCGTATGGACCTCGTTCCAACCTGTGGATCTCCTGGGAATAAGCTGCATCCACGAAGTAGTCTTTATGGAAAGCTGGAGATTTGTATACGATCCATCTATAATTAGGTGTTGTTCAAAATGTGAATGAGTGAATGGCAAATGCGTTAGAGCTTGGAACGATTTGTAGTGAGACATCCTCCCCTAGGCACTGCAGGTTCAGATTATCTCCCGTCTATGTTTCCCATACAGTTCGATCCTTCCCAATGGTCTATCCCAGGTATACCCAAATACATTTCGCAGGGTCCCAAGACAGACTGGATTTTGCCAAGACAGACATATAGTGACATATAGAGAGACATACAGTAAAATTGGAATGACAAGATACTTGCGCCGGCGTACCTTGTTGGTGGCAAGGTCTCCGACCGATTTGTGGATCTGGATGTTTTCCAGCTGCTCCAGGCTCCACTCAAGGTCATCGAGTGTGATGATGGCAAGCTGGCGACGCTGGTCCTCTAAACAACACGAACACAGACACACACAGTTTAGAGAAGACATCATCTTCTGCATGGAAAAGACAACATAGGATTAACGCCACTCCCCCATCCAATGTCCAAAGAAGTTCAGTAACAACATTCAACATCTTCGTATACTGCAGAGTACGATTTGTAGAGGAGAGGTGGTGCGAGAAACGCCCACCTTACTGTTTCAAAACATCTTCAAGGGAATTAGTATTTTGAGTGACATTTACATGTTTACAAGTTCCTCATACAACTCGCATCAGATGGTTCCTCCTCAATCTACGTCGCGGCTTCCAACCAAAAATCGGCCAGTGTTCCTACAAACACGAACGATCGGCCATGCACTAACACTTGACACTTGCGAACACTTTCGAGGTGTCTTGCGAACACCCTCGAAGTGTCTTGCGAACACTTGCGTAATTGATTTACCACGCTTTGCCCTGCTATAGTATACATAAATTTTATGCTGATGCATATATATCATCTTCAAGCACGTTCTATTTGACCGGGATTGGGCTGGGAGCGCTCCTGAGTAGATAGTCTTGAAGAAGCGCTATATAAAACCACTGTAATAAAAATAATATTAATAAGACATACATTAGAAGGTAGCAAAACATACTCAGAAAGTAATAAAACATGCCTCAGCAGGTAGCAAAACATACCTCGGAAAGTAGTAAGACTTACCTTAGGAGGTGGCAAAGCATACTCAGAAGGTAACAGAACATACATTACCTCAGAAGGTGGCAAAAACGTAGCAAAGCACACCTCAGAAAGTTGCAAAAACATACCTCAGAAGGTAGGATAACACACCTCAGAATGTAGCAAAACATACATCAGAAGGTAGCATGCAACCAGAAGGTAACATAATACACATAAGAATGTAGCAAAACATACATCAGAAGGTAGCATACAACCAGAAGGTAGGATAACACAGCTCATAATGTAGCAAAACATACCTCAGAAGGTAGCATACAACCAGAAGGTGGCATAATACACCTAAGAATGTAGCAAAACATACACCAGAAGGTAGCATACAACCAGAAGGTAGCAGAATACACATAAGAATGTAGCAAAAGATACCCGGGAAGGTATCAACACATACCTGAGAAAGTAGCAGCCTTTGATGGCCGGATGCTTCCACTAAGGTCATCTCGGTCAGGTGTAAGTCTTCTAGAGCGACTGAAGACAGAATGAGCGCATCATCACCGTCATTCACAGCCTCACTATCATTATCATCTATGATTATGACGATGTGACGTCAACGACGACGACGAAGATAACGATTATTATCATAATAGACGTAGTCGTCATTATCCTAGCCATTATCTTCGTCATCCATCTCAGATTCACACTGTTGCGTGACTTTTTGGAGCGTTACAAATAGCAATAATAGCTTTCGTAATATTCCTGAGTTGCATGACTATGACATTAATGATCATTATCAACAGCAGCATCGTACTAGTTATCATCATCACCAACGAGATGTTTGTTCCAAGGAACAAGAACCAACATTCATTCAGCTAGAGAAGAATGTTCATCATGTTTCAAAACATCGGGTGAAATTTTTTCATCAAAGCAATAGTCTGATGAAAACAACAGAAGCAATGACCGGAAAAACAACAACAAAAACAGCACCACTAACAATAACATGAACAGTAACAACAACTGCAACAATAACAGCTACAATAACGGTAGCAGTTTCAATAACAGTATAGCAACAGTAACTATGTCAGTGTATGTTTGTGCTCACTGGCTCTGAGTACAGTTTTACTGTGCGTTAATGGTTTGATATCATCCATTGTAGACTATGGTTTATTAGCATCCAGTCCTCTCCAGTGCATGTCTAATGATGGAGGGATGGAGGGATGAATGAATAAACGAATGGATGAATAGATGACGAGATAGAGGGATGGAGGGATGAATGGATGAATCAGTAGATGAGGTAGAGGGATGGATGAATGGATGACGAAATAGAGGGATCAATGGATGAATGAATAGATAAGATAGAGAGATGGATAATTGGATGAATGAACGACGAGATAGAGGGATGAAGGGAGAGATGAATGGATGACGACATAGAGGCTGGAGGGTTGATATAAGAGATGGATGAATAGATAACGAATTAGAGGGATGGATGGAAGGATGATGGGATAGTAGGATGCATGAATGAATGAATGGATGAATGGATGACGAGATAGAGGGATGGGGGATGGATGGCTTACCTGCAGGTTGAAGGTAGGTTCGCAATGATCATGTAATTATTGCGGACTCTGCGAAGAGTCTGAAGAATTTGAGCGAATGGAGTTACAACAAAATCCTCCGAATGATTCCTAAGAACCAGACACAACAACAGCAGATGTTCTTTCAAGGTAACCAGATGAGGTAACACAAGTTCAGTAGAACGCCGAGTTATGCAAAAGGACGCCTCGGTAAGTATAAGTGAAACCATACGATGAAGGGTATGTACAACGATAAATGTTCAGTGTAGTAACCGACCGACTTGTTTACTTACTTGATGGCTTACAGACAGACAGACAGACAGACAGACAGACAGACAGACAGACAGACAGACAGACAGACAGACAGACAGACAGACAGACAGACAGACAGACAGACAGACAGACAGACATACATACATACATACATACATACATACATACATACATACATACATACATACATACATACATACATACATACATACATACATACATACATACATACATACATACATACATACATACATACATACATACATACATACATACATACATACATACATACATACATACATACATACATGATGATACTTTTCTTCAGCAATTCAAGCAACGTGAGATTTGCAATGCAGTGGTGGACGCAGGAAGAAACTATTTCGGCCATTAACCCTATTAATTTTTCAGGAGTAGTGTGTGGCTTACGCAACTGAATTGACCCTACCGGCACTGGTTGCCTACAGAGAGGAAATTATACGCGATTATAATACTGCATGTTAAAGTGAGAAACCTCGAGAAATAAAGTTGAACCTTGAGTGAGAAGTCATGCAAATGGGAAACAATGGCCGAGAAGTTGGATGACTGGAAAGAGCTATAGGGCATCAGTTATTTTGGCGACATGAGTGGCGTGACTGAAACCTTGAAGAGTGAAGACTAGGCTCGAGAAGTGGAGAGAGGACTAAAATCCTTGGCAAAATGAAGTAGCCTTTTGGTCTCGTAATTTCCAGGATGCCGTTTTATGAATCGTCTTTGAACAGCCTTAATTAATTATGTCCACTCGGAAGCCATAAAATTGAAATAATAATATGCACAAATGAGGCGAATTCACTGTTTGAAATGTGATATCTTATTAATTAGGTCATTAAAACTGCCGATTGTTCAAGACCTCGCCGTGATAATAATGTATCTTCCTTCTCAACCCTGAATCAGAAGAATAATTACACTGTTAACAACGAAGACTTACGCAAAGCCACGCATACATTCATCCAACTCAACGTAACAATACTAACAATCAATCCACTCAAGTGTTCAGAATGTTCAGAAATGCTAAACAATAATCATTTGCATGAAATTCAGGCGACGCAAAATGAATTGTTTGTTTTGCATACCGACTTTTCTGCTTGCGACTGATCGGCAGAGCAGCTGACCAGAGTTGGATTTATAGCTGGGAAAAGAAGGCAGTACGGGTCAGCACCATAGACCTCATCAGCCCTCTAGCTCCGCAAGCTATCGGCCTATGCTTCGAGCTACCATTCTACACTCATCTTTCGCATCTACGCCATCATCTCCCTTTCCATGTCGCTACTTCCCCTCCTCCTCCTCCACCTTCTCATCCTTCTCCTTTTCACTCTTCTTCCTACTCCTACCTCCTTCCTCTGCCTCCTTCTCCTCCCCGCTTTCTGATTCTCCTCCTCTCCTCCTTTTCCCACTGCTCCTCCTCTTGTTACTTTCTGCGCATCCTCCGTCTGTCTTCGGAGGGGAATCACGAAATTGCGTCGGCTTCTGTTATTGTTTTCTAAATGCGCACGTAGTTGCAGCAACATAATCGCCTCCTCGCACGCACACACTCACTCACCGACCGGCGGGAACACGGCGCGCACCTGCGGGCAAAAGGGCGCATTGGTTATTGACTCTGTAGAAATATACAGTAAACGCAAAATGCAACGCACATCATCCTGGCAACTGCAAAATAACAGCAGAGTGCACCTAAGGTTGGCGGCCGCAGGCCGACGTACGATGGATTCCCATCTATTTAGTATTTTTAAGAAGTATGTTGCGTGTCGTCGAAACTATGCAAGTGCGTCAGAAGATTGAATCTTGCCTAGGCAGGATAGCCAACAGGCCACTCCCGCTGCAGTCGGCGCTGAGGCCTGACAAGATAACAAGATCGGAGTGGGGCATTGGACTGACCTTCTTCAAGGCTGAGGCCAAAGAGCTCCAACCTCGTGAAGCCAGGAGACTTATCCAAGTTACACGGTGACCTCGGATGCGTCTTGTTGTGAGGTCGGTGCATACTTTAACTGCGGCACAGGAGATTTTGCTCTGGTTATGACTTCCACCCAAGGGTCAAGAGGCCGCTCACGCTTTTAGACAAAACGATTAGCTCTGATCGTAAGTAAAATCATCAAACCAAGCAAGGCCACGATGTTAGAAAAACAACTAGGTCTAACCACCATGCTAGACCCCTACTTCATTTCAACGAAGGCAACCAGAGCAGGTTTCGTAAGAAACACAAACATAGCAAACAAGGCCAAACGAAGTCAACAAGGTCGAGTCTAGTTTCGCACATGAAACCATTTCCGTGCTTTTCTGGTTATAGACGTACTTTCTTTTTCCTTACGAGTCTAACCTAATGACTTCCATAGCGCCGTTTTTATGATGCTCAAGGGATTACTCGCTTAGAGTGAAAACAACTCGTAGTCCGTTAGAAAAGTGAAATTGAAATCCGAGAAATCCGAGAACCTATAGGAGCCAGGCTACGGCAAGTAACCGAGTTGAAACAGTTAAAATTAGACCTGACTGATATTCAAGAATTGATAGAAGACCGGAAACTGGGCACAGTGGGCAGTGAATAGCAAAGCTCTGGACGAAGTCGCGAGAAGAGCTGAGTGTAAAATACTGTCCTAAAGCGCATGCAAGGCCACAAAATGTTTCTGATGATTGAATGCGAATTTTTTTGATCCGAGAGTGGGCAATGATAGGCCCCTATATTGGCTGGTTTGAATGCAATGTCGTGATCTAACTATGAGATAGATTTAAACTGAATTATGCGCTCTGTGGGCATCAACGTGATCGAGGTAAATGTAGTGAATGTATAATGGAAGTATTTTGTTGTCTTCTTGTTAATAATAATAATAATAATAATAATAATAATAATAATAATAATAATAATAATAATAATAATAATAATAATAATAATAATAAGAGTAATAATAATAATAATAATAATAATAATAATAATAATAATAATAATAATAATAATAATAATAATATTCGTTTATCGATTCAAACTGACAAGTACGCAGTAAGATTACATGACATAGTAGTAACAGATGATACCAAAAATTTAACAAGAGTCAAATTTAACTGTTTGGTAGCCATGCAGGGTGCCCATCTGTCCTATTGCTCATTTGTTTCCGTCGCCATTTATGGAATGAAAGGCTGAGTCTACCTTGTGGGACTAGCGGGTATCGAACCCGCGTCCTTCTGATCTTCGTGCCAGCATGTTACCATTCAATCATCTTCCCGACCATAGAATTCTGAGTCACTTGCAGTTTCTCCAAATTTCCCTAAGAGATTTCTCTCGTGAGATGTGAATTACAGCAGTTAAGTCGGCTCGAAACCAGTAAGCCAATCAAATTTATGGAGTTGTTGACCAGTGCCTAAGAGAAGAAATTCAATCCCAGTATATAGGGTTTAGAAGAAATTTGCTACTAGCTATCCATGACTGAACATCACCGAAACAGAAGGAAGTAGCTGGAAAGCGTGGTAAGGTGACGAACTATCCAATCAAAACAATAGCTGGGAGTAAGCAGCATACAATCCACGAAGCTATCAGTGAGTAAGCCTCTAATAAGCGCAAAAAGAGGCGAGTTGATGGCAAAAACTCAATGGAAAATCGCAGTCAAGGCATTCAGCGTCAAAGTAAGTTAGTTGATACATAATGAGTAGGTCCACGAGGTTGCAGCTAAGATATAAGCCAACTGAAACGGGCACCAGAAAGACCGAATAATAGTGCTGAAGCCGGCAAAGAAGTGTAGGCCTACATCACGATCAACGGTATCGTGAGTCGCAATTAGGCGCAAAAGAATGCATGTAGTTTCTTATTTCCCTTCCTAATAATCGGTGCAATATCATATATCTCAATAAGAAATAATGAAATAAGAAAAAGAAGCAATCAGAGTGGATTACTAAACAAACTATTTTCTAGCCACGCTGTAAATAGTTCCATAAAACCGCTAGCTTAGTTTTCTATCAGCGATGCGTGTCAGCACTTCGAGTCGTGTGGTCGGGTCTCGTCTTGATTTAATCGTGCGCGCTGTACCGCTGAGAGTCGTCGTTACAGTGCAGAAGAAGGAGGCAATGCTAATTTTCGAATAATTGATCGCAAGAAGCAATAAACAACAGACCCGACCGACAGAACATTGGCAATCTAGATAGCATCCTTAGCCTTGGTTCAGGCCTCACTGCGGATGGTGAAGCTGGCTGAATAGATTCAGATTCTAGTCGGCTGCATGTAAATAATGTATACTTGGCAAGTCGTAAACTACGACACTCGCTGACTGCAGGATTTGAAGTTGTGAGCGTTTAGAGGAAGCTCAACAACTTTCAAACAAGTTTAAAATACTGCAGAATCTTCATGAAGTTTGATATATTAACACAATGTATGTTCATTTTGGTAAGAATACTTAATAGTAAAAAACAATAATAGGCCTTATAATAAGAACAACAACAATAATAATACAAATAATTATCTTAACTTGGCCATCCCAAAGCAAAGCTGCATACACTTTTCTTCTAAATCCTAATGTAGGCCTATCTTTCTATCTAATCTCCGGTAAAAAAATATGTCTAATCTGAATATTCATGGGAAATATTCAAGGCAATATTGATTGGTTTCCATTCCCCGTAAACTTCAATTAAACATACCATTACGTATCTTCCCTCTTGACGCCCATAAAGCGAGAAGGTTATTGCCATCGTTTTCCCTCCAGTAAGTGCTATTAAAAGGTTGTCACACCATTTAGGTCACCGAGTGGCCTATTAGTCGTTCTGGGCTGAGACAAAAGTAGGCCTAAGTCTATTTGAAATGATCTACAAATAGGCATCGTCCCAACCGGGCAGCGCGGCCATGCATAAACCCCACGCACGGAAGCGTCATCACCCAGGTGCATGGGAGTGACGTGTGGCCGGAAATTACTGCGCCAAGAATTCAAATAACAACTGTTTATAATTTAATGCTGTATTTTCCATCGATGTTTTTGCTTGTCTCTCAACCTGTTTTGAATACATTTAAATGACGTTCGCTTGATTTATTACAGCAAAAAGCACAGTTGCAATTAACTGCCCTTCCACTATACCGTCGCACTAAGTTAAAATTTTGTGTTGGCGTCTCTTAATTAGGTTTTATGAAAAATGAAGCAACATCTATAAAGGCATTTTGAACAATGTTCTAATAATGATAATAAGCTTTATTAATTCAAACTGAAAAGTACGCAGTAAGATTACATTGAAACACAACAGTAGACCTACAATCAAGATCTTAATTAAACACACGGTTTGGCAGCCATGCAAGGCGCCGCCGTAGAGGGTGATTACGGGTATCGAACCGCGATCTAATGCTCTCCTGGCCATGAGTGTTACCAATACTCTATCCCCTCCCCATCAGACTGATGGTGAGATTTATAAATACAACCAAACTGGCGTGTCACTGTCATTACATAAATATAACCCTCTAGCGATATAAAAACAACAGTTACAAAGAAAAAAATCTTGGCTGCTAGTTAAAGAGTGAAAAGTTTATCAATTTGTTTGTGGAAATATCTAAGCTTCTCGTTAAAAATTAAAATAAATGATTTTATTTTATTTGTGAGAAGCATAGATATTTCTACAAACAGACGAATAATTGCTCGTTGGTCAGACTGGGCTAATTAAGGCCTATGGTTTGGGTGCAAATAAATACTCATGTTCAAGAAAATGTGCGCAAATAATCGTCTGAGCCTTTCTGAACATGTAAACTTCCCCGTGTTACGCAGGCCTACTCCTCCCAAGTAAAATAAGAAGTCGAGTAATTACTTCATCACCTGTGCTGAGCCAACATCTAACAAATCTACCCTTGAGGTTCTCATTATATTAGTGTAACGTAATCCACCATTTAACCAAGAGACTCTGTTAAGAGGCGCCAAAGATTCGCAAAAGGAAACGCTGGTCGTTGGTTGCCTTGCTATAGCCATAGCAGAAACATTCTGTTCTCTGACGACAAAGCGGCTGAGTTTCAGTCGGTGCATATGCGGCATGTTGAAGGCTCGTACGCAAATAGGATCACACGTATATCGAGTATCATAGCACCATTCAGCGCTGGAACTGCTTGAGACCGACGTAGGATGAAATTCGGTTATCTGTGTTGCCTCTCAACTCTTCGTCTCTGTCTGTCTGGCTTCGTCTGGTTTTCATCTGCCTCAATAACTGTTTCTATTCGCTGTCTGTGCACCCACTCTGCCTCGTATCGTCTCTGCAGGTTCTTCCTCTGCCTCTGTTTCTAAATCCACTTGTCTCTACCTCTCTGTTTGTACGTGTGTTGCTCTCTGTACCTCTATGTTGTCACTGGTTCTAAATCACGCCTCGCTTGACGCACATGCAGAGAGCGCTGAGGTTTGGAAGCAGCTGCGGACAGCGAACTCTTCCAATTAGGCGAAACATTTCGCGCCCAAGAGCTGAGAAGTAGAGCAAGAAGGAGAAGGAGATAAGATTCCTCAACGCACAAAGACGTACGTAACACTCGCAGCTGTCGACAGCGGAACAGAACAGCGGAGAGGAGGACGTCGAGGTTCGAGGAAAACAGAGGGAAAGGGGGGACGGCGTGAACCATGGCTTATCAAAGGCGTTTGCCAAGGGCGTCTTTGACGGAACTCTATCGGAAACATGCGGTTCTTTCGCTTAGCATCAGCGGCTGCTGCAGCGAATGGCGCCAAAAGCGGCGGTCGAGTGGGGAAAGGGTGATTTGATTTCAACATGGACTTCTATGGCGCCCGTTTGAAATGCACAAGACATCAACCTATGATACGCCAATTAATCTACTGGCTTCTGTCGATTTCCGTGTCTGTCGACTCAGTCAGTTGCAATGAGAATCGTAGGTCTAATGCAATCGAGTATTCGCTTGGCTCCATAAGCCTCCATTTAAAATAAACAGTTCAATGGCATTGCGCGAATATTTAGAAACGACCCCCCAACCTTCAACTCATTTGCACTTCTGCATTTCGTGTAGTTCCTATGATGCGGCGTGCATATACTGTCTGAGTAATCCCGTTTTCCACCTCTGTTCCTCCTCCTCCTTCCCCTCCTCCTCCTCCTCCTCCTCCTCCTCCTCCTTCTCGTCCTTTCACTTGATCGACTCCTCCATCGGAAGAAGTTCCGTTGATCCTATATAACCTGTAAATGGTGTGGTCGAAATCCTCCTAATTCGCCGCTGGGTCATCCATTCAGAAGACGCTGCCTGCGTCTATCTTTCAGATCTAAAGATCGCTGCTAACCCTTTAGCAGATATTTATTCATTTATTTTTACCCATTTATTAAGCGCCACTAGCTAATGACCTAACATCAATCGATAGCGCTGAGCAATTATCAGTAACCTTTTCAGGGAGTCTCGACTCTCGAACCTGTACTTCCCGCGTTACAAGGCGAGCGCTCTAACCAATCGGCTGCTTTGTCCCTTCAGCCGATTAATGGCACGGATGACTGACTTACTCCGAAGGTTGAGAATGTGCTAGAAAGTGTCTTTGTTGTAGTCTACACTTCCTATTACGGCACTGTAGCGTTGGACAGCATCTGTCGCCATTCACCACGACCCATCGATGGAGTAGGGCCTACATGTGAAGAATGATAAATAACATTAATTAATTTTATTAAGTCTGTCATTCGTTAATTCGCATTTCATAGGTACTCATTCACCTCCCTATTCGTTCATTCGTTAATTAATTCGTTCATTCGTTCATTTATGCATTCGTACATAATATTGTGTTGATGTGTTTCTTACTGTTCTCGGGTGTTGTTCGAAGCATGCCACTTGGGTGAAGCCTCTGGCTGGTCACTGTTGTCTGCCGTCGACCGATAAAGAAAAGATTCTCTTCGGTGATGGAGACCAGTTGCTGCTGCTGCTGCAGACGATGACATGCTGGACGCAGGAGTTGATACAGAGGCAGATCCTGACGATCGTTCGTCCGTCGTGATGCTCACACTGCCGCGAAAGCTGGACGGCATCTTCAGGTCGATCTCGAGGCTGAACAACCAAACAATACAAACCCAACAGTTACACGGTAGCCGATTCGTTAGACCGCTCGACTTGTAACGTGCACAGCAGAGGTTCGAGCCTTACTTTTAATTTAGACAGTTACTGCGTGTGGACCACGGGCAAGTCCATCATTCACGGTGAAAAACTGCTCGCCTCAGATTAAGATTTATTTTCATTGAATGCACAATTAATGCAGCATAATAATAGTAATAATAATAATAATAATAATAATAATAATAATAATAATAATAATAATAATAATAATAATAATAATAATAATAATAACAACAACAACAACAACAACAACAACAATAATAATAATAAATAGACCCTAATAATAATAATAATAATAATTATTATTATTGTTTATTATTTATTATTATTATCTGGTTTTCCTAACTATACGTCATGACTTAATTGCGCTATACTAACAAAAATAATAATAATAATAATAATAATAATAATAATAATAATTTCAATGGCGTTGCATTCAGAGGCACTTTTGGGCACGAAGTCGGAGACGAGAACCAATAAACTGTTTTTAATCTTCTTTTACAGCCCGAGGGATCTTTACTACCTCGGGAATAAAAAAAAAAATAATAATAATAATAATAATAATAATAATAATAATAATAAACACGGCTTACGTAACAATCAATGCCCGGAATTTCATAACTGCCACTTTCTGTCCTTGCTTCATCGACCCCAGCGAGGGTGAGATCGCTGATTCTGGCTAAGTTGACTCATCTCTGACAACATAACTTTTCTTAACCCATCCCAACGCTTCTTTGCGGTTTATACAACACATTCGCAAGGCGTATCGTTCATCACTGGACTACCTTCTAATTAGAATAATTGGTGGCATTCTATTAGACCCAACAGATCTAGACACATGTAGCACTCGTTTGGTTTTCTTTAGGTTCAGTTTGAATCTCCCTCCTACCAGAGGAGAGAGGCATTTTAACACCACTTCTACGATAAAAAAGCACATTGAAATTTTCATTACTGAAGTGGCCTGCAATGTCCAGTTCTCGTCACCGGTTTGGTTTGTTAAGCCAGCTGACCAGCGCAGTGGACAGCTGCCATCGCATCAACTGTGACCACAAAGCTGGAGGATGCATGGTAGCACCAGAGCTACGGTTCGAATCCCCCGTTCAAAAGATCAACTTATTTAGGCAGACCCTGAGCTCCTCTGCAGAATTTCAGGCTAACAACCATCCACTTCAAGAGATCATGGCTATACCATCTCCAGACCAAAACCATCCAGTCTTTCAGGCTGTCTGCTCTTTTCCATCGGCTCTTCCTGTTGCACAGACGGGGCTACCCTCACATCACATCATGGACTTTATCAGTTGTAACGAATTTGGTCCTGCAGTCCTTTCCTCTGCCATCTCTCGTACAAGCTTAAACCCCCTGCGGAAGGGCTGTTTTTCGGAGGCTGTTGCTCCTATCCTGCTTGGAGCACATTGTTGGCCTTACGGAAGAAGTTAGGTGGACTTCGTCCCGTTGCTATTGGCTATTTCTGCGTCTCGGGCTTCAAAGTGCGTCAGTGCCATTTTGCATTGAACTAGTTATCTCCCTACTGTTCGCCACTGCAGCTTGAAGCCGGCATCTCGGTACGCCAGGTAGCTTTACAAACAACTCGACGGTTCCTCACTGACCTTTTATAAGGTTCAGTCGTTGTGAAGCTGGACTTAAGGAACGCTTTCAACAGCCTCAACGACAAGCATATGTTTGAAGCAGTGACAAATGTGGTGGTCTCTGATTTATATCCATATTGTCATCTTGCTAACAGAATGCCTTCAGTTATAAAGTACGATGCATTCTCTGTGTCGTCTAGTCTGGTCTTCAGCTGCAGGGTGACCTGCTAGAACGTCTCGTTTTATACTTACCTTAATTTGCAACTGCTGCCTTTCTCGTATGTCTTCTTCTCTGGTTTATCTTATATATATAAAATTATATATATATATACATATATATATACAGTCTTGTTGTCAAGACCTTAGACCTCAAGACCAAGACCAAGACCAAGATCTTGAACCTCAAAACCAAGACCAAGACCAAGACCTTGAACCTCAAGACCAAGACCAAGACCTTGAACCTCAAGACCAAGACCGAGACCAAGACCCAAAAAAATCACAGTCGTATCCAGACTTCTATTCCTTACTAAAAATTGTCCAGTCGGACTACTCGTTATTTTAATGAAAACATGAGTTTTTTCTTTTATTCAAGCAAAACAACTCTAAAATTTAATGGAGACTGCAGAGAATTCCGAATTCGTATTTACAAAAGTCCTTCATGCGAAATGTTATTCCAAATGCCTGTTGAAATTTATAAAAACCAATTTGCTCAGAATTTTCTGACCAAAACGTGACCTGTGGGGCCTCATAAAAATTTTGCCATGTGAAAAAACACGGTCTACAAGTGCTGAAATCGCTAGCACACAAAGCAGCTTTTCAAGAACCGGATACATGTAAATGTACAAATTAATCATGAGTCTGTTTTGAAATCATTCCATTAAATAACCGGAAGTCAAAATAATTGTCCAAAACAACAGTGAAGCCTCATTCACACCGTGTAAATACTACAGCAATAACTGTATGAGTAATTATTGGATAAATTTTTAAAATTCTTGTCGTTTGTTAAAATTAATGACTGTTCATATTGACAAAAGTCTTGGTCTTGGTCTTGCAAAACCAAGACCAAGACCTTGAACCTCAAGACCAAGACCAAGACCAAGACCAAGACCTTGAACCTCAAGACCAAGACCAAGACCTTTGGTCTCAAGACCAAGACCAAGACCAAGACTTTTAAAAACGAACTCGAGTGCACTCGAGACCAAGACCTTGGTCTCGAGGACAACAAGACTGTATATATATATATATATATGGTGTACATGTGTGTGTATATATCTATATATATATGGTGTATATATGTGTATATATAATTATAAATGTTACAGGGAATGTGTATTTTCAGGGAATATGTATATTCCCTGAAAATTTCAGGGTATATGTATATTCCCTGATTCACTCAGGGAATGTATACATTCCCTGAAAAAACCAGGGTATATACATATTCCCTGAAATCTTCAAGTGATTTCTATACACATTCCCTGAAAGCTTTCAAAGACACAGCGACATAAAGTCAACAGTAGGCCAAGTGCTTAGCTAGGGTTATAATTGATCTTGAGTTTTTATCCGAGCTTGGGAAATGGAGGTTTTCCTGGACCTTGGTTTTTCTTTGGCTTTTCTTGTTTTATTTAAACCCTGTTTTAAAATTCATTTAATCAACTTTTTAAACGGTCTGGATGGTCGAGGTCAATAAATAAATGGCGCAGTATGCATGCTATACTAGTTTATTTATATTTAAAATATTACTAGTCGAAAGACTAAAGGAGACTGCAGACTCAGACTGAACTGTTTTGGAAGTTTTCTGGAAGTAAACTGTTGTCCTTTTCAAAACTTAGGAAATTATTTCTTGAGTTTCATAGTCCGATTTCCAGGAGGCCAAACCAAATCAAAGGGGGTTTCCAGATAGTACCCGGAGTCAGTCGCTAAGGAGTTAGCGACTGACTTGATGAGTTAGCGACTGACTTAGCGACGCAGTCGACTAAGTCGCATGCTTATCGACTGACTAAGTCGCTTAGACTTATCGACTGACTTAGCGACTTGCTATCGACTTCTCAGGTAATCAGGTATGGACATACCTGATTATCTAACAATATAATGCATTTTACCGCATACTGTACTGACCGTGCCATCATTTCCGTGGGCATTAGATGGAACCCACATGGGCTCTATACGGGTCCAATATGGGACGTGGGCATGCTGACAGGGGACAGACCGATGACTGTGAAATTTGATGTTAATGTGAATTCGTGAAATTGAGCGCTTGGTAAATCGAATGTAGCGAGGAGGATTTATAGCAGTATACCCGATCTTATTACGGCCAAAAAGTAGGCCGAAACTGCTGGTGCGTGGCTCTTTCAGGCAGTAGCAGAGAACGAGAATCATGTAATCCGGCACTTATTCCCAGTGTAAGAATTTTGTAGAAAAGAGACTGGGGTGGGTTAGATTTTGATCCATGTGCAGTTGAAAATTTTATTCGTATTTTGCAAACTGATGTTCCTCGAAATTTGAAAGCAGCAGATTTCAACGCTAGCAGTTTTGCAAGTCAAACTCGAATCAAAATCAATTCCTATGTTGAGAAAATTCAAAAATGCAAACATGATACACTGTGTAAATTTCTTCTCTTTGTCAGAGATTCAGAATCAAATAATCCTAAATCACACCAGCACAACTGAGGGGGTTGGAAACGACCCCCTGGGATGTGCAATGAAGACTTTTAAACTGTTGTGTCCTAAGAAAGACTATAGGGGTTGAGCCTCCAACCCCGACAATTCTCCTCTGCTTAATCCCCTCTTCGTAATCATCAACACCATCTTCGAAATAGAATGCATCAATCCACTTTATCAAAAGAGACAACAACTATATCCCCGTATTCTTTATAGGAACTTTTACCAACAGAGCAAACTCTTTCTCTTATAATGTAGGGCCTACCAATTTGCGACATATCAGCTTGTTTTCATCAACAAACGAATATTGTATTGTATCGTATTGTAAGTGTTGCTCATGTCCTGCTGATTGTGTTTGTCAAATCGAAACTTGGAATCCGCGATTAAAACAACAAGAAAACATTAAGTGAACAAAGTCGCTAGCAGTCGATAGCTTAGCGACTGGTTTCGACTTGAGGCCTTAACGGCGGCGGCGGCGGCGGATTGCGGCGGCGCCGGGGACTATTTCCAGAGAGTAGTACAAAAGAGGTCCAAGTCCGATTTCCAGGGTACCAGATCAGGAAGTTTCCAGAGAGTGGTCCAAAAGAGGTCCAAGTCAGATTTCCAGGAGGCCAAACCAAATCAAAGGGGGTTTCCAGAGAGTAGTCCAAAAGAGGTCCATGTCCGATTTCCAGAGTACCAGATCAGGTGAGGCAGAGCAGCTGTCAAGGCGGGTGTCGTTTACGGCGAGTATAATTGGAAGGCGGAGTATCAGATGAGTCAGAGTAGGAGTATTTGAAAAGGTGAGACTTCAGTTTTGAGTGGAAACCGATGGATAGGGTTTTCTTTGGTTATTTTAATGTTGTAGCTTAGGTTTTTCATTTTTCAACAGTGATAACACTGATTACTACTAAAACCTTTCTTCTATGAAGTGAGATGTTGTTTATTCTGAAGATTTGATCCTATATTTACGTACAGTTATTGAACAATGGGCGTTTGCGCATCAAAGGAGGTACGCAGTGATAGAACCTTCCAATTAGCGACCAATTATAACCCTAGCTAAGCACTAGTCCTACTGTTGACTTTATGTCGCTGTGCCTTTGAAAGCTTTCAGGGAATGTGTATAGAAATCACTTGAAGATTTCAGGGAATATGTATATACCCTGGTTTTTTCAGGGAATGTATACATTCCCTGAGTGAATCAGGGAATATACATATACCCTGAAATTTTCAGGGAATATACATATTCCCTGAAAATACACATTCCCTGTAACATATATATGTAGATGATCTCATACTGGGTGGAGAGGCTTTTGTTGTAGCAAGCGATGCTGAGGTCATCAAGACAGAAGCTAACTACTGGGCGTGGCTTTGACAGCTAAATACAAGGTCATTTCACAAGATCCTCATATTATTCAACGTGCATGATCCCTTGATCCTTTGCTTTACATTAAGCTTCCCTGACGACGCCTGACTCCTCAGCGCAACCCTCACAGTTGGCGAGGCACACAGGTCGTCACTGGAAGCTAGATGTTCTGAACGTGCACTTTGGTTATTACGATTGGTATCCATAAACCATTACGAGTAATGGCTTCATTACGAAACTACCGTACACGAATGGCTTCATTCCAGGCTGGTGACTGGTCTCTTGCCCTCCTCATATGCAGCTGCCGTTTTTAAAACTTGACGACGAGGCGATTCGTATAGCTATGAGTTGCCTTCTTTAGGTCGAAGTTTGAGCTGTCCAGAGCTGTCGTTTTGGTCGATAGGTCCCATGGCCTGGCCTGACATCTTGGTCTCTGTAGAGCTATTTATTGGACATGCTACCCTATATTACCTGTTCTGGCGAGCCATTGTGAGAGCTGGATTTCCTCTTCTAAAGGACTTGTGATATTCGATGGCAAGCGCCCGAATGGCAAGCTGGCTGGAATTTCGCCTGAGATGTCCCCGTTGCAGACACCTTTGATGAATCGTAGCAACCTCATACCATCGGTGTGGCAGGAGCAGAGGCCGAGCAGTACAGAGGAAGGTTGCCAAGATACTTTGATCTGATTAATCAGCAGGAATTGGAGTTCATGGCCATTGACAAAGCAGGTTCGCTATCAAAGGGAGACTTTTTTCTTCTGCCAACTTGTTGATACAACAACCCAACGGTTCAAAGAGATCACTTTCCCCGGTGCGTTTGAATTAAGAGCCAGACATCTGCCAAGACTAACCATTCCAGAGATGCACAGACTAATTTTCTACACTCTCTGGATTTTATCTTTTGGACTAATGATGATGATGATGATGATGATGATGATGATGATGATGATGATGATGATGATGATGATGATGATGATGATGATGATGATGATGATGATGATGATGACGATGACGATGACGATGATGATGATGATGGTAACAGTAATAAAATATAATAACAGTAAGAATTTTAATAAAAGTATAAAAAACAATGATGCTAATCTGCTGTTGCTGCTGAGGTGTAAGAACAGGTCAGAGTCCCTCACAAACAACGCAAGCCTCTATCACAAAAAGATTACAAGTCATCATCATCGTCATCACGATTATTTTTGCTTGTGATGTCATCGACATGGTCGTCATCGTCGTAATAGTGCACATTATCATGTGAAATGTTGTGACTTAGACAAGACAATCTGACTTCCGATGCCTACAGTACAACGTATATCTACGTCAAACTGATGGCACGTGTCTAGCGCCTCTGAGAGGTTGTTAAGGGGCGCTGCATAAATGTTTTATTGCATTACATTACATTACATTACAAACCCTGGAGCAAACAGTAGGCCTATGCGCAGTCATTAACAATGAAGTTGCGACAGAAGTGTCATCTCCACTGTAGACTGAATTCCTCTCAAATCGGCGCAGACCTGTAAACAACAATTAGAGACCAAGCCTGGTGGTAAATTGGAGTGGGTCATCAATAGCCTATGCGGAGTATTCGTCCTATATATATAAAATTATATATATATATCAATTTATATATCAATTTCTTATTAAAATTAATGTACTTCGATCTCGACGGTACTTTGTTGAAAAATGAGAATGACTGCAAGAATAAATTAGAGGCGAAAAACTACTGTTCTACTTGTCATGGGCGGGGGGGGGGTAAAATCTAGTGGTTGAGAACGAATCACAAGGCCCTCAACGCAGCGCAGGATTTGCAATTTGTAGTCCACTTTCAAGCTGATAGCACCTATCAAATCCTATTACATGCTTTGCGCAGACACTGACAATTCTAAGCGAACAATGACCAGACTGGCGACGGTATTTCACTACAAGGTATATCGACACAGTCCAGCAGCCTATGGGTTTATACAGAGGAAGGAGAGGGGGGAGGGGGTTGAAGCAAGACATGGGCTGAAATGAGATAGAGATGTTGGCGTAAAACAGATAGAGACTATGACAAAACAGTGTCTTAAAACGCTGTTTGAGTATACGAGGGCTGGGAGGAATCCGCGGCGTAATGAACGTATACACACCTAACTGGATGGACTGACGTTTTGCATAACTCATAAAACAAGTAATAAAGCCCGGAATCGTCTATCTCTTTGCCCTCAAACTTCCAATCACGGGTCAGCCCATGATATATGCTCGCCGTTATTTTCATAATAATCGCAATAAGTTGTGGTGCTTGCTATCATCGTCTGAAGCAATAGCACATGTAGTCGTTGTCATCGGTATAGTTATCTTGTATACGGCAAAACTGACGTGGATGAGGTTACAGTTTGTTAGACGCCCAGATTGGGTTTAGGTGGTTTAATCTGTACTACAGCCACTGCACATTTTAGTAGTGTGGAGGAATATTTATTATACCATTAATATTCTTTTGAGGGTTCAAACCAGCCACAGTAGTACAATTGGTTCGATTCTAGGCCACTGTTCAGTAAACAGTGCAAATGCCCATCACAGGTGCAAATGCCAATCGCAGGTGCATCAAGGTCTAAGGTGGAATCTAACCCACGCGGCATGTAGCGAGATCGTAAAATAGCATGTATGTCATTATGGTTCAGGAACATTTATCATCTAAGCCAAAAGATATATTTTATTAGTAGATATAATTATTTGTTAACGCGCCTGTGTTATTTCGTGTGGTTATCGGAGCGAAAGTTATACTCGCTAGGTGTCGGAAGGTGAATGCGTACAAATACCTTTCTTTCCTTCCTCGCTTAACTGAGCATCGGTGGTGCAGCGTTAAGCTTTCCGCCGGGCAAGCGAAGGGTCGTGAGTTCGATTCTACCCTCGAGCTGTGTAATTTAGATTTATTTCTTTTAAACAGGCAGAGATGAGTAACAGGACTTATGATAGGTGTGGATCGATGAGTGGCTGCTGGATGGCGCATTGGTACCAACTCGCAAATAAACGCGGGGTTCACAGTCATGCTTACAAGTCGACGGCGCTGGCCAATCACAGTTCACAGTTCAAAATTCTGCGCGCTTATTCAGGTCAGGTTGCATCATTGTTTTTCAAAATGTCTGACGGTGCAGATTTCATATTGGATATCGCTAAATCATCAAAGGATGATATACGTTCAGTTATTAACACCGTTTTTAAAATCCGCAATGATAGAGTCAGCTTTGAGAAGAAGTTACAGACGATTCGCGATTTGTTGCGTAAATCAGCGAAAGGGAAGATTGTTAGGTCTAAAGGTAAGTGCTTCTGAATCGTTGTATCGAATTCCTTTTTACTGAGCAAGTCTTTCACTCTCAATTGCTTAGTAGGACGTGATGGGCGCACTTAGTGGCTGCCTACAGTTAAATTCGACTCCTGTAATAACTTATGAACCTCCGTTCATACTATGACTTGTAATCATATTGCGTTGCAGTGTTACCACTGTAGAAAAATGAAAAAACCCAAGTTGGGACACTAAAAAACCCAAGAAAACCCAAGGTAGGTTTTCTGCAGACTTTGATGATGATGATGATGGTAAAATAAGAAAAACCCAAGCAAAAAACCCAAGTGTCCAGGAAAAAACCCCATTTCCCAAGTTCGTCTGAATATTAACGATTCTGCAGAGGTCTCGCAAAACGAGACCGCTGTATCTTCAGTGTTGTTCGCCAGGGGTATTAGTCTGAATGTTAACGATTCTGCAGAGGTCTCGCAAAACGAGACCGCTGTATCTTCAGTGTTGTTCGCCAGGGGTAGTCTGAATGTTAACGATTCTGCAGAGGTCTCGCAAAACGAGACCGCTGTATCTTTAGTGTTGTTCGCCAGGGGTAGTCTGAATATTAACGATTCTGCAGAGGTCTCGCAAAACGAGACCGCTGTATCTTCAGTGTTGTTCGCCAGGGGTATTAGTCTGAATATTAACGATTCTGCAGAGGTCTCGCAAAACGAGACCGCTGTATCTTCAGTGTTGTTCGCCAGGGGTATTAGTCTGAATATTAACGATTCTGCAGAGGTCTCGCAAAACGAGACCGCTGTATCTTCAGTGTTGTTCGCCAGGGGTAGTCTGAATATTAACGATTCTGCAGAGGTCTCGCAAAACGAGACCGCTGTATCTTCAGTGTTGTTCGCCAGGGGTAGTCTGAATATTAACGATTCTGCAGAGGTCTCGCAAAACGAGACCGCTGTATCTTCAGTGTTGTTCGCCAGGGGTATTAGTCTGAATATTAACGATTCTGCAGAGGTCTCGCAAAACGAGACCGCTGTATCTTCAGTGTTGTTCGCCAGGGGTAGTCTGAATATTAACGATTCTGCAGAGGTCTCGCAAAACGAGACCGCTGTATCTTCAGTGTTGTTCGCCAGGGGTAGTCTGAATATTAACGATTCTGCAGAGGTCTCGCAAAACGAGACCGCTGTATCTTCAGTGTTGTTCGCCAGGGGTATTAGTCTGAATATTAACGATTCTGCAGAGGTCTCGCAAAACGAGACCGCTGTATCTTCAGTGTTGTTCGCCAGGGGTATTAGTCTGAATATTAACGATTCTGCAGAGGTTCGATGGCAGGCCTGTCGCCTTGATTTAAGTCATAGCATGGATGGCACTTTGTGTTCATTAGGGACCGTATAGAAATCGTCGATTCTGCTAAGGTCTCTTTTTAACGAGACCTTCGATGCTTTCAAGAATAAACTAAATTTATTTAAATTGATCGATTGATGCAAATATCGCAAAATCGCCAAGTGTTTTGGAATAGCGTTTTTTTTTGTTTCAGATCGAAGAGGGCTGAAGGGGTCCCAAAAACCAGATCATGTTTTCGAAGATGATACAGACGTCAACCCAGAGAGACCTATCCTTGACGATAAAGCTATTACAGAGTTCTATAAACATTGTGCTGAAGCGGAAGAAGGAAGAACAAATCTGTCTGACGACCTGCTTGATATGGATATTAACCTGGAACCGAGTTCACCCATCGCCGGTACCAGTAGAATGATTCTGTAAAAAATAAGCTGGTTTCCATAACTTCGCTTTTGGACGCATGAGAAAACTTAAAGATTACGATTACGATAGACATAATTGTTATTAGACTGAATTACTGAAATATTATAATTTTGACTATGGTAGACAAATACATTAAGCATATATGCTTCTCGCTGTCTTTTGGAAATGAAAGGATTATTCCAATACATTACCACAGCGCGGATATTACAAGTTCATTAGGGGGTCGTATAAAAATCATCGATTCTGCTACGGTCTCCTTTAAGGAGACCTTCGATGGCAGACCTGTCGCCTTGATTTAAGTCTTAGTATGGATGGCATTTTGTGTGTGTTCTTTAGGGGTCGTATAAAAATCGTCGATTCTGCTACGGTCTCTTTTAAGGAGACCTTCCATGGCAGGCCTGTCGCCTTGATTTAAGTCTTAGCATGGAATGATATGCTGGTGCTAGCACACAGATCTTGCCAATCGAAATTTTTCAGACAATTGTATATATCTAACGACCGCAAGTTTAAGCTAATATATCAGCCTTCTAATTTAATCTAGTATCCGTTTCCGTATATATTTTCCGTTTTTTTGCTCTTGCTTTTGGTCGTTCGTTACAGCAATGATTCAGTTTTAGAACCAGCCCCGGAGAAGGAATTGTCCGGACAGCCCCCTCGTATATTTGTCTTATGTATTCATTATGTGTCGTACACGTATAATTGTAGGACTTCTACTCCTACCACAGTGTGACTGGGGTTGCTTGTTACTGTAAGTCTGTAATACTGGTACGCAGTCGGAGTCGTTGTAAGATTAAAAAATGACGGAGCAGCTTCGGTGTTTAATAATGCCTGCGTCGATCTTAGTAATTGGGTGAACGTTGATCCATCGTTACTTCCGTTTAAAATCCAGTTTGTAATCTGGTATGCGCCTCTGTTGCGTCTTATCGCTTTCAACGCAATTCTCCAAATTTTAACAGGCTCAGGACATTTTATCTGCAGCCAGACATTTAGGATTGATCTACTATCCGCGATCCATGTTCCGTTTGAACCATCTGCATTTAGACTATTGAAAGCTCCATACGCTTGATACTTGTCTGTAACAGTTGAACTAGCACTTGCCATAAATCCGGTAACACTTTCATCAGCCTCCAAAATAGGTATGTATCCGATATGACACTTTTTAAGAGCATTATTATCCGCTCTACTAAGAGCGTTATCGACGTAATTTTTGGTGGAGGCATCTTGAAGGTTAACGGGGTCTTTTAAATCGGTTATAGATTTTTGTCTCATAACTATATCTTGGTAAACATCGATTTTATGGTCGCTGGACGATTTACCGAATCGAATTATATTTTCCGTTCCCACTTTGCACAAGAAACCTTCGATCGATTGCAACGTTATAGGTTGGTTTAAATAACCTTCTATTTTGTTTAACAGATTACCCAGTATCAAAGCAAACAGTTTGTTTCCGCGTAGATCCTTACACCCCATATTACGTTGACGATCCGAGCCCACACTTAAAAATAGATTGCCGGTCATAACGTCACCAGTCTTAGAAACTTTGTTTACACCGCTGTTTAAATCTACGTAATTTTTGGTAGCACCATCTTGGGAATTAGTAGGTTCTAACACGTTGACCAGTTTATGAGAATCTAAATTAATATTCTCGATCGCGGCGTTTGTTCCATCCATACGAAGGAAAGTAGCATTTGCTTGAGACAATGTAACTCCTCCGGCAATTATTCTTTCCGAGTATCCAACATCAGTATGTCCGAATTTATCCACAGGCATTTTTAGTATATATATATAAAATATATATACATTGTACATATATATATATTTTATTTATATCAGAATAAGTCGTCTGGTAAGCTCAAAGGAGGCTGAATAGCCTACCACGATTTAAGTATCGTATATGTATAATTGTATGCTATGAAGTCCTACGTTAATCTGACCGAAAATAGTCCCACCGGGAATATGTGTTTTCGTAAATCTGTAATACTGATACGCAGTATTCGTTGAAATATTGAAAAATGACGGGGCAGTTGCGGTTCTCAATAGGCCAAACGGAGTCGTCATCGTAAATAACGTCGTAAATGTCGAATCGCCGTCGTTACGCCCTGATATGGTCCAAAAGACGCCGTGTATTCTATGTACATTATCGATGGCTTTCAACGCGATTCGCCAAATTTTAACCGGCTCGGGACATTTTATCTGTATCCAGGTATTCAAAGAATCATTAGAAACCCAAGATCCGTTCAAACCATCCGCGTTTAGACTATTGAACGCTCCGTACGCTCGATATCCGTCTATGTGTGAACTGGCACTAGCGACGAATCCGGTACTACTCTCGTCGGTTTCTAAATTAGGTATATATCCGAGATAACATTTCTTATGAGCATTATCTACGTAACATTTGGTAGCACCATCTTGGGGGTTAGTAGGATCTGACACGTTGACAATTTTATGAGAATCTAAATTAATATTCTCGGTCGCAGCGTTTGTTCCATCCATACGAAGGAAAGTAGCATTTGCTTGAGACAGCGTAACTCCTCCGGCAATTACTCTTTCTGAATATCCAACATCAGTATGTCCGAATTTATCCACAGGCATTTTATAATATATATATAGATATATATATATATTAAAACAAACCGTTTATAACTTCTTGAAAATTCGCGCCATCGTCCATCATCTTCAACACGTACAGACACAGATGACCGCAAAACACTTCGTTATCGGGCTGTATTCGTTCGCTGTTATAATAAACCGGACTGCGTAAATATTCCAATAGCTCGGTAGGTGGAGGGAGACCATAGCCATCGAAATATTTCGCCGAAATTTCGCCTTTCTTCTTGATCCAACACACCCAATGAGTCCCGCTCCCACTAGATTTATCTAGGTTAAGAATGCCGCTTTCGTTAGTACTCGGTCTCTCGGGCAACTCGTCTCGTAGGAACACGCCTCTACAGTTTGTGATATTTAGTTTCTTCTTAGCGGCGTCTAGCAGTTGTATATTCGACAAAGGAACATTCGGTAACACGACTCCGCAAACGTCGATTTCTGTAACACTTCTAAAACTCATTTTATAATCAACGAATAGATTCTTTATGTGCTCAGCGTAACGAGTAATGTCCGTAAGCTAATGTATGAATACCGTCTTCCATTATTACTCGTTTGTCATCATCCGCGGATAATGCGACTTTATTTACCTGTTCGGTATAAATATCGTGATGATACGATCTAAAAACGTTCATTTTTCTTAGTCGTTCTCTCTTGGTAAAAAGACAGTTTTTATAATCATCATGAGTTATCGTTTTCTTAACAACATTTTGCTTAATGCCTTTACACTTCTTGTGTTCTTCACCATCCATTCTATACGAGTACAACTTGGCCCTTAAACCTACGAACTCGTAAATCTGTTTTCCTGCTGATTCGTCTTTGAACATACCGATAACTTTCTTGTTCATTCCGCTTCTTAAACCCGATGGGTGATCTTCTGGGTAATCACTCGTATCGAATCGAACCGCAACGTCTTGAGCGATATCGTCGTAAAAATCTTCTGTTTGTATTTCATATGCCAACGAATCTGTATCGGTGAATAACAATTTAGCTCTGTCTCCGTATTTTTGCCGTATAAAATTGTAATGGAAATCGTACATCAAAGTTTTACTTAAGTCTAATATACACATGCCTAGATATATCGGTTTATTATAAAACAACCTCGGTCTTTTCATGTGAACGGCGATTAGATTCTCGTCGAAAATCGTCAGGCGGTCATAATTAGTTTTTGCAGCTAACTTAATAGCTTCCTTCTCGTGACATACCAATTTTATATCTACATGATTTTCCATCCTTTCAAGAGTTTTTCCAAAGACGCTATTGTTCATCAATTTGAAAAAGTCTTTCTCAAAGTTATTAGTGGCACTCGTTCTCAAGTTTGTGTTCAAATCTACATAATATTTCAACCAAGGGCTTTCTTCGAATAGTATCCCTCTGTGAATTTTCGCGATTTTCAACCCGAGACTTTCGTACAACTTCAAATTTTCGTAATGTACCACGTACTTCTTTTTATCGTTCAAGTTTGGAATTAGTTTTGGTATATTATATGTAAATTCCGACGAGATGCTCTCGGGAGCCAGAGGATAGTCGTTGTGGAGATCGTGCAATTTTTCAGAATATTCCAAATCCACTTCCAATATACACGATCCCAAAACATTCCAATTATTTAGCTCGTCGTCGCTCATCCATTTAAATCCACGAGTCGGTAAAGGCTTGCTCATCGCCCAACCGTATAAATTATTAGCGTCTAGATAAGTTATATATGACGAAGGCTCGCTGCTATCGAATTTATCCGCCGTCATATACTTATTGTTGGCTTTCCCATAACGATTCGAAATTGTGCTGATTCCTCCTCTTATTCCTTGCTTAATCATCATAATCATATCGTAATCGCTCAACAACTCCAACTTTATACCGGTCAACTTCAAAGCGGCATCCCAGGCCAGTCCCGGAGAAGTGTAATACCATGCGGGATCTAGCCGATAATTCTTCATGCATACGTCTCTAAAGTTTTCGAAAACATCGGCTAAAAGTAGAACATCCGAAACATTGTACAGGTCGTGGTATTCTCTAAACGTTTTACATCCGAATGCATTCCATACAGTTTTGGCGTGATCGTAATCTTCGTCGCTAATATCTGAGTCGTTTAGCCGCGAATAAAATGCGGACTTGGGAGGTAGTTCGGTTTCGTTAAATCTATCGACGGAAGTAACGTAATCGTACGGGTAAATTCCTTTTTTAAGTAAAAGATCGAGCTGTTTCCCAGAATATAATGCGCCAAGATTTTTACATTGTTCTTTCTTCAGATTCTTAGATAAAGCGTCAAGACTCGAGGCCATGAATCTAAAACTGTCGATAAATCGCAATTCGCGTTTAACATTAATTTCTTTCCCTTCTTTGTTTAGAAACTTATCGACGATCACTTCTCTGCTAAACGATATGTACTTCTCTTCGTTATTAGGAATGCATTTAATTTTCTCATTCTGATCACCGCGCAATTTTTTTACGAACAGATGGCTGTCGTATCCGGACAGATTATGAAATACTACTGGAAAGAACCTCGGAACTTTATAGTCTAGATTACAACCATTATGAGCGACCCCTCTGAATTTACCGCTCAAATGACAGTGATCTCGAACCCGATCTGTACCCAACGCCCCTCCACAGATATGACATAAAGTAGTTTCCTTAAACTTTTTTCGGTCATCTGGAGTAAATATCATCTTCTTCGGAAATTTAAACTGATTGTATATTCGTTTTATAGTCTCTTCGAGACTTTCTACGAATATTTGACCGATATCGTCGTCTTCGCTTTCGGCCGTGTACGTTACAGGATCTTGTTGATATAATATATCGTCGAAGCATTTTACGTAATAACAAAACGAGCTAGGCGTGTGTTTTTGGTATTTATCGGTGTAAGACACGCGAGGATCTGGCTTGCAAGTGGCTATAGGTTTGATGAAAGATTCGAAATCTGCATAAACGATAAAGGGAACTCTCATCGACCTATTATAATTTTTAAAACTTAACGTAGTTCCCGGTTCTGGGACTTCTATTTTTTGAGCGGCGTTTTGCGAACAGTACACGGTATGTTTATTGAGCGCTTCTATTCTTGTATAACCGTTTAAACATCTTCTACAATAGTGCATTGATATAGTTGACTTTTCTGTACGTGATGACATCAATCTGTTAAAATTCTTTATCCAACAATAATGTTTCTTATCTCCGTCTGAAATAAGCAATAGTTCAACGATAGAAACTTTATCGTCTCGTTGATTCGACACATAAATTGGGAATACTATCTTATTTTCATAACCGAATACGTCAACGCTTATATTATTATTTCTTTCAAACTTGCTTATTATATTAGCATCCGCCGCAACCGGAAATTCGATATCGCTCCAATCGAGTTTCTTCGATTGTTTGATTAATTCTTTCGTAATTCTTTCGGGATGATTGTCCGTTGGATTTAAAGCTCTAGTAATGCACCACTTGAAACATTGGTCGTCATCGTTTTTCATATTGATAATAGCCTTTTTGCTAGATAGTTCTGTAGGCAACGGAATGTAAGAACTGCCTTTCAGTGGTTTATACACAGCAGTATTGACATCTAATTTAACAACATTCACGAATCTCCAATTACTTCCCCGCATCTGAAAACTCGCCATAGTCTCTGGGATCTTATTTATTGCATTATTGTATATTTCGTTAATATCGGTAGCATCTAAAATAACTTCAGTTTTCGAGACGAATGGAACATTCGCGGATTCTTCTTCTCCAGATTTCATATCAACGCGCTCCATGGTACATGTAAGAACGAGTTGAACCTTAACCTGACGATCTCTTGACAACAGACTAACCACCTGCGGTCTAACGGCGTTAAGAAAAGATACTGCATCGATTCCAGAAGAACCGTCAATAGTGTATTGTTTAGTGAATCCTTTAATTGCCGATGCAGTCTTTCGAATTTCGAACTTCTTAGTATTGATTTTAGCAAAGAGAGTCTTTATTTTCGATTTAAACGATTCCAATCTTTCGTTCACAGGTTTCTTCACTTTAGGAGGTATGTAACTAATTAACCAATCTGCAAAAGAATTAATATTCGACCTAACCTTAGTTTTCAACTCACTGAGAACTTTATTTGGCTTGGAATCGAACTTGGTCGGAGTAAGAATTGGGGTTCGAATATTGGGAACTGGAGAGTCGAGCAAGCTTTTATCTTTGCTCATAGCAGCAATCAGATCCGCTTTTGACAGTTTCCAATATCCGACCATGCCGCTCCGTTTTGCCATGACTCTCAATTCTTTTACAGTTTTCAACTTGTAGTCCATTCCTTTATATATACATATATATATTCATTTCTTTAAGTGTTGTTTAAGAAAAACACAAATATTTTATTTATGTTTAATTTTTTATTTATTTTATTTTTTCCCAAAATCTCACAGCTCATTCACAACGGAATCGATAGTTTTGTCGTTAATGCGATCGTACACCTTGATTTTGTATCTATTTCGCCATACTTTTCCATTATACCATTCTATTATTGGTGCATTTTGCCCGTGCGCCTTAGCTGCTTTGTACATCGACGGATACACGACAACATCACCGGTTTCTAGGTCTAAAATTTCTACTTTTCTCGGCTGATTTCTGATATACCTCGTTCTATCATACGCGCCTTCCTGGTAGTTTCTTTTAAGTATTCGTTCTTTCCGATATTCTTTCCAGTATCCTTTCTGATATTCTATCTGATATGCTTTTCGATATTCTTTCTGCTGCTCTTTCTGCAGTTCTTGCCTTTGTCGTCTCTGTAGTTTCTCAAGTTTCTCTTTTTCTGAGACATCGCGAGCAAGAATCTCCATTGCGCTCAATAGAGCTATAAGTTCGGGCTTGTTGAGATGAGCACAACCCCTAATGTTGTGCTGGACCAGTAAGCTTCTCAGCTCTGGAAGTTTCATCTTCTTATTACTAATATAAGTAAACATCTCTTTATGTATGTTTAAGAAAAAAAAGAAATTTTATTCATAGCCTTCACCCTTAGCATTTAGCATTTAAATCGCGGCGATTTAAGACGAGCTCCTACCGTAGACGACGTTTAGCTTCTGCCCGTCCGACTGAAACTCTAGCAACTTGTCCGAAATTACGATAGCATAAGCTTCGGTTTCGGCCACCACTGCCGTATTAAATATAGCTTTGATCTGAATGTCGACGACAGACGATTTTAACCGTTCAGATTGTTTGCTAACGTCGAATACCATAAGCGGATATAGTTCTTTATAATCACTCGGTGTTATATTACTCTGCGTTATCAACTGATCCATTCCGTAGAATTTTTCGCTAAACGTAGCCGCGGCTCGGTACGCTCTCGAGAATTGTTGATTAGGAAACGATAGGTTGTAGTCTACAGCAGGGTATCTTTCCTGATTCATCATCACGTACATGTTCTTAAGATCGCAATGGTCGAAGATCGACGGATTATGTTCTTGATTTCCGTCACGACTTGTCTGAAACCCTACTATTATATACCTCGGCTTTTCCGGAGATGTCTTGACGCTAAGTCTCCAGCTGAAAGTAGTCGACTGAGGAACAGTTATGGTGTCGCACTGACGAGCGCGATAGGCTACAGCCAACGATGCTTTCGATTCGATCGTTTTATACAACTGCATTTTTTCCATATCGGATGGAATAACGTGCGGCATAAACCACGATATCTTCTCTATTGCAACTTTTCCAGCCGCTGCATCGTGACCTCTAAAAATAGCATCGTCGTCGGCTTTACGCACTAACGTTAGCGTATGTTTCAAACCGTAAACAATCTTGTCGTAATCATCGCAAAAACCGAAGATATGCTTTAATGCAACTATAAAGCTGAACGTTCCCTTAGCAGTCGGTTTTCGAATAAGATACTGTTGTCTGACCGCAAACCCCGTGTTATCGGCGACAACGGCCGTTGCACCACTGTCTTTGTACCACAGCTGATTTAAACCTTGTGCCAGTTGAAAATCGTTTGGGTATTTAAGCAGTCCGAGCATCGTGGTAGCTTGACCTGGGTGAAATAACGTTTCTATTTCTTGATTCGACAGAGAATACGATATTTGGCTAAATAGATGCATTAGCCCGTTATTCGTAACAGCCACTGCATCGGCATTAACGTACGCGGTATTATCCGCTTTAGTCAGTCTTCCTTCGAATAGCAAATACGATTCTGAAGGGTGGCTGAACAAGTCTTGGAGTTCAATATTGATACGAATCTCGCCCGTTGTGTTTAGATTCGTTCTCGCAGTAGGTTCGTACTCGTGAAATTCGTATCGTTCGATACTCTCGTCCGTCAAAGGTTGTTCCGTGAATCTTAGTATATCTGATTGCATTTTTTTATTAATAATATATGATTTGATTTTATTTAAATATAAATAACCTATGCAACTTTCAATCCAGCTCCGTTTAAACGTCTAACGAGATCTTGAATTCTAATAGCGCTCTTTGCATTGGAATTCATACCGTGCCCCATCATTAAATTATTTATATTTGTACTCTTCGAACGCGTTCCGTCGTTAATAAGTCTAGTTAGGACGTCTTTACTTTCTTGAGTTAGCAAGTTTTTGCCTTCATTCAGCTGCGGTTGGAACACTAAAAGCGCTGGAAGCGTTTGTGAAGCGAGTTCCGTAGCAGCTGACCTTGTAGTCGGTAAATTTTTGGGACTCATAATTTTAGCAACCGCTTTATCGACTAATCGTTTCCCGGCGTCAGCAACGACAGTTTTACCAACATCCAGCGCTTTCTGCCCGATGTCTTTAGCCGCATCTTTTCCTACGCTGAGAGCGGTGGACGCTATTTGTTTAGCCGCATTCGACGTAAATAGTTTCTTGAAAAAACCCGCAACAATATCGAATATTCCCGCCCCTCCGATAACATATTGTTTCTTATACCTTCTTTTAGCAACTACTAACATTTTTTATATTAATAGCATTATATTTTTATATTCATTTTTATTTATCGCTCCTTGTCTTAGTAACTCGTCGCATATACCAACTATCTCATTTCTCACACCCGTATTCCCCGCCTCGAAGCTGGCCATTCGCAGAGATAACATTTCTATTAATGCATTAGGATCTTGAGGAATAACGATACGCTGTAGGCCTATTCCTTTACCTTGCGCCTTTGACATCATCGAGTCCCATATCGGTTTAATAATATTTTTATATTTTAAGCTCCTAGAGGATTTTGGTTTACTTGGATTTTTCGGCTGCCTCATAGCATTCGTTATCTTCAGAATCTCGGCATATTCTTCCCGATCGTTTGCATTGAAAATCGACTCGTCCGGTTTGGCCATCGTTAATAATTCCCAAAGTCCTGGAGTTCCTTCGTATATCTTAGGCCTATCGCCTACCGTCACGTTATTGCCGTCGATCGATATAGGACTGTCGCCTATATAAAATTGGCCGGCTTTTGAGTTTATACCGAACGTTGTGTCTACCGTCTTTTTATCGGACGCGTATTGTTGCAGGTACTTCACCGCAATATCTCCTAGTTCTAAGGTTTTTATATCTTCTAGGCCTACCGGGTCTTCTCCGTAAGCCTGTATCGAAGGGTATTGAGGAAACTGAATGGCTTTTAACGATGTCGAAATAGAAGCGGGAAGCGCTTTTAAAGCGTTAGCTGTCTCTGCAGAGTTTTCTTTTATAGTAGATAACAAAGCCTTTTGTTCTTTTGAAATTGTTGATTGCGAGTCGACTATTGGTTTGTACAATCTCGTTAATTCTCGTTGTAGTCCGATGTCTCCTAATCTCTCGGATAAAAAGTTTTGTCGAATATTCTTCTTCGATTTCAGAAACTCCTCAACGATAAAATCTCTTTTTGCGGGATCGGTTATCTTTAGAAACGACATTATATTTTACTTATATAAGCTTATAGCTATATTTTTTAAACGTAAATTCGAACGTAAATTCCAACGTATTTTTTCACGTTTAATTTACGTTCCAGTTAAAACGTTCTCGTTAAACGTTAATTTTTCTGTGCTAATTTTGGTTTTATTTTTAATTTTTTCTTTCATATCGTTGAATTTCACAAACTCGCTTAGAATTAGCGAATATTCAACGTCTGAAATATTGTCGTCCACAAGAGCTTTTGAAATAAGGCTACTGATTGTGTTTAGTTTTGCTTCCGCTAACGTTTTGATCTTTTCGTGCTTTGTCAATTTCAGTGCAAGCTTCTTACTAACCTGTCCTCCGATAATAATTAACAATCCTACACCTACTGCCGTACCTGTTGCTATCGCTATGGCCGGAGTTGCAATAACAGTAGCCAGAGCGGCCAGTCCCGAGCTGCTGAGCCCCATCACAGTTACTATCAGAGCGTTGTCGATAATGCTAATCATTCTTATGTTCCTACGATACTTTGTACTTAAGGCGGTCCTTTTATCGCGTTCTTGTTCGATTTCTTTTTGAATTTCGTTAATTTTTTTAAAACGATACGATTGCGCTGAATTTTCCATTTGTTTATATTCCATTATTATTATTATTATTAAGATTTTTTAAATTTAAACGTGGTAATTAATGTAGCATAGCGAATCTTTTTCGTTAATGATGACTACAGAATCGGAATTGTTTTGAATTGTAATTACAATGTCTGCTACATCTTCACAAATGGTTGAGTCTTGCAAGCTACATTTCTTTTCTTTAATCGCCTGTCTAAGCGAGACTAGACAGACTCCCCTAGTTAGTCGAACGCCAAATCCTAGCTCTTGCGAGACCGACGATCTGGGTTGAATTGTGATCGCTCGTTGTGCGAAAATTTCCCAACGCTGTGAGCCCGGTTGTCTTATAGCCCGATTCGTTACTTCTTTAGGCAACCAAAATACTGATTCTGGTCGAGTTCTAACTCTGCTCGGAGAATTGCGTTTTGTTATAAACTTGTGTATTGGCATACCGTATCGCGACATTATATATATTATATATATTTATATATATATTAAAACCTTTACAGAATCATACCAAGAAGGGGTCCAAGGATTGGAATACTAGAAAGTACTTTTGAAATGGGATTGTCGTTTCCAAGAATCAATCCTGAACCATTGACAAATCCAGAACCTCTGCGCATGTACAGTCCTTCTCCTACACCGTCTAATCCAGATCCTGACCATGGTTTCAGGTAAAGACCTGCTGCGTGCGGAACCATCTTGTAGCTTCTTCCTCCTTTCTTTATGTATAAAGCACCTCCATTAACACCCGATCCCATCATTTTGCTAACACCTGTACTCGCTAATCCGCTTAAAGCTCCAGTTGCAAGACTTGGCAGAACCCTAGAAAGAAGAAATTTTCCAGCTGTAGCTAGAAGTGGTAATAACGCTGGAAGAAAACCGCCTTCGACTTTCATATTATGGTCTATTTGCGTTTTACTCATTTTGAGCGTAGTACCAGTTCCATTCTGATATGCTTTCGCCATTTTATTAATTTGTGCTCGTGTAAGAGCTAAAACGTGTTCCCCGGATAGATCTCCGTGAGTTAGTCTTATACTCGTTCCTGTCCCTGCCTCAACTGCGCGTTTAATTTTGTCTTTTTGTCCATCCGAAACATTAACTTTTGTATTGGTATATCGACTCATTTTATATATATAATTGAAATTAAAAACTTTAATACCACGATAATTAATTCTCACACTTCTCTAATTTTAAACCTGATCGACAACTCCTCTCCTCGAAGGTTGATTAGTTTTCCATTTTGATCTGTGAGTTTTGTTTCCATAGCTGAAATCGTAAATAGCGTAATAGGAAGATATACTAAATTAACGGGCACTTCTATAATCTTGTATCCGGGGCCTACATTCGGGAAAAAGGAATATATAATGTTTTCCGTTGTTCCGTTAGAGTACGAAGATCCTATTACGTCGCTGGTTACTCTCAAACTATTTACGTTCATTATATTTACTATGTTCTCGGATTCGTTATATCCTTCTGAATACACTCGGCTATTAAATCCTAAAACAGTTCTAATCGAGTTCTCGATTGTCATATTAACCTGATAGTTAGCACCGATATCTAACACCGACTTCAAAGTATTGTTGTTCGCTTGTAACGTTATACAGTACGCATCTCCCGTTTCGTCATAATGTCCTGATTGTTTCATGATTCTCTGAATGTGTTCGTTTATATCTACGATTTCGTAACTCCCTTCTGGGATTTCTATAGTAAACCACGTTTTACCATTATCCGGCGAATACGCAAATTTGTTGTTTAAAGAATATATATTCGGGAAGGAATTATAAGTCTCAAGATTAACAAGACACATTTCATACTTTTTGTTTTTGTCAAGTTGAATCAGAGGATTAAATTTTGTTCGAATTTGCGTGCTCCTTTCGCTCACCAAAATGCTGAATGACTCTTTAGGCTCCGTGTTACGAGCGATCTTTTCTGTGTTCAGAACTATCTTTTCTAACCGCGCTTCCATTTTATATATATAATATATATATAATATATATAATATATAACTTATGAAGAAGCTGAAGGCTTATGCTGAAGGCATATAAAATGTATCTAACCCACTTCTATATTTGCCGTTATTCTTTTTACTGGTTAAATCTATCACTACAAATCCGTGCGGACGCTCCCACGCAGTTTTGCACAGTTTTACAAATTCGTCTTTAGGCATATCATCTACGCCTACGTGATCGTTGTATATATTATTAATATTTTTAAGATCTTGACTAAATAAACAGATAAAGTTTGCATTCTCTCTGATAGTCTGTCTAGGCAGTTTGAAGTAGTTTTGTGCGAGGTAAAAGCAGTCAACATTACTATGTCTCCCTCTGATATAATACGATTCGCATTTGTTTTGTTTTTCCAATTGTAAGTCGTCGAAAATCATCAGGTTCTGCTTGGCACTCAAGTCTCTCGGATCGGGCACTTCTTCCGAAGTTTCAAAGAATCGACAGTTCATATCAGATTTTTTAACTATACTTTTAGCCATTTCTTCAACGACTGATATTGGAGATACATTCAGACGGGCTATCTCGTCTTGACAACCAAACAACCTGACGATTGCTTCTTTAGGCAATTTTTCTTCGAATGCTTTTTTCAGTATTTTATATTCTGGTTGAAAGAGAGATCTTCCAAATACCTGTAGGTTGTCGTAGTCTAACCATCCTGGGTTCAAAAGTAAATTTAATAGTAGCGTAGTCTTACCGCATCCAGACTTCCCAACGATCAGACCTCTTATACTTCTAGGTAATAACGGGTTGTTAAATCTTTTCGATGTCTCATCGTTCCAAGATAAATCTTTAACTTCCATTTCTTTTTTAATTATAAAAATAGTTTTATATTAAAATGTATATGGAACAGATGTATTGCGTAAAGTGCAAGAGAGAAACCGAAATGACAGATATTCAAAATTTCATCAGTAAAAATAAAAGACCTATGATTAGAGCCGTATGTTCCGACTGCGGAAAAACTAAAACTCGATTTCTTTCCACTGCCAAAAAAGGAGGCGATCTAGTTGGGTCTTTAAATTCAGCTACGAAAAATATAAAGCTGCCATGGGCTAAATTTCCTGGAGAATTGCATCTTCCAGGACATTCGTTTACGGGCCCTGGAACAAGATTAGATTTAAGATTGAATCCTGACGGTTCACCTAAAGACTGGAGTAAGCCTGTGGACAGAATCGACCAAGCAGCTTATCGTCACGATTTAGCTTATGACCAGTATTCGGATACAGCTGCTAGAAATGTCGCCGACAGAGTAATGGTAAACGATTTAAATAATATAAATAATCCTACATTACGTGAGCGCGTCGAAAGAGCTATAGTTAAACCTATTTTGTCTACTAAAGCCAATCTTGGCTTGGGTTTAACTTCATCCGATTCAAAGCCAGCTGTTAAACCGTCTCAAAAATGGACGGACGAACTCGCTGAAGAATTGCATAAACCGATAATACGACATTTTACTAAAAGGAAGGTTTACGTTAAAGGTTTCGATCAAATTTGGGCTGCAGACCTCATAGACATGCAGGCTTTCGCGAAATATAACGATGGCGTTAAATATTTATTAGGTGTTATCGATATTTTTTCAAAATATGGCTGGCTTGTTCCGATAAAAGATAAGAGCGGAAAATCTGTGTTCGATGCTTTCACCAAAATATTTTCCAGTAGTGAACGAAAACCAGAGAAACTTTGGGTCGATAAAGGAAAAGAGTTTTACAATAAAGACGTGAAATCAATTGGAATCCAGTTATATTCTACTGAGAATGAAGAGAAGTCATCCGTTATCGAACGATGGAATAGAACCATGAAGGAGAAAATGTTCAAATATTTTACTGCTAATTCGACTAGAAAATATATCGATGTTTTAGATAATATGGTTGCTCGTTATAACAACACTAGACATTCTTCTATAAAAATGACTCCAATAAAAGCGAGTATGAAAGCAAATGAAAGCGCTGTGTGGATGAATTTATATGGCGGTTTACACCCAGAACCACCTGATAAACCTAAATTTTCAATAGGCGATAAAGTCAGAATTTCTAAGAAGAAGAAGTTCTTCGAAAAGGGCTATACGCCTAGATGGACAGAAGAAGTCTTTACTGTGACAAAAATTCAATACACCGATCCTCCGACTTATAAGATAACAGATTATAACGGAGAAGAAATTCAGGGCACTTTTTACGAACAGGAGTTACAAAAGACGACTCAGGAAGTCTATAGGATCGAAAAGATCATTAGAAAAAGAGGAAAGAAATCTCTCGTTAAATGGCTCGGTTATCCTGAATCATTTAATTCTTGGGTCGATAACAAAACATTAATGACATTGTGATAGTAATACCGTAGTTCACCCGATAACAACACGCACGCATTCAGTGCATGCACTTTCGCTCCGATAACCACACAAAAATGACAAAGGCGCGTTAACGAACTATCCCTTATATCTATAGGCCTAACTGATTTTTAATTAGATGATAAATGTTCCTGAACCATAATGACATACATGCTATTTTACGATCTCGCTACATGCCGCGTGGGTTAGATTCCACCTTAGACCTTGATGCACCTGCGATTGGCATTTGCACCTGTGATGGGCATTTGCACTGTTTACTGAACAGTGGCCTAGAATCGAACCAATTGTACTACTAGCCACAATAAAACCCTCCTCTATGGTTCTGCAGATTTTACATTTCCTTTACCTGTGGTATACATGCGCAGTTGCCAATCGAAGCAATCGGAAATTACATTGGCTTGTTAGCACAAGTAATTAAAATATTGTGTGTACCATCTTGAAATATCTGTTGTTCGGAAAAATAAAAACAGCGTTTCGTATAAACGGGGCTATAGAGCCTTTACAATTTAGACTGTGTTGTAAAACCAAGACTGAAATAGCAAGTGAATTAGTAGAGCCTCAAAAATATATGCGACCTTTAGAAAAATCAATAAAAAATTGTCAGATTATTACAAGCTACCATTAAGGTGCCACACAGTTTCCAAATTTTACTCTACCACTAGGTTAACGTGTCCGTTTATTTACCTCAGCACTTCAACACAAACACGCACCGACACACACCTGCACCTACACCTACACCCACCCACATACACACAGAGGCTACATAAACATTTTAAATAAAAGCTCTACTACACGTACATGGGAGAATATAGAATTGACAATTGTGCTTAAGGCTACCGTTGCAGCGTTCTAATTGCACGTGTTACATTTCACGGTCCTATCGAGCACCATGGCCGACCTATATTATATTCCCAAGAGGAAAAATTACCTTCAGAACCCGGGCAGACTCAATGGTTTACAGGTGAAATTAAACCTGTCATTATGTATTGTGTACTATTTACCTAATGGTTTAAGATGAACGTGGGCTTCTCGGTTGGGAATCTATTTTACGATTCCAGTTTACGTTGGATATTAGACTATAGAAACCTTAGTTCCAATCAAAGACTGAAAGAAACTGCCGAGTTAGTTAGTCTACTCCGTTCCATCGTCATGGTAATAAACAAGGTAAATAAACAGATCGTCATGCAGAATGGATTTTCTAGATTTCAAAGCATGGCTTCGGCTTCATAATAATTATGTAGCATGGTAATGGTACCCTACATATAAAAGGGTAGGCCTATACGTTCCTTCATCAGGTCATGACCTCCTATATATAGGAGCCTGGGATCGAAAGGCTGAAACCGACCTGTACGTCAGTAAAACAGATGGGCGCCTTGCAGGCTGCCATACAGTTATATTCGACTTCTGTTAAACTTGTTATCGTCTGTTACTACTATATCATGTAATCCTAATGCGTGCTTGTCAGTTTGAATCAATAAACGAATATTATTATTAGTTGTGCCACTACACTTGAGCGCTCGTGAATAAGCTGGTGCCCAGCACTTAGCTTTCAAGTGGCGCCTTAGAAAATTGGAGATTACGATTACGATTACGATTACGATTACGACTACTAATGCAGCAGTTAAGCAATATTAGACTTAAGATGATGTTATAAATTGATTTCTTGCACACATGCAAAAGACCAGAAAACAGATTACTAATGTGAAAATATAAAATGCAAATTTTAAGTTATTTAAGGCTATTTTTACAAAAGAAAAGCAGCATACGCTGTAAATGGACTGTTAATTATACATTGGACATGATTTTGCAATAGAAGATTATCTAAGATATTATTGTGAAACATTAACAATAGCGTCGCAACGGGGCACCAAGATGCAGCTGCCCCCAACCCTGCAAAAGCTGGGTCCTGGAATTCGTGCAAATCCGATAAGTTTTTGGGTATCCCTATGTGTTTTGCATTTTTATTCCATTAGTCTTGATCTATCACCCAAGGGCAGTTACTAACTGTAGAGTCTCGCGCAGACTGGAGTGCGACCCACATCACCGATCGCTTGTTGCAAGAAATCTGTTAGGGCAGGCAAGCAGCAGTGAGCAGACGAAACGATGAAGCAAGCAGAAGAAAGTCTGGTCCGACTATGCCACGTGGACGCTTCTTCAGGCAGGTCCGTTGAGCCTGCCAACTGATTAGCAGCTCAATATCGGCCTTTGGTGGGACATGCCTGTGCACTGAATAGGCAAAACTGGCGAGGTTGCGTAAGCATTACGATTCATTGTTAAACCACCCACAAACCTTCCATTATGAACATCAGAATGTCCCCAGGGTCGAGACTTACGACTCAAAAATTAGCCGGGGAATGCCTTCGGAGTCAGAGGTAGCTGATGATGTTGTCCAGGCTGTGAAGAACGGCAAGGCGCCGTCATCTGCAAGATCATGCCAGAAATGTACAAAGAGAGTAGGGAGTGTGGGCTCAAGTGGCTCACTCGGGTGATACAGAGAGAAATAATCCCAGAGGACTGGTGAATAGGAATCATACTCCCGTTCTACAAAGGCAAATGCAACAGGAAGGAATGTAAAAAAACACTCTCCTCCAGACCCGGCGCGGGTACCAGCAACCACTTTGGATGGCTTACGTGAACCTGAAGGCTGCATTTGAGTCACTACGTAGGGAAGAACGATATCGACTACAGTCGCAAAGAGTTAACCTCGCAGCGCTAAACTTCGGCCTTCATACAGCACGGAGGAAGGCCCTGAACAGTACAGTGTGGCATCACACATCATAGACACGACCACGCTCAGCTGAAAGCCATCAGACAGAGAAACCACCCAAGGACAGGAAATATCTTAAGCACGTGCCAAAGGCATGATACCTGCCGTCAATGTATTTGGTCAATGCATTTGCTAGCTGTCACTAGTCTTCCAGCCGTTACATTGCTGTAATTTTGAATCATAGATTTAGATAGCACCTCTTTAAGAGTTCATTCATCAGAAGCTCTCCAGATCGACCTAACGACAAAAATTCCAGGATCGAATTTTATAGAGAGGTTTCAGATGCTCATGGAATTAATCAAGGTGAAGTAAGACCTGGTTGTTCCCTTGGTCCAAAACTTCAACTTCTGTGGTGCGGCATAGAAGATTGGCTGTGACCGGTCCACCTTTCTTGAATAGGCAAGGAACAACCAGGTCACCCCGTTCAGCACAGCAAAGAAATCTACCGTTAGGCATAGATGAAACCAAGACATACAACTTTCCGAGATAAGATGGAGCACAGCCTTAAGGCAGTTACGCGTAGCATTAAGATCTTAAACTTCGTGCAACCAGTGTTGGCCTGCATTGTAGCATGATTCAACATGATAGTCTACATAAGTGAGCAGCATTAATTTTTTTTATTTCGGAAGAGACTCGAATCAGCACGTTCGCGCTGCAAGGCGAGCTCTCAAACCAATCAGCTATTATCAAGGAAGAGGAAAGTTTCAATACTGAGCAGACAATCAGAGGAATATTTAACAATCGGTCGCTCAAGCCAAGTTTTTTAATGGAGCGATTAAGAGTCGAACATGTGCATAGCAATTAACTAACCAAAACAATTACTTATCAAAACAGTTAAAACCTTCAAAATTTGAAGAATTTCAAGTGACCCAATGTAAGAAAATAAAAATGCAGTATTTGTTAAATAATTACTTGTTAGGCCTAATCGGGCTTATTTTTATTTAAAACCACAATAAATAAATAAATAAATAATTACATATCAGGTTGAAAATATTCATGTATACCTACTATTGAAACTGGGAAATTCAGAAGTTGTTAAATTTTTAACACAAATAATATTAGTTATCACTCAAATAGCTTTATTAGAATAACACATTAAATAATAACACATCAATCAGATTATGCTGTTAATTAAATTAAAGCATAAATTAAAGTTTATCACAAATTAACAAAAGGAGATAAAGATTAGTGCAATTCTAATGGGATGTCACTAAGGGCGTTAGTTACGAACGGAAAATCTTCATCTTAGGGTTCAGTTTACGGTACTCCCTTTGTACTCCGCTGGAAGTCCCTCAGAGATCACCTGCCTCTCCCGAAACTTGTAACTCCACTGCGACGCCACTGGAAACACTAGACATTTTAGCTATTTTTTTACATGCCTTGCCACCTGTTGATTATTTTGGTTAGCTTCAGTAGTAGGCCCTTAAGCTCTTGCTGTGCACTTTGCAAAGAAGTTGAGCAGTCGCTGGACAAGAAGTGACTTTGGATCATGGCCTTTTAAACATTGGTTTTCGCTAACAAGTGTATGGATATCCACAAGAATCAATGTCAGTGACACGATCCATGATTTTTAAAACTGAACGCTGGAATTCTGTAACTAGTAGTCCAGCTTTCTAAGACAGAGACGCAATGATTTCTTCAAACGTTCGAAAACAATGTACAGCCGACATGAATTGTCTTGGCTGTGGTAGTCCACTGCCGTTTATATCATCTAAATATCATGATGGAATCGTCTTCCAATACGACGGTTGGTGAAGGGTCTGGATTGACCAGTTATTGCTTGCAGTTGTCACTTCTAGTCAGTGTTGGGTAAACTCAGACAAGAAATAAGTTAAATCAAAACTCACCTCATGCACCTCAAAATGAGTTTAAACTCAAACTCAACTCATCCTAAGTGAAATGAGTTAACTCAAACTCAGTTGTTAAATGAGTTACATCATAAACTCACACGTTTCATACTAGCACGTTCTAATCGAGCAACAATTTTTCCATCACGCCTACTTGTAACAGAAAAATATTTTCCATCTAGAATACACGGTACTTCAGCCATGTTGTTCTTAACTGTTCACAATATACAAAATATGCAGTGCTTAAACACTGTCCGCTAGCAGTGTTTACGACCCTCCCTGCCGTCACCACTCACCAGTATGGAAAGCCGACGATATAAAAAGGCTTGTTTCAACATAATATGTGCCATGTGCCGAAGAGTGAGTTGAGTTTAAAATAATTGACAGTTACAACTCAAAGTCACAGAAAATATGAATTAACTCAAATTCATAACTCACACTCTTTAAGGTGAGTTAACTCAAACTCATAAATCACAGCAAGTGAATTAACTCGTGAGTTTAAACTCATCTGAGTTAACTCATACCCAACACTGCTTCTAGTAATGTTTACCACTTACACTCGAGATGTATTATAAGACGTTCGCATCGCTGAACGATGGCCTCCTCAGACATTGCAGTGATTCAGCCAAAACATCAGCTGCAGCAGCAGCGTCTTCGACTGAGTCATTTCAATGTGACATTCTTGATGCATCAGACTTAAGGGTGCCATTAATCTCGTCAAGAGGGAAGCTAGAGAACTTCGGCAGAGACGCGGCGTGGATTTTCGGTCTCCTTCAAGCACTTTTCTCGTGAATGTATAGTATTTGGATAAAGATAATTAACGATGTTGTGATTAAGGACCGAATTGGGCCCTTAATTATTCACGAAACTGGGATGGCGGAACGCTTTCTCGTCTAACGTTGCAGCCACGGTTAAATCATTGTTAACAGTAACAGTCCCATCACTTTGTAATTGTTGTAATTATAAATGTAACAAGATATACGTAGTACCTCTTCAAGAGAGACTCGCAGAGGCAGTGAGGCACTATGATTATATTTTAGGTATATTCTCTGTTTAACTCTAATTTATATGCAAGGAGACCTTGCTCACCAACGCAGGTCTTAAAGCTTCGGGTAAAGTCATATCTGATCGCAATCGTTTCTTAGCTTGTAACAATATGAAGCAAGAAAACATTGTCATTCCAATAAAGAACTGCTCAAAAACTGTCTGATATTTCAACTTTAGCTCAAAGATAGAAGAAATTGCATCTACCTTCTAATTTTGCCTTCGCTCTTTTAGAGATTATTCAGACTTACTTCTGGACCATTTAATCGTATCTTGCCGTTCTTCTAGAAAACCACTCAGCTGGAAATGAGGCGAACATAGTTTAGAATGTTTTGTAGGGGTATGGTCTTCTCGAGGAGTAGTCTTAACCCATTTCTTACGTAGCTCTGCATTCCTGATTGGAAAGGAATGACACGTTATTTCATTATTATTTCCAATAGCTGGACAATCACGACATCCACTTCTACAGCCAAGCCTCAACATTAATTAACCATTTAAAATTTATCTTGAACTAAACTACACATAAATCTACGTGAGATACCATACAGCAGTCGTCTGCTTGTATATAAACGAACCCTCTTCCATAGATAACCATAGAGAACTATAGGTAAAATCGAAACGTAAGTCTAACCTATAGTTGTATCCAGCGGCGTAACCAGGGCTTCAAAATAATTACGCAGCTTGTAACACTGAGGGGAGGGGTCTGGGGAGGGGGCTGAGCCCCTTCCCCAGGGTAAGAAATTTTTTATTTAGAGGTTTGTAATGGTGCATTCTGGAGACCATCTTTTTGGTTAAAAGTAAGAAAATTTTACATAAGTTCTATATATAGAGGTTTTTTATCATATGATATAGACCCTATATATACTTTATTTCGCTCAAAGCAGAAACACGAAGATTACAAAATATCGCAAAACGAAAAGCAATAGTGCGAAAATACAAAAAACCTATGGTGCCCTCAATTTACAATGTCCAAAAAACAAAAAACCGTAAAAATCTTTACGCAGTTGCGTAATTGCGTAATGCTGGTTACGCGCCTGGTTGTATCAACATATATACATGCATGTGAACAGCATTAAGCATGATCTAGATATACAGCAATCTTCTTCTAAAAATAACCCGGAAGAATTGAACCACTGCCCGTACTCTGGTAGTGCCAGACCCGAGCAATAATAAAGGGGAAAGGCGACGCTATTTCGTTGTGACACAGAATATTAGCCTATGTTATGTCATGTTAAACAGAAACTACTCTACTAACTTAATCTCACCAAATTCCAACACATTGTTCTAACTAACTATCGGTGCCGTATGATGGCGCACGAACGGTTGAGAACTGTTCAAAGAAATTTCTACCGACGTCAACGGTCTTTGTTGTCACAAGATGTCGTTAAACTCTGGATCCATCCATCCAAGTAAATACAGTTACAAGTACACATGTTCAAACGCAGACGGAGAATGACCTGGCAAAGTTCATGGACCAATTGAGATTGCGGAGACCTGAGAAGACGGGCTGACCTGTCAGTCCTGACTAACATTATAGAAGTCCATGTACAGGCCTACGTTATCCTTGATTTTTATAACTATTCTTGTATGTAATTACGTAGGGCACTATATATATAATATATATATACACACGTAATTAGATACAAGAACACTTTTAAAAATCAAGGATAACCTGAAACTCTGGCGACGTATATATATACACGCATATATTTATACACGCATATATATATGCATAGGCTAATTTAAAAAACGAACAGGTGCAGTGAGTTATGCCAACCGCTGATTCTCAGTTGATAATCGTCAGATTGGCATTTCAGTGCACTTGAAAACGCTTTAATTTATACATAGAATAATTTCGCAAAAATTAGAATGGTAGATTTTCAAGGACTTTAAAATACTGTAAGCTTTCTGAAGACCTTAATATGCTATACTTAAAAAATGCGTCGTTGTAGCATTTCCAATGTCATCCACATCCTGCTGTAGACAGTGGTTTTCAAACTTTTTGGATCAGGGACCCTTATTTTTTCTAGGCATAGCTCGCGGACCCAAGTATTTAAAAACAGTAAAATTTATCACTTAGGCCTAAAATCAATTTGGTCAAAATAACAGGCAGACTATTTCCACAATACAACCTTGCTTAAGACGACGAGGACTATTATAATATAAAAAGTAACACTGAATAAATTGTTATTAACTTCCTGTAGGCCCTAATAATTTGAAAACACAGGCTGTTCAATGAGTGTTCATGCTAAATGCAGTGTTAATCACCGTTAGTGAATATTTTCAGAACGGCCTCGCGGACCCCCGCCATATCCTTCTCGGACCCCTCTTGGACCGCGGACCACAGTTTGAAAAACGCTGTGCTAGAGGCACCCATGCACTTCTGCTGAAGGCATAAACCATATTCTCATTCCTTCGCCTCTTCCACTCGTAGTAAGGCTTTATAACCGGAGGCAAGTGATGGACAATTGGGATTTTTCGTTCCTGGATGATTCTGAGAAGGATCGAGAAATCCGATTGCATTCAATTAGAACAGAATTTAATTCCGGGTCCAAATCGAATTTTCCAAGACACTGCGGTAATTCTGTTTGCAGGGATCAGAATTTCGTTCGAATTTGGCGTAAAAATTGCTTAGTGTTACAATAGCATTGGGAACACCAAAACATTGGCTAGACATAAAAACAAGCCAAACTCGTCACCGCGTCTGAATTATTCCCGTAAATTATTGCTATTATTGTCGTTGTTGTTGTTGTCGTCGTCGTCGTTGTTGTTGTTGTATTATAATTACGAAATATTTTGTGAGTTCAAGAGGTCACGAGCAGCTTGAGCCATAACGCAACAGCAATTCTTAATATCCCCATGTTGCGGATTTCAATATTTCCAGGATTGTTCAACCATTTGCCCAGAAGGCTTAATCGTCAATCTCCTCGTCAGTCAACAAGTCATGTCACTCGTGTTCCACCTCTAACTGATTGACGGAACCGTCAAAACACGAAAATCGGGTGAATCCATGCATCCTTAACAGATATGTAGGCCTATGTGCACGGATATTATATACATATATGTATATATATATATATATATGCGTAAGCGTGGCGCCCCCATGCGTGTATAATTAATCAGTACTTTGTATATAGCACTTGTGGGTTTCAGCGTGCATCTTCGTAAACATCTTATGAGTGACGCAGTACAGTTGCATCAGCAGATTATAAACTCATCAGCCGCAGAAATCTGTCAATATGGATAATATAGCCTGTATGAGCGTAGGAGGAACTCGGATTGGTTCCTGGTATCAGCTACGTGTCCGAGAAAAGTCATTTCTATTGATCTTTGACGTAGTGGCCCTAGCTGTCAGTTAGTTCCAACTACCACTTCAGATTGTAGGAACTAACCTCATTGTCAGAGGTGGACAGGTTCATGTCAGTTTTTCACCTCTACAACCCAAGTTCGACTAACAGGTCTGCCATTTCAAAGCAAGCGAACTGTTCAAGACCTCGTTGGCGATAATCGTAGAGAGAGGGGGGAGTGCCTGATTAATGATTAAACCCAATACAAGTGGATAGGTGTAAAAAAGTACACGCTGTGTGCCTTACTATTTCTGTCCACGCTGCATAGCATTCATAGAAACAGGTCGTAAACGATGTAACGTTAAGACAAGTTTGTCTTTACTCAGCCAAAAGATTTAAGAGGCACTTAACTGTGTGTGCAGCATTCAAATCAAAAGTCAAATCAAAAGCTTTATTGCAACCGAAGACAAGGTAACGTACATGATAATTGGCTACATATAGTTGTCAACGGATCGCAAAAGGACCGCCCAAAGGGACCGCTAAGAGGGTCTCCTATGCAGTTGGAGTAACAACTTATAAATTATAACTGACTCGTTCGCACTATCCCTGGGCCGTTCGATGTGATTAGACCGTTAAACGTTCGAGTGACCATGCACTGGGATGGGGCTATAAGAAAAATAAACGGGTAGGGCAAACAATCTTAACTAATTTAACTAATTATTAGCTAGTTCCCTAACTCTCCCGGAGTCATACCGGCAGACCAAGTGCTGTATACAACCTTATTGGCAAGTAGACCATACAATGCAATACATGCATGATTTCAAGGCAAGAGACCACAATTATTCAGATAGATATTTCAAACGATTGTACATTCTTCCTCCTCTTCTTCTCGATGTCTTTCGCACTGCTCTAATTTCCATCCACCATATACCGCTCTGAACCCGACTTTACCTTCCTCACGGATTTTTATTTGACTGAGCGCCTATAAATAATCGGGTTGTAGTGACTTAGTTGTTTGGGCGCTAAAGACATCCATGGATCACGATTACAATGTAATCGAAGATATATAACTAAACTTTGACTAAACGCGAGAAATGAACCGGACTTGACAAAACACCGAAACGAATTCACCACTCGCTCGACATCTTGCACCGATCGCCGCCAAAGTTGGTCTTTCATCAGGAGATGATGGTAAGGACGATGTTTTACAGCATGTTTGCAAAAGGATTCGACAACCGGTACTCTATCTAAAGACATAAACATGGAATGCATATTTGCAGTCGCAGTTGATCAACTACGTACACCGTCTCTCATCCACAGCTGCAGTGGATATGAGGCACTTCCACTCAGCGAACAACTGCCAACATAAATACATATGTCCATACTGTTGTACTCGGCAGACGTCAGAGATTTGGCTTAGACAGTTATGGAAACTGTTAGCTGAAGCCATATGGTCAGAATTTATGGCTAAAGTTACGACGCTTTCGTTTCTGATGTATGCTTTTGCTTATTTATTTGATATACTAAGTAACAAAACTGTCAACTTGGAAAAGATTCACCCGAACGATAACTCTGGCTAAAGGTTACACTCAGCAACTGAAAGCAACATTCAGCGGCATCTCCTTCTCTCGCCAACTCGTCTCGTTAGGACTGTAAAAATTGACCACTGTTCTAAGTGTAGGGTACGAAATCATGGCAATTCAAAGGTTTCGAACATGGCCATGGGTCTTGGAACTTGGAAGTGTTGTAAGCTTTCCCGTCTGAGCAAACGCTAAGGACTCTAGAATTATCTGTGAAAACTCACTCTTAAACAGTTGATCTATAAAGTGTAAATTCACGATCACAACCGGCAGTTTTACCACCATGAGTGTGGAGCTTGATGTTTGACCTGTACTGGGAGGAGTTGAGCGTCTTCTATAACCGACCAATTAATCAAGCCCAGCAGCCAACAGTCACTATGATCTGCAGCAAGTGCAGCGTGGACATACCTGGCCTACAGAAAAGAACAATGATTGCTGCGTACGGTGCATAGTCATCGTGAGCTGATCCATATAAATAACATAGAACAGTTCTTTGTACAAACTTCCATCACCCACTACAAATTGGTCTGGAGTTGTCGTGGGGGTTAAAACCGATTTCCGTCTTGATTTTTCATGGTTCTGATTGAATTTTGGCCTAGGGTAGGAACCCACACTTACCGGGGAATCCAACCCTGCTTTTCTAATCTCATCCCAAGATTGATCGTGCTGCGTTTCAGGGCATATTTTAACTGTATAACTAGTGGGACAAATGTCCCAGTAGTCTTAGGATTTGTCCCAGTAGTGAGGCGGATTTGTCCCAGGCAATGCATGTATAAAGTATAACTAGTGGGACAAATTTAGGAAGAATTGAAAGATTTGTCCCAGTAGTAAAAGGAGAAAAGTATGACATTAATGTTGAACGACCCCGTATTATTGGTTGGAGACCCGAGAGAAGTTGTAAAAAAAGGTGATGACTAAAAAAAAAAAAAAAAGGTCATCAACTTTTTTGGGAGATGAATTTTAAAAAAAAGTCAAAAAATGTAAGTTTGCGGACATTAATTCCTAAAAAATTTCTTCGACCAGACCATGAAAGATTATGCTAGACCCATGGCTGACTTTGTCCCAGTAGTCAAAATTCCTTAAAATATGCACTGCTGCGTTTGGTCTATCAGCAAAACAGACAATTATTGACAATGGCCTCAAATACAAGCATAAGGTTCTAGAAGATGGGAGAATGCGGTGAGACTTGCCTGAAATTTGAAGCAGACGAATCGTTTGCCAGTCGCTTCGTCGACCCTGAGATCGGTTGGAACTTTGTGACTCTGCGGGGACTAATGATGCTCGGACTGAGGCCACACATCGACGGAGGGATCGACCTCGACGTCAGGTACGTCTGGATCTCAAAACCGGACGACGAAGACTGATTAGGCGGTTTCACATGCGCCACTCCTGATCGAATCGAGTTGCGATGTGCTTGGAGTCGTTCTTGAACAGCGGATTCGAGGGACGAGGACCAGTTTCGATACGAGTCCTCCCTACCCCTAGGAGCAGAAGAACCTGCGGTTGCTGCGGTGGGCGTGTAGAACACATCCGATGTGTCCGACTTATGACCGACCCAGCTGTGTTGTCTCGAAGTGACCGATGATGAATTGCTGATCCGTCTGTCATCGTCCACGGATCCGGCCTCTCCGCGAAGATAGTTGTCGACGGATCGCGGACTGAAATTGAACCAGGACATCGCAAGTCTTCCGCCACCGCTGCCGCAACGCGACAATATCCGCGATCAACCGATTCCCTATCTGGCGAAAAGTGTTCGTGTCGTGTCACCAGTTGTTGTGGGTGCATCACACGACGTCACTTCACGAGATGAACGAGAGATGGCGCCACTTTCTTCGTTTAAGTTACTCTGACGACGATGTCTTGTCTAACACGACCCGAGCTACGTGGATCATCAAATGGCTGAACCTATCTGTCGTTTTAATGTCAACTGCAGTATTTTTTTAGATAAATGCCTCGGGAAATGGCTCTATAAAAATTATAGATTGGTATAAATCATGAGATCGAGGTGTGTGCTAATTGACCACTATCTAAAGCCGCAATTCCTGTAGTTGTTAAATCGCGATTGCCCTGTCGGGTGCGCTACCTTTATAGTCAATCTGCTTAAGAGAGTGTTTATACCGATTGTTCGACCTTCGTGGGCTGTGCTCAAAGAGTAGGCGAGAGACTGTAGAGACGGTTACGACTTGCGGAGAGAGCCAACGTATGGGCGCGAAGTTTCATCGGTAGGCGTGGGCAATCTCGGTTGATAAAGGCCTTTCCCCGAACACTTCCGTTCACCTATGGGGGCAGCCCCCGCGGGCATATGCTAGGCAAGCTGCAGAGGACGGGACCGGTCTACGTAAACAGGAGCTTCCTGTTGAGCAAAGCCAGCAACACCGATGAACAACATTCTTCGACGAAAGCCGGCGTTGGCTCCGAGCTGCTGCTGCTGCTGCTGTGGCTGCTGCTGCTGCTGCAACTGGAAAGACCGAAGGCATCTATTGATATGACTGCCATGGATGAATGCGGGCGGCGCTGAAGGCTGTGTGTCTGCGTCCAAATGCGTTGTATCCTCTACGCCTATATATACTCAGGCAATAGGAGCTACTGCGGCTGCTCCAGCTGCTGGTTCCTTTAGGTGCATTTCATTTTAGATTTATGGATACGTATGAACGCATAAATGCGCATATATATAGGCTATGAATATACACGAATATATGCATAGTATTACATACTTGCAATTATGCAAACATGCATACATACATACATACATACATCAAACATACATGCACACATGCATGCATACATACATACATATGCGTACATATACGTATACGCCTACATACATACATACATACATACATACATACATACATACATACATACATACATACATACATACATACATACATACATACATACATACATACATACATACATACATACATACATACATACATACATACATACATATGCATCATACATACATACATACATGCATACATCATGCATACATATGTAGTTATGTACATGATACATACAAACATACATACGTCATTCGTACATACAAATATACATACATCATACATACATACAAATATACATACATCATACACATACATACATACATACAGACATACATGCATACATACATGCATCAAACATACATGCGTACTTACATACCTACATACATCATACATGCATGCATGCATACATACATACATACGTACATACATACATAGGGCTGTGAATGTGCATACACACACATATTTTACTTTGGCTTATTGCACGGCTGCCATGAGTTGTTGGGCTGTGTTTCTAATTATATGTAATCTGATTGTCACGTTTTTATTCTCCAATTTATTTTTCTGTTCGACAATCTGTCTCTGCTTTCTGACAAACGTTCTCCGCTATCCGACGGTCGAACAAGCGGCGTCTTCAGAGGCTCTCCTCGATGGGCAAAGTCAGCCTCCTCCTCCTCCTCCTCCTCTCCTTCTCTTCTTTCTTTGCCTCCTCCTCTTTTTCTCTTCTTTCTTTGCCTCCTCCTCTCCTCCTCTTCTTTCTTTGCCTCCTCCTTCATTCTGAACTTAAAGATGTGCATAGAACACAGAGATAAAAAAAACGAGGAATTGGAAGAGGACGAGAAGGAGAAGGAGGAGGGATATTTGCACGTCATCAGCAACCAACGCATACACGTCTTTCTCGCATGCACCCAACTCCAGAGGCAATGGCCTAGGGAAAGAGGAGCCCTGTGCTGAACCTCGAATCAACCTCCCTCTTCGCCACCCCTCCATCCTCTCCTCACCGACGCTACCTTCACCTTCTACTTCTCTCCGTCTTTCTCTTCATCCTCGTCTTCTATTCCTCCTACCGCTTCTTCCCCGCTAATTCATCGTCCTCAACTTCCTGTTCCTCCTGCTCCTCTTCATTCTCCTCGTCCTTGTCTTTCACTTCCTCCTACTCCTCTTCCTGCACGTGCCTTTCCTTTACCACATCCTCCATCTCCTCCGCTTCCCCTTCTTTCCTTCCTCGTTCTCCTTCTCCTCCGCAGACTGCCTGAATGCATCCAGGAGATAATTAAATCTAAGATAAAAGCCCTTGAGTCTATATTACGTGTCACGGTCGCTTTCCGTTTGCATCGAAAAGACAAACACGACACGCGTCTATACATGGATACATATGCAGGCCTTAATCTGGGCCTTCAGTAACAGGGGCCTACATGCGACGAGGATAAATCACGAAGCATGTTCTTCCTAGAACTATAATATTAATAAGCTTTACTACATATTATTTGCCGATATATTTACAGCAGTATTATTCCTGTGTATACCGGTAAATAGGCCTATCCCTGTATTGCGTGAAACCCAAGATTGTAGATAATGTCCTTGTTAAAAGGCGATCGCAGATTTACGATGCATCGCAACAGATATGCATTTGACATATTTTAGTCCGTAATTATAGTCTTCGAGAAACATTCTAGATGTCTGATCTGAAAAATCATCAGATCATTAAAATCGCGCTTAATGACTCAACTGTCTGTCTCTCTGTTTGTCTTCGTTCATATGGGTGTGTGACCCTCTGTGCACTGTTTTCAGTTTGTGTGTCTACGTGCACCGAACAATCTCTGTATTTTACTGTCCTGCCTGCTTTGTCTCTAATTTCTCTGCTTATATCTGATTTATATCGGAAGTCATCAAGTGCAAATTACGAGCTTATATATACATATATCCATATATATATCCATATATATATATATCCATATATATATCCATATTTATATACGGGACCTCTAGCCTACTATAGCTTACATATATACAATACAGTCAATTTACATAGCATGCATAAATAATAGGACTTGCATTTGAGCCTGTACATGTAGGTGCATTATGATTATATTCTGTCGTTGTATATTTATGTTGAATGCTATTTATGTTGAACCCTATATACATGTGTGTATATATGAGTGTGTATTGATTTTTATATGCCTGGATTCAACCTCTCGAGCAACTAATAAACAGGTGCTGCGGGTGAATCAGAAACTTTAATTTAAATTTTTATTTCGTCATAGATGAATGCATGCTTCATTGCTTGTATAATAATCGACAAATATTGCTGTAGCATCGTGGTTGTACTTGTACGTGATTGAAAACACGCAGGCCTACAGGTATATCATGCGCATCTCGACCGAGGTCTAGACCTGAACTCATGCAAATTATTTTATTGTATCCAGAAATTTCTAAAGCGCCTCTCGCAGAATAACTATTCAGAGGCATTGTTAGCACTCAAGCCCCGGGGAAACAGAAATGCCTTTAGAGAACGCGAGACCGATGAGGAAAGGCCAGTCATTAGTTTGGCCCTGAGCAGAGGGAAGGTCGTTCGAGATGGTGGGACAGACTACAGCAAACGCCCGATGCTGGGTCAAGGCAGTTTTAGTCCTGGGTATAAAAAGATCAAGCCGATTTGCAGAGCGCAACGAGCGAGAAGATGCAGATAATGGCTTTCGCAGATAGACCCTATACGTATATATAGACACAAAGCGAATGGTGCCGAAATGCTACTGATGTGATTGTATACAGCAAAAGTTGTTAGAGAGTATTTAACACATTATCATTGCAGCTGACAATCTGTAGACCAGACTGACCAGAGTGGCATTTGAACCAAACTGATAAGGAGAAGAAGTCGGTTAGTTTGAAAATTTCTCATCGGCTTCAATGCAGGCGATGATGTCTTTAGATCGAATTATTTTGTGTGAGAGTCACTCGTCCGCCGTAGCAGCTGCTCTGCTTCCTCTCTCTGGTCTCTCTGGCAACCTGACTCGGGCCTCCACTGGACATTGATCTCTGGACAACCCCTCTGATTCGACGAAGCGCTCGTGAATACGACGCAGCGCTCGTGAATATGTGGGTGCTTTGCGCTTAGTTTTAGAGTAGCTCTTTTAGAAACTTGGCGTTTACGATCACGATCATGTAGTGATCAAAGAACTTGCAGAAGCCTAACCTCATGTTGTTGTCTGACTGACTGACTGACTGACTGAATGAATGAATGATTGATTGATTGAATGATTGATTGACTGAATAAATTAATGACTGACCGACCAACTGATTGAATGGCTGAGTGGCTGAATTGACGGCTGGATGGTCAAAGACAATCGAATTTGAAGCGCTGTAGTAATAAATTATAGCGAATGACCATATATCAAAGAATGGACGACAGAATTATAAATAAAATTAATTAACTGATTCCTTCATTCGTCCTCATATTCGTTTAACTATTTACTCATTTTCATATTCGTTTTCGTTAATTCTTGAGTTCGTTATTTATTTATTTATTTATTCATGTCGTGATTCTACGGTGCTTACTGTTCTCAGATGACGTTCGTAGCGTACCACTTGGGGGCGAAACCTCTGGTAATTCACTGTTTTCTGCCGTAGACCAGTAGAATGAAGATCCTCGTCGGTGATGGCTTCTGAGGCAGACGATGACAAACAAGACGCAGAAGATGCTGCGGAGGTAGAGTCTGAGATAGTTCGTCAGTTGGTTCCGCTGTTATATATTGTTGCTGCAGCTGGCAATCTTTCTACCATAGTGGCCTCGTGTATGATTTACTCTGCCTATAGTCATGTATCGTTCTAAACCCGACCGTGCGTTCGCAGTTAGAGAGTGTTTTCGGTTGTGAGTTTCTTTTTGCTTTGTCTGCGCATTTGCCTAACTTCTTCAAACACCACATGATCGCAGTAACTCTTTCGCGGGCTTTTGGGGCATTTTGTTGACGTGTGATATATTGTTTTGGCAAAACTTGCAGGCATAATCTAAATACTCATCGCTCTAAAATGCAATTGCTTATTTGTGTTAGATGGTGCTATGGCTCAATCCAGGTCCTTTGCCTGAATAGGTTCCTCGCTTTGGAACCGACTTCCTTCTGCTGTCCGCAACGCCATTCTCTGTGGAAGAGTTGCTTCTTCCATTTCTCATCTTAAATCCTGCTTTTTCTCGTGGGGTCTCGCGCACTGGGAGCGCCTCTGAATGGTAGGCCCTATATACCGCGAGAGGCGCTTTATAAATGCCAATATGCAATACAATGCAGATGCAGCGGCAAGAGTTTTCATCGATGAAATCATCCTGCACTATAAGTTTGAAGTTTTTTGCAAACTTTTAAAATAAAAATACTATGATATTCGTTTTATTTACAGACTGATTTGTTGTAAGTAAACAGCAAAACGGAAAATTACCATAAATATATTCACAGATTAGATCTGTTTTCATAGGTCTAGCCCAGAGTTTCCCAAGCTGTGGGTCGCGACCCAAACGTGGGTCGCGAAGCTCTGGCAACTGGGTCGCCAAATTTTTTCGAGAAACTTTTTTTTTTCGCAGCAACAACATTTGGCCATTTGTTTAATAATGAAACGGCCCCAGCTGCAGTAGACTAGATTATAACAAATGTACAGCTAGTCGGATACTGACTGAGACGGTTGTTCTAAACTGGCGAGGAGCGCTCCAACATGCCGCGTCAAGCCTACACCGCAAGCTGCAGGAAGTGAGCGCTGCTGACGAAACCCTCCTGGCGTGCCGGGTGTTGACCTACAATTCAAACATGTTTCGACACTTCACCAGGTCGACAGTGAGGGGTCCAAGGACGCCGGACGTTGATGGAGTAGGCTATACTGCGTTCATGGAAAGGCCACACCCATCTCGGACTAAGCACAGAGGTCCGTCCAACGCGATCGGCCAGCAAGGTAACAATACGCGAGGGAGTCCCTGGTCTCAAATGCTCTCCAAACCGGAGGCGCAAATTGCAAATTGCCCTGTGTCACCCCGGCCGGGCTACCAGCTGCGTGCTTTCCTCTGATGAGGATGCTAATTACTCTGTTGAAAAAGTCACAAACTCTTTTTGGGTCGGGCTTCCCCTCAAACTTAACATCCGGTAGTGAGCGAGATTAAACGGCCCACGATGAACGTTGCTTGACCACCTAGTCGAACATTCACTGCGGGTAAAAAAGTCTATTCGATTTCGATATAGCTAATCTGATCTGATCTGATCTGATCTGATCTGATCTGATCTGATCTGATCTGATCTGATCTGATCTGATCTGATCTGATCTGATCTGATCTGATCTGATCTGATCTGATCTGATCTGATCTGATCTGATCTGATCTGATCTGATCTGATCTGATCTGATCTGATCTGATCTAATCTGATCTAATCTAATCTAATCTAATCTGATCTAATCTAATCTAATTACTTCTAAAGCTTTGTTATCGTAATGCAAAAGGCATCAGTTGATGGTCGCTTCGAATGAACTCGAAGTCGAGAACTGATCTCAGTTGGAAAAACCAATTAGGGTTGTCGCGTGAGGAAGTCGACGCCAACGACGAAAGGGCTTCATCATCATGATATAGCCGTCGTTGGCGGTCGAGATGAAGTGATGACGGACATAAGCCAGTCAACGCCTGAACAACGACAAAGTCAGCCAGGCCGGGAGGTAACAAAACACCGCTCGACTGAGCTGTAACATGACTCCGCTCGGGCCGCTGGCGAACCCGAGATGAGGCAGAACCGCACCTGGGCGGTTCGGTCGAGCGAAGCGACGAGAGACGGGGGAGATGCCGGGGGGGCAGGTTAGGGTGGTTCTCGGATACATGGAAAAAACTAAAGTTGAAGCTAGAAACCAGGGCACCCTCTCAGTTTGTTAGACCTATTAATAGTATTATTGAGACAAAATTTCAGCTTCTTATTCCAACTGGAAGACGATGCTCACGGACTGTGTTACTTTGTCCAGTACCGATAAATAGACATTAATTGTAGAAATGAATGTGTCGAGCATACAAATGTATTTTATTTCAAGATAAATCAAATATTACTGTAATTTGACAACACAGGTGATACAAGAACAGTTAGTCAGATTGAACTGTAAAATTTCAGTAGGTTTGACGTATTGAAAATGTCAAAAAATGTCAAAAAACACCGTCCAGTCCATGAATGTCGATTGTTCTTGTTTTATAACTTCAACACCCAGTACAGTCTTAGACTCTAGAAACTGCAAGCACTGAGTCAACAGCATACTTCGTTGTTGTGTGAGTGGGAACAGCTTTCCTATTTTCCTCCACCACTTGGAGAAAAAACTGCTTTTCTTCTTCATCAATGGTGATGAGTTGGTAGAATTCCTCGAACAACTTCAGACCCCTCTTAGCCATTTTGTTCACCACTCTCAACTGCTGAATTCTCTACCATGCTTGTAATCCTCATTCTCGATCCCTTTCTCTGGTGGAAGTGTAAGAAGTAAATCACTAATCTTCAGGTGTGACAGTAGTGTCAGTGTTTGCTCGGTTGCAAAATCACCTAGGCCAGCCCTCTCCTTCAGTACCGTGACATCACGTCTCACCTTCCTTTCACCAGGCTTTGCAGTCATTCTATCGACAATCTTCGCCTTATCTGCTACAGCAAGTTGGTCTGAGAACAGTGCCAGACCTACAGCCTCATCTGAAAGATACCTTCCTTGCAGCAACTCTGATCTCATGGTCAATTGACTCATATTTTCTTAGATCAATCAAAAGTGACAGATCTTGTCCTGGAGCTTGATCAGCAAGTGGGGCCTTTGTCCATGCCTTTGTGTAAAGAAGGGCACCAAACTGCACCAATCAGTGAATCTGATTAGACTGAGTTTCTGCTAGAATACGTCATATTGATCGCGAAAAAGGTAGATTTTGATTGAGTACAGTAACTTGGCCATCCAACGCACATGGTGAATTGGCCCAGAGGTTCCCCAATATATCTGACTTTCTTTCAGCAAACTCCTTGACAAAACTGAATGCTGTTTCATGAAAGGCTTCAGTGCCACACCTTCCCAAGAAGTTTTAAATCTCTTGAAGATTGGAATATAATTATGGTGAATTAGATGGACCACAGCATAATGTGAATACTTTGGCTGAAATCAATTCCATCATGTCATGATGACGGCAGGCCAACCACAGGAGCTCTCGACCTATCTTGTCTTCCATTAGAACGCACATTCCGTTCAAACGCCCAGTGTTGTCAGATGTTGCTCCAGGCTTGAATCTTGTCAGCGCGTTTCCACAACTCCAGAAGTGTATTAACAGCCATGGATTCGTTGTATCCTGTCCCAGAGGCTAATTTGGGCACAAATGAGGAGCTTATCCACACCATCACCTGAAACCAGTACTGGCACTGGCAGGCAGTTGACATTTCGTCGCCTGAGCATTACATTGGTGTATCGTGATTTTTTAAAATTGAGTTTGGTATCAATTTCTTCAGTGCAACGTTTGCTCTATCATTAGACGTAAAGGCAAGCAGGTTTAAGCAGCCGTTTCTAAGATATAAGGCAATATTTAAATGCTCTATCTTATAAAGCTGTAAATTTTCCGAACATAGTTAGTATTATATTGCTGTATGATTAGCATCCAATCACAGACCTGCTTTCGTAATATTACAGCAATATTGCACTGAATAGTAATTACTGGAAAAACGCTTTATCATACTCGGGACCATGCAGATTTTCGGCAAAGGTGAACTGTACCGGCAAGCTTATACAATACCTGTAAACGTATCATGCATAAATAACCAGTATAAAACAATATAATTCGAAATTAATGTTGTGTAGTAAATAAATACTGCGTGAAATGCTGTCATTAAAATCAGACATGGCACAGCAATATTATACCAAAATGGATGATAGAGTAATATAATACTCAGGACGCGATTTACGAAACTGCCTTATGTTTTAACTTACAGCATTATTACAACTACGTTTACTTTGTCCGTTGGAATTATCTTGCTGTAACATGCATTTTTGCATCTTTTTTCGCAATTTTCTATATTCTATACTTTTCTTTGTCGAAATAACATTTCTTTTTCAAAATAAGTCACTAGCAGGAACATAAAAATGATAGTATTATCCTGCAAAATAATCCAGCTTACAATTCTTGGCCTATATTAGTGACCAAACTTTGAAGTCGTTTTGCTCGGTTTCGTCAAAATATGTGATACAGCAACATAATTCTCAGGCGGCGATTTCCTGCTCCAATGATCTCAGGAAGGATTTTTCTATCCCAGTATACACTATGTTCCAAATACCAGTAACTAAGTATGGTAACACAACAGAAACTATTTCAAACTCATCGCCATGACAAATGTTGACCAAGTTATACGGTGGCATCAAGATTTACAGCTAATACTACTATATGGTACTATTTAAATGTCATTGAGCACCATCTTCCAGTTGGAATAGGAAGCTGAAATTTTATCTCAATAATACTATTGACAGGTCTAACAAACTGAGAGGGTGCCCTGGTTTCTAGCTTCAACTTTATTTTTCTGAACCACCCTAGGGCAGGTCCCCGACGGCTAACGGCGTAGCGACGATCGGCGACCCCGATCCCAAGGGAGTAACCCGAGACCAGGATGACACTGATGAGGCGTGGGGAGGGCCGAACGATGGACGCTGCGAAGGACCTACATAAGGGAGGGTAAATGTTACTACGGGACTTCTACTACTGGCTTGCGCGACGTGTGGACGGCGGTCGAGAGATCAACATCGAAGGGAGACGAACAGCGACGGCAACAGAGTAAAGTCCGTCAGATTCAGAGACTGACGAGAAGAACGATCTGTAGTTAGGCTTTGAGAGGCAGTATTTGAGATAGTCCAAGTTAAAGATCTAAACACGTTAATGCTACATGGAAGTTTCCGTAAAGTTATTATATATATTTGTTTCTTAATTAAATTCTTTTATTAATCAAACAAAGTTCGTCGCGAGTCTTCTTTAGAAAAGTTAGGCAGCTTTGATTAAAAGTGCAAGTAAAAGAACAAGCGAGAGGAGGGTCGACATCACCACACAACAATCGCACGACGGACACCCTCAATCGCGACATTGGCGCAGTCGACAGGGTTTTCAACTGAGGACGTCACGACTAGCAACGGAACCGGAAAAGAAGAAAAGGAGGAAGCAGAGAGACTCAGATTGCTTGAGGAGAAGCAGGCTGAGAAGCTCAGGCTGCTTGAGGAGAAGCAGGCTGAGAAGCTCAGGCTGCTTGAGGAGAAGCAGAGGAGAGAAGAGAAAGAGGAAGCCGAAAAGCTGAGGCTCCTTGAGGAGAAGCAGAAAAGGGAAGAGAAAGAGGAAGCAGAGAAATTAAGGCTTCAGGAGGAGAAGCGGAGGAGAGAAGAAAAGGAGGAGGCAGAGAAGAGGGAGAAGGAAGTCCGTGAGGAAAGAGAAGCGGAGAGGAGACTCAGAGATGAAAGGGATTACAATTTAAGACATTCGGTCGTAGGACGAATGAAAACTTACAGCGAAAGCTTGCGTGGACTCCTACCTAGATTCCCAAGCGACCATGCACAAATCCCTGGCTTTTTCGTGCATTGCGAAAGATTATTCGACTCGTGCGCTGTCCCGGACGACCTTCGTAGTAGATTACTCTTGACCTGTCTAGACAACCAGGCCAGAGCATTGACGGCCAGGCTCACACAAGAGGAACTCGACAATTATGGTAGACTAAAAGCTTTCTTGTTGAAAGAATTCAAAGTGAGCGCGGTCTCATTACGAGAGCGATTTATGAACGCCAAAAAGGCGGCAGATGAATCGTATACCACATTAGCTTCAAGACTGCATAATTTACTCTCGTACTACTTGCAAGATCGCAAGGCAGTAACGTTTGACGACGTGACGAGCCTTTTGATCGCCGACAAAATGAAGGAAATGTTGCCCAGAGGATGCTTAAACTTCATCCTCAGCCAAGAACAGCAGAATTGGTTGGGGCACAAAGATTTGGCTGCAGCGGCTGACACTTACGCCGCCACTCACCCTTGGGAAAATGACAATGCAAAACATAGTCCAGGCACGAGTAAGACGGAGTCACGCTATGCGAAAGCACCAGCGCCTCCACAGACGACAGATAAACAGACGGACAAATGGACTGACCGATCAGGAGGGACCCAGACAAATAACAGGACCGACGGACGTCCAACCTCCGAAGAGATTAGAAGGCGGGGCCTTTGTTTTCTGTGCTTATCTCCAGATCACAGGGCTAACGCGTGCTTGAAGAACAAGCAAACCAAGAGTAAACAGGTGAGCGCGTGTGCGGTCCAACCAACCGTGACCAAAGCTCTAGACGGACAGATAGGCGATCACCGCGAGGCGCGACAAGACGGACCGTCACGGATCCAGGAGATAGACCAGCATGCATTGCCGACAAACCCGGCATGCATCGACGTGGAGGAGACGTATGTGAGAGAGTACCTGAAAGTGTACATTGCAGGTCTCCCTGTGACCTCATCTCTAATCGACAGCGGGGCCGAGTATAACTGCGCGCGTGCTGGTTTAATCAGGCCGCTCAACCTGCCCGTGGTTAAACAGATAGAGGTGAAAGGACTTAACGGTCAAGCGATGAACGTGGACGTGGTTCGGCTGAGACTAAAAGGATCTCAGACCGACGAGGTAAAGGAGGGGGAGGTAAACTACGCCCCCGATGTGCGGATTTGGGCAGCGCTCATTGAAGAGCTTAATGAGCCGCTAATAATCACGCCCACCACAGCCGACTTACTGCGGGAGACAGCGCTGTACTCGAGACACGCGGTCAGCACACCTGAAATAGCTCAAATTTCAGAAGCGCAGGCGGCCATAGGTACAGAGACGAGGGAGGAAGAGGACAAAGAGGAGGAGGTAGAAGGACTGAGGTCGCTGATAGGCGAGAACTTCTTCACAGTCGCTCAAGCAGACAGTGAGAGTGTAGTAGAAACCAGTCCTGGAGAATCAGATACTGAAGAGCAATTCTTCAATCCAGAAACACCATCCCCACCCAACGGAGATGCAATAGTAAGCAGAAACAAGATGGCGGACGAACAAGCTCAATGTTCGACCTTAGCACCATTCTTGGTCCACGGGAAAAACGAGGCAAAGAACTTCTTCACTGAAGATAATTTGCTCTTTCATAAAGATAAAATAGCTGGACATTCTGTAAAACAACTATGCTTACCGAAAGAGAGAATAGACAAGGTCTTAAGCTTAGCCCATGACGCTGCGTTCGCAGGTCATATGGCGCTTAAAACGACGAAGGACCGAATTAAATTGAATTTCTGGTTTCCCAACATGGAGGACATAGTGAAAGAGTATTGCGCATCATGCGACATATGCCAAAGGCACGCGCCGTTGCGAGTGGCGCATCGTGCCCCCATAACTCCTATCCCTCGCAACGATGAAACCAGATTCGGTTGCCTAGTGGCGGATTGTATCGGGCCCATAGTAACCAATGTGAACCCTACAAGCCCAAAACCGGAATACAACTACGCATTAGTGGTAGTGGACCAGTTTTCAAGATGGCCGATGGCCTATCCTCTGAAAGCGTTGACAGCAAAAGCAACATGCGATGCATATATGCAGATATTCACGACCTTCGGTTTTCCGAAAACAATTCGATCTGACAATGGGTCAAATTTTAACAGTAAATTGACCCAAGAGTTTCTGCGTCGCATGGGGTGTTCACCACGCTTCGGGCCGGTCGCACACCCGGAGTCACAAGGTCTAGTGGAGCGTTGCAATGCCACACTGAAGACTATGATTTACAAATTGGCTGAAGAAAACCCGAGGGGGTGGCACAGACTGTTACCATACGTGCTGTGGAGCTTAAGGGAACGCCCATCTGCCACCACCCATGTGAGTCCCTATACTTTGGTGTATGGCACTCTGCCTAAGGGACCACTGTCTGTCCTTTCCGAAGAATGGGCAGGGGAGCGTGATGCTCCACTAAAACTGGGCGTCGGCGCAGCAGCTTATTTGGACCAATTAAGAGACAACCTCGAAATGGCCAAATTATACGCAGAGTATTACTCAGACATTGAACAACAGCGCTATGCTACGCATTACAATTTGAGAAGCATGGACAAGCGTTACGAGGTGGGTGACAAAGTCATCATCCAGTCACCGAAGGCACGAGGGGCGAAAAGGGATGGCCAATGGCAAGGACCAGCTACCATCACTCAGGTAAAATCACCCTATACGTACATCGTGGAAATAGGGGGTAAGAGCCGCCTATTACACGCAAATCGTATTCGTAAATACAACGAAAGAATACAGCAAGCGTTGGTCAAAAATTGCTCGATTCTGTTCGAGAAGGACGAGGACTTCGGTCACGTGGAAGCAGTGGGTAGCTTCGGCACGAGCCAGACACAGCCCAGTGCACAAGTAGATTCTACCGCAGTTGCACAATTAACGGTACCAGAACGGGAACAGCTGTTTAATCTGTTAGACAGGTTTCCAGATGTATTTTCAGACAAACCAGGTTTCTGTCCCATTCTAGAACACACAATCACTGTTAGTGCGGATTTTAGGCCGAAGAGTTTACGTGCCTATAAGGTGCCGGAACTGCTCAAACCTGAGGTGGAGAAACAAATCCGCGAACTTTTGGCCCTAGGCATCATCGTTCCATCGCATAGCGAAATGTCTAGCCCCTTGTGTGCATTGTTAAAAAGGGAGGTCAAGGCGGTCTAAGACTGGCCACGACTACCGTTACGTGAACAAATTCTCGGCGGGTGACGCAAATCCCACCCCCGACATCCAGGAAGTGCTACAGAAGGTAGGAAGTGCAAACTTCATATCCTGCTTTGACGCACGTCAAGGATACTACCAGATTGGACTTCACAAGGACTCTCGATGGCTATCGGCCTTCGTATGCGACGCCGGCCTATTCGAATTTGTACGATTGCCCTTCGGTTTGAAATCAGCCTCGAATTCTTTCATTCGTTGCATGTCGAAGGTCCTCCATCCGATTCGTGACTTCACTGAGACATTTGTGGATGACATGGCAGTGCATTCGATGACGTGGCCTAATCACATGAAACACCTCGAGAAGTACTTAATAACTATTCAACAGTCGGGTCTGACCCTTAACATTAAGAAGAGTTCATTTGCTAGACGACAAACAACGTTTGTAGGTCACCTGATCGGATCAGGGAGCATTGAACCGGATCCTCTTAAAATCGCAGGGCTAGGGAAAATCCCTCAACCCGAGTCCAAGAAGGACATACGGAGATTAATTGGTTTCTTTAGTTATTTTAGGAATTTCATCCCTAACCTGGCTGAGACAGCCAGAATCCTCACTGACTTGACCCAGAAATCGGTGCCTGCCAAGATACCCTGGCGAGTTGAACACCAAGATGCGCTAGATAAACTTACGCACGATTTAAACCACGCTGTATGTTTGCAGACAATCGACTACAGCAGGGAGTTTGGCCTATCTACTGATGCTTCCGACAAAGCAGTCGGGTGTTGCTTGTTCCAAACTCAAGACGATGGAACAGAACGACCAATATGTTTTGCCAATTCTAAACTAGATACTACTCAAGCGCGTTGGTCCACTGTGGAACGCGAAGCTTATGCTGTGATCTTTGCGTTAAAGAAGTTTAGGAATTGGATTTTTATGTCAAGGACCACCCTCTATTCTGATCACAATCCCTTGACTTTCCTAACTGCTTCTACGCCTACAAGTGCGAAACTTGCGAGATGGGCTCTGGCCCTCCAGGACTTCGATATTTCTTTTAAATATCGACCTGGATCGTTGAACATTCCCGCTGATCTCTTGTCCAGACTATGAATGAGGAGAAGGCGGACTACCATGTAAGGCACCGCGATAACTTTACATATTAATTTCTAACTGTGCTGATATTTTGTATTTTCATGGGAACGACGAGGACATGATCTGGAGGGAATCAACGGAGGGATCGACATCATTCCCAGCCGGGAGGCGAATCAAAGACTGGCTTTGTCCTCCCCCGGGAAGGGAGGTGTCGCGTGAGGACGTCGACGCCAACGACGAAAGGGCTTCATCATCATGATATAGCCGTCGTTGGCGGTCGAGATGAAGTGACGACGGACATAAGCCAGTCAACGCCTGAACAACGACAAAGTCAGCCAGGCCGGGAGGTAACAAAACACCGCTCGACTGAGCTGTAACATGACTCCGCTCGGGCCGCTGGCGAACCCGAGATGAGGCAGAACCGCACCTGGGCGGTTCGGTCGAGCGAAGCGACGAGAGACGGGGGAGATGCCGGGGGGGGCAGGTCCCCGACGGCTAACGGCGTAGCGACGATCGGCGACCCCGATCCCAAGGGAGTAACCCGAGACCAGGATGACACTGATGAGGCGTGGGGAGGGCCGAACGATGGACGCTGCGAAGGACCTACATAAGGGAGGGTAAATGTTACTACGGGACTTCTACTACTGGCTTGCGCGACGTGTGGGCGGCGGTCGAGAGATCAACATCGAAGGGAGACGAACAGCGACGGCAACAGAGTAAAGTCCGTCAGATTCAGAGACTGACGAGAAGAACGATCTGTAGTTAGGCTTTGAGAGGCAGTATTTGAGATAGTCCAAGTTAAAGATCTAAACACGTTAATGCTACATGGAAGTTTCCGTAAAGTTATTATATATATTTGTTTCTTAATTAAATTCTTTTATTAATCAAACAAAGTTCGTCGCGAGTCTTCTTTAGAAAAGTTAGGCAGCTTTGATTAAAAGTGCAAGTAAAAGAACAAGCGAGAGGAGGGTCGACATCACCACACAACAATCGCACGACGGACACCCTCAATCGCGACATTGGCGCAGTCGACAGGGTTTTCAACTGAGGACGTCACGACTAGCAACGGAACCGGAAAAGAAGAAAAGGAGGAAGCAGAGAGACTCAGATTGCTTGAGGAGAAGCAGGCTGAGAAGCTCAGGCTGCTTGAGGAGAAGCAGGCTGAGAAGCTCAGGCTGCTTGAGGAGAAGCAGAGGAGAGAAGAGAAAGAGGAAGCCGAAAAGCTGAGGCTCCTTGAGGAGAAGCAGAAAAGGGAAGAGAAAGAGGAAGCAGAGAAATTAAGGCTTCAGGAGGAGAAGCGGAGGAGAGAAGAAAAGGAGGAGGCAGAGAAGAGGGAGAAGGAAGTCCGTGAGGAAAGAGAAGCGGAGAGGAGACTCAGAGATGAAAGGGATTACAATTTAAGACATTCGGTCGTAGGACGAATGAAAACTTACAGCGAAAGCTTGCGTGGACTCCTACCTAGATTCCCAAGCGACCATGCACAAATCCCTGGCTTTTTCGTGCATTGCGAAAGATTATTCGACTCGTGCGCTGTCCCGGACGACCTTCGTAGTAGATTACTCTTGACCTGTCTAGACAACCAGGCCAGAGCATTGACGGCCAGGCTCACACAAGAGGAACTCGACAATTATGGTAGACTAAAAGCTTTCTTGTTGAAAGAATTCAAAGTGAGCGCGGTCTCATTACGAGAGCGATTTATGAACGCCAAAAAGGCGGCAGATGAATCGTATACCACATTAGCTTCAAGACTGCATAATTTACTCTCGTACTACTTGCAAGATCGCAAGGCAGTAACGTTTGACGACGTGACGAGCCTTTTGATCGCCGACAAAATGAAGGAAATGTTGCCCAGAGGATGCTTAAACTTCATCCTCAGCCAAGAACAGCAGAATTGGTTGGGGCACAAAGATTTGGCTGCAGCGGCTGACACTTACGCCGCCACTCACCCTTGGGAAAATGACAATGCAAAACATAGTCCAGGCACGAGTAAGACGGAGTCACGCTATGCGAAAGCACCAGCGCCTCCACAGACGACAGATAAACAGACGGACAAATGGACTGACCGATCAGGAGGGACCCAGACAAATAACAGGACCGACGGACGTCCAACCTCCGAAGAGATTAGAAGGCGGGGCCTTTGTTTTCTGTGCTTATCTCCAGATCACAGGGCTAACGCGTGCTTGAAGAACAAGCAAACCAAGAGTAAACAGGTGAGCGCGTGTGCGGTCCAACCAACCGTGACCAAAGCTCTAGACGGACAGATAGGCGATCACCGCGAGGCGCGACAAGACGGACCGTCACGGATCCAGGAGATAGACCAGCATGCATTGCCGACAAACCCGGCATGCATCGACGTGGAGGAGACGTATGTGAGAGAGTACCTGAAAGTGTACATTGCAGGTCTCCCTGTGACCTCATCTCTAATCGACAGCGGGGCCGAGTATAACTGCGCGCGTGCTGGTTTAATCAGGCCGCTCAACCTGCCCGTGGTTAAACAGATAGAGGTGAAAGGACTTAACGGTCAAGCGATGAACGTGGACGTGGTTCGGCTGAGACTAAAAGGATCTCAGACCGACGAGGTAAAGGAGGGGGAGGTAAACTACGCCCCCGATGTGCGGATTTGGGCAGCGCTCATTGAAGAGCTTAATGAGCCGCTAATAATCACGCCCACCACAGCCGACTTACTGCGGGAGACAGCGCTGTACTCGAGACACGCGGTCAGCACACCTGAAATAGCTCAAATTTCAGAAGCGCAGGCGGCCATAGGTACAGAGACGAGGGAGGAAGAGGACAAAGAGGAGGAGGTAGAAGGACTGAGGTCGCTGATAGGCGAGAACTTCTTCACAGTCGCTCAAGCAGACAGTGAGAGTGTAGTAGAAACCAGTCCTGGAGAATCAGATACTGAAGAGCAATTCTTCAATCCAGAAACACCATCCCCACCCAACGGAGATGCAATAGTAAGCAGAAACAAGATGGCGGACGAACAAGCTCAATGTTCGACCTTAGCACCATTCTTGGTCCACGGGAAAAACGAGGCAAAGAACTTCTTCACTGAAGATAATTTGCTCTTTCATAAAGATAAAATAGCTGGACATTCTGTAAAACAACTATGCTTACCGAAAGAGAGAATAGACAAGGTCTTAAGCTTAGCCCATGACGCTGCGTTCGCAGGTCATATGGCGCTTAAAACGACGAAGGACCGAATTAAATTGAATTTCTGGTTTCCCAACATGGAGGACATAGTGAAAGAGTATTGCGCATCATGCGACATATGCCAAAGGCACGCGCCGTTGCGAGTGGCGCATCGTGCCCCCATAACTCCTATCCCTCGCAACGATGAAACCAGATTCGGTTGCCTAGTGGCGGATTGTATCGGGCCCATAGTAACCAATGTGAACCCTACAAGCCCAAAACCGGAATACAACTACGCATTAGTGGTAGTGGACCAGTTTTCAAGATGGCCGATGGCCTATCCTCTGAAAGCGTTGACAGCAAAAGCAACATGCGATGCATATATGCAGATATTCACGACCTTCGGTTTTCCGAAAACAATTCGATCTGACAATGGGTCAAATTTTAACAGTAAATTGACCCAAGAGTTTCTGCGTCGCATGGGGTGTTCACCACGCTTCGGGCCGGTCGCACACCCGGAGTCACAAGGTCTAGTGGAGCGTTGCAATGCCACACTGAAGACTATGATTTACAAATTGGCTGAAGAAAACCCGAGGGGGTGGCACAGACTGTTACCATACGTGCTGTGGAGCTTAAGGGAACGCCCATCTGCCACCACCCATGTGAGTCCCTATACTTTGGTGTATGGCACTCTGCCTAAGGGACCACTGTCTGTCCTTTCCGAAGAATGGGCAGGGGAGCGTGATGCTCCACTAAAACTGGGCGTCGGCGCAGCAGCTTATTTGGACCAATTAAGAGACAACCTCGAAATGGCCAAATTATACGCAGAGTATTACTCAGACATTGAACAACAGCGCTATGCTACGCATTACAATTTGAGAAGCATGGACAAGCGTTACGAGGTGGGTGACAAAGTCATCATCCAGTCACCGAAGGCACGAGGGGCGAAAAGGGATGGCCAATGGCAAGGACCAGCTACCATCACTCAGGTAAAATCACCCTATACGTACATCGTGGAAATAGGGGGTAAGAGCCGCCTATTACACGCAAATCGTATTCGTAAATACAACGAAAGAATACAGCAAGCGTTGGTCAAAAATTGCTCGATTCTGTTCGAGAAGGACGAGGACTTCGGTCACGTGGAAGCAGTGGGTAGCTTCGGCACGAGCCAGACACAGCCCAGTGCACAAGTAGATTCTACCGCAGTTGCACAATTAACGGTACCAGAACGGGAACAGCTGTTTAATCTGTTAGACAGGTTTCCAGATGTATTTTCAGACAAACCAGGTTTCTGTCCCATTCTAGAACACACAATCACTGTTAGTGCGGATTTTAGGCCGAAGAGTTTACGTGCCTATAAGGTGCCGGAACTGCTCAAACCTGAGGTGGAGAAACAAATCCGCGAACTTTTGGCCCTAGGCATCATCGTTCCATCGCATAGCGAAATGTCTAGCCCCTTGTGTGCATTGTTAAAAAGGGAGGTCAAGGCGGTCTAAGACTGGCCACGACTACCGTTACGTGAACAAATTCTCGGCGGGTGACGCAAATCCCACCCCCGACATCCAGGAAGTGCTACAGAAGGTAGGAAGTGCAAACTTCATATCCTGCTTTGACGCACGTCAAGGATACTACCAGATTGGACTTCACAAGGACTCTCGATGGCTATCGGCCTTCGTATGCGACGCCGGCCTATTCGAATTTGTACGATTGCCCTTCGGTTTGAAATCAGCCTCGAATTCTTTCATTCGTTGCATGTCGAAGGTCCTCCATCCGATTCGTGACTTCACTGAGACATTTGTGGATGACATGGCAGTGCATTCGATGACGTGGCCTAATCACATGAAACACCTCGAGAAGTACTTAATAACTATTCAACAGTCGGGTCTGACCCTTAACATTAAGAAGAGTTCATTTGCTAGACGACAAACAACGTTTGTAGGTCACCTGATCGGATCAGGGAGCATTGAACCGGATCCTCTTAAAATCGCAGGGCTAGGGAAAATCCCTCAACCCGAGTCCAAGAAGGACATACGGAGATTAATTGGTTTCTTTAGTTATTTTAGGAATTTCATCCCTAACCTGGCTGAGACAGCCAGAATCCTCACTGACTTGACCCAGAAATCGGTGCCTGCCAAGATACCCTGGCGAGTTGAACACCAAGATGCGCTAGATAAACTTACGCACGATTTAAACCACGCTGTATGTTTGCAGACAATCGACTACAGCAGGGAGTTTGGCCTATCTACTGATGCTTCCGACAAAGCAGTCGGGTGTTGCTTGTTCCAAACTCAAGACGATGGAACAGAACGACCAATATGTTTTGCCAATTCTAAACTAGATACTACTCAAGCGCGTTGGTCCACTGTGGAACGCGAAGCTTATGCTGTGATCTTTGCGTTAAAGAAGTTTAGGAATTGGATTTTTATGTCAAGGACCACCCTCTATTCTGATCACAATCCCTTGACTTTCCTAACTGCTTCTACGCCTACAAGTGCGAAACTTGCGAGATGGGCTCTGGCCCTCCAGGACTTCGATATTTCTTTTAAATATCGACCTGGATCGTTGAACATTCCCGCTGATCTCTTGTCCAGACTATGAATGAGGAGAAGGCGGACTACCATGTAAGGCACCGCGATAACTTTACATATTAATTTCTAACTGTGCTGATATTTTGTATTTTCATGGGAACGACGAGGACATGATCTGGAGGGAATCAACGGAGGGATCGACATCATTCCCAGCCGGGAGGCGAATCAAAGACTGGCTTTGTCCTCCCCCGGGAAGGGAGGTGTCGCGTGAGGACGTCGACGCCAACGACGAAAGGGCTTCATCATCATGATATAGCCGTCGTTGGCGGTCGAGATGAAGTGACGACGGACATAAGCCAGTCAACGCCTGAACAACGACAAAGTCAGCCAGGCCGGGAGGTAACAAAACACCGCTCGACTGAGCTGTAACATGACTCCGCTCGGGCCGCTGGCGAACCCGAGATGAGGCAGAACCGCACCTGGGCGGTTCGGTCGAGCGAAGCGACGAGAGACGGGGGAGATGCCGGGGGGGGCAGGTCCCCGACGGCTAACGGCGTAGCGACGATCGGCGACCCCGATCCCAAGGGAGTAACCCGAGACCAGGATGACACTGATGAGGCGTGGGGAGGGCCGAACGATGGACGCTGCGAAGGACCTACATAAGGGCGGGTAAATGTTACTACGGGACTTCTACTACTGGCTTGCGCGACGTGTGGGCGGCGGTCGAGAGATCAACATCGAAGGGAGACGAACAGCGACGGCAACAGAGTAAAGTCCGTCAGATTCAGAGACTGACGAGAAGAACGATCTGTAGTTAGGCTTTGAGAGGCAGTATTTGAGATAGTCCAAGTTAAAGATCTAAACACGTTAATGCTACATGGAAGTTTCCGTAAAGTTATTATATATATTTGTTTCTTAATTAAATTCTTTTATTAATCAAACAAAGTTCGTCGCGAGTCTTCTTTAGAAAAGTTAGGCAGCTTTGATTAAAAGTGCAAGTAAAAGAACAAGCGAGAGGAGGGTCGACATCACCACACAACAATCGCACGACGGACACCCTCAATCGCGACAAGGGTCGAAGCCCAGTCGACCAGAAACCATATTTATAATCATACAGATCAGTCTCACGTACACCATAGGCTGCCTCTCTGTAAGGCTAGATTTTGATGCGCCATCGGTTGATGCTTTATGCCATACACACCGACGAAATAGAAGTTACTTATTACAATAACAAGTACATCCTACATTCGGATCGCAGCAGGATGCGATTTGGTGCAATACGGTTGACTCCGGAGCTTAGTGAGTGGAAAAATGCATCGAAATGGAGATTACCTGAACCAATAATTGGTAAGAGCCATTCCCTTCTTTCTACAAATCATGTCGACTCTTAGTTTGCATGTCATTCGAGAGGTGGACACGCTATTGCCTCACAATCACAAATCCACATGATTGTGTATACCATCACTTCTGGAATCTGGAGGTCGTTCTTCTTGAGTTGGTGCAGCATAGTCTATAGAAACAAGCAATAGTCCCTAACTGAATTTAAGAGAGGAAGTAAATGTACTGGAGAAAGAGAAAGGTATGATTCCCTTCCTTGAAGTTTGAACAACCTGTTGTCGTAACATCAAAGCTGTAGATCCTGTTAAGTCCAGTTAGTTCAGGAACTTCAGGGATGGCCAACCTGATGCCAGCGTTCCTGATTGCCGGCCCGCACAAGTTACAACCACTTTTTAAATTAATCTTTTTTGTGTCTTATACGACCATCTCCTAATATTTGTCAAAAACCCTAGGTTTCACACTGACTAAATGACTGTGTTACAGTTAACCTGGAAGGAAATTTAGTGTTGTAATTCTAGTGATCTAGTAGTACCTGTTTTTGACTTTTTTAAAAGAATATAAATGAAAAATCACTTGCGGCCGGCCAGCCGCGTGCTTACTAAATTATAATGGCCCGTATGAAAGAAAAGGTTGGTCACCTCTGAGTTAGTTGCTTGCTGATCCCGATCTATTCACTGCATTTGCAAGCAATGCGAACGATGTCGCCGAAAACCTCAATGGAAATGCAACATTCACACTGTACAAAGTCGCCCAGATTCACAGCTGTTATCGACAACTTTCTAATCAATCGCAAGATGACGTTCTTCGGAGCAACAGTGACCAAGCGAGAGCGTCGTTGACTAGAGCGCATTTTGAAAATTTCAGACCGTGTGAAGAGGATAGACAGCGTTACCGTCGAACTGCTGTCCCCTTACAAAAAAGCTCATAAACGATTCTACTGCAGCCAGCTTGAAAGTGCTTAAAATTCTCGGAAACTATGGCGCATTGTATTGTATTGTATTTAGGAATTTATAAAGCGCCTCTCGCAGTACAACCTAATCAGAGGCGCTCCCGTTGCGAGGAGCTCCGTGAGAAATGAAAAGTCTTAAGACAGCAAGAAGTAGCAGCAATGTCCCTAGTTGGGAACGAGTCTTGGAAGGAAGATCATTCAAGAGGAACGTGTCAACAGATGCGTATACCCACGGTTTCCAGCCATAGAGGTCCGGGTTCGAGGGACTAAGAGGTTATGTCGGTCTAAAGAAGGGAGAGGACGGCCAGAGGCAACCTATTGAACCGAAAGATGTCGACAGATCAGATAAGACCACAGAGAAAATGAGGAGCTTGGCCCTGAAAAGCTCGAGAGGTGAAGAAAAGGATTTTAAACTGGATACGCGCAGTAAGCGTATGCTCAGGCATAAAAGTCGAGATATGAGAGTAGCGTGGAAGCGGGTAATCAGCCGAGCAGCTGCGTTTAACACCGATTGAAATGGAGACAGACGAGATTTTTGACATACCAATAAGTAATGAATTACAGTAGTCAATGCGCGAGCAGATAAAGACATGCACCATGGAGGAGAAAGTGAAGGAAGGAATAGTAATATCAGCAATAAACAAAATATGGAGAAGGGAACCCAGTACGGGACCTTGAGGAACCCCGAGTTTGACAGGTATACACAGGAGGAGCTAGGGTCACTGAGAATCACCAATGGGTGACAGGTAAGTTAGGAACAAACGAAGTGGAGAACCACTAATGCCAAAGGAGATTTTGAGGCGTCGTAAGAGAACGTCGTGATCAACCATGTCAAAAGCCGAAGAGGCATCGAAGAGGGCAAGAAGAGAAACGTGAGATATGTCAACAGCAGAGTAGGTATCAGACAGGAGAGAAAGAAGACAGGTTTCAGTAGAGTGGTGAGCTCTAAAACCCGATTGCATAGCAGGAAGAAGAATCGCGATTGCTCAAGATAAGGTCAAAGCTGCAAAGAGACTAAGCGTTCCAGAGAGTTGGAAAGGAGAGATTAGATATTGGACGGTTGTTATGCAACTTAAATACGTTTAAGTTGATGTACACCAAAATGCGGTTTGTAATTGGTTCCAATCAAGAATATTCTATTCTAATACGTCTACAATAACAAACTGCATCTTCTGTATATATTAAAACTGCCTCTTCTACATCAAAACTGCTGTCAGTTGCAAACGCTCGGTATGAGAGAATCAGAAACTATATACTGACTTCGCCTGATTTTGCAGTGACAACATCGACAATTTGAAATGTAAGATTACTAAGTGTACTGTAATTCTAAGTTGTACGCAATAACCTACTGCTTGACGCTAGTTTCTCTGGCACTGCGATTAATAACATATCAACTGTTTTAAGTCCCGTCTCTTCTTATTCATATTGTCTCCAAATCCTCTCCGAAGGACTTCCTACCGACATCACTCAATGTTTCTTGCACTGATGTTTTCTCCTAACTTATTGCACATTTGGCCAACTTGTCTTTTGCTGAAGGCTGCTTTCCATCATGCTTTATAGTTGCCTCATTTACGCCTTTATTCAAGAAACCTGACCTGGACATCAACAGTTTGTCAAACTTTAGACCATCTCAAGCCTCAATAACATTTCAAAGATTCTTGGACGCCTCTTCCATGCAGGTGCTAATACACATTATTTCATCTCATAACTTCAGTCCTTACCAATCAACTTACCGTGAAGGCCACGTCACTGACATCGCTCGTGACTTTACGCTGGACAGCATCTTCTCATCTATTTCATACCGGAAAGATAGTTAGCCCTGTAATTCGACCTTAGTGCTACTTTTGATACTTTTGGCAACCGGCTACTTCTTCCTAGACTTAGTCAGCAAAAGCTGCAATAACTGGCTAGCTTCTTACCTCATCAATCGTTCCAGGGAAATGGGTATCGGTGCTGCTCAACCCGATCCTGATCTCTCTGCCCTGTTGGCGTATCTGTTATCAGTCCCTTATTGCTTATTTACAATCTTCACGTCACCAATCAGCCGCATAGCCAATCACTTCGGAGTCCATTTACAACAGTCTTCTTCTTCTGGTTCTCTGCCTTCAGGCAGGGTCGAACGTCTGACGTCGCCACTTCTCTCGATTTTGAAGATACTCTGCTTCACATTGCTTTGTTGTCCATTGATCAGTCTGGCAAGGTAAAACCTCTGGACCGCCTCACTTCAGTCCACGCGTGTCTCTGACTCAATAGTCTAGCCATAAATCACCAAACCATAGGTATACCTATTTACAGCTCTCCTCTGTAGTCTACGATCTCCGGATATGGGTCATTTGACGGAGACATGATAGAGAACTCTCAAAGGCTCTCGTGCATTCCATATGGCTGCCTCAAGGAATGCAACCAATGCGACTGACTAACGGCGTCTCAGATTTCTGTGTGACATTGCGCAGTAAAGATGTTCGTAATAATAGCGACTACCTGCGATCATTATATATGTATAAAACTAAGAGAGAAACATTAACAGAAGAATAACGAGATATTTGATTATAAACATTCATTACGTTTTTTTCATAAATGCAGCAGCACACAGCTACAGGTTAATGTGACAGAAAACAATAAATGTCAATGAAGAAATCTCAATGCAAAGACGATTATCGATGGCGGCGATACAACAGAAATCAGCCGTGATTACTTTTCAGATCTTTAGACCTGTTTATTTGGAAGTTAACTCAATATCACGGAGGTTGACTGTTTGAATATAATAAAAGATAACCGAATATCAGGCAATTTGCTTGACCTGCATCATCCGGCATGTTTCCTCATTAACGTTCACTTTAAAAATTCATTTACAATACGTTTTAGATTCCATTACATCGGGACTTTTCATCCGAAAACGTATTCTAGAGATGCATGCTTAGCAGCCGCTCAAAGGAAAAGCGAGTCAAAGGGAAAGCAAAGCATGGTTATATTTGCAATGCTACACTAAGGCGGTGTTGTGTTCGTCAGACTCATTTTCGAAGCGCTGCTGGGAGTGGTATCTCGGTGTCTAGTTTCGCAAAAATCCAATCTCCGAGCCACTCTGGCAGCCACTGAATCGGAAGGTTGACGAAGATAGCATCTAGACCGATCATGTAACGCGCTCGAGGAAAGCTACCGAGCAGAGCGTGTTCATAGGCGTCCACGACGTCGGTTACGTTATCGGAACCAGCCGAACGAACCTTGTCGATGGCCCGATGACTCGACACTACAGACAACCCAAAAAATAAACGAAGCTGTCAACTGATTGGTTGATTGATTGGTTGGTTGGTTGACTGACTAATTGATTGAACTGACTGAATGACTGACTGATTGATTGATCGATCGATTAAAGCTGAACACCACCAATCAGCAGGGTGAGAATTGTCGGGGAGTTTGGGGGGTTCAACCCCCCTAGTCTTTCTTAGGACCCCATAGTAAAGTCTTAATTGCACACCAAAACTCCACATGGATCAAGGTCTAACCCCCAGTCTTTTTTCTACAATTCTCATACTGCCAATCAGTAAATTACAATTTTTTTTGTAACAGGTTGGTATTTTCAGAAGTTGAACTCGAAAGAATGGCATCCCGTTAAGTGGTTCACCCATTTACTCTGTTAGCATGGTAAAATGGATACAATGAATTGTTTGGATTAACTGGTGGGTATGGGCTCCATGGTCTCATGTCAAACCCTTATGGGAACGAGGTTAGGAGCCCAATAACCTATTGCAATTGTGAATGTTACACCAGCTTAACGAAGGTTCTAGAACGCTGTTGCGCAAGCCATGACAAATTTGGGCAATCTTCGAGTTTATAGGTTCTAGGTACCGTTTAGGTTATAGATTCTGGATGGCTTTAAAATGGAACAGTGTGGGAAAGACTTGCGTTGAATCAGAACGCGGTACCCGTGAACAGTGCTGATAACACAAGTGTATAAGAAATGTGTAATAGGCTTGAAATAATTATGTTAATATATATGTTATAATAACTCTAAAAATTATCAGGGGCCTGGAATTATTAATAATATTAGGCCCACCATTGATGTTAATATTTTAAAATAATAACAATGATGATAATAACAATGACAGTATCAACGACGACGACAACGAAGATGATAAAAACAATAATACTATTATTAGTTCTAATGGGCCTTCAAGATGCCACGTGGTAAATATTGATGTGCAAATATTATGTGGTTTTGCCAGTACCATGTGCACTTTCAGGATGCAAGCAGATTAACGCACAACGCTTTAGCCTAGCATATTCGAAAGTCCTACATTCTCAGTTAGAAACTAGCGGCAATCAATTAGCTTTGCTCCTATAATTATAATTTACCTTCAATTATCATGGAATATTTTCCAATTATTAGCACTGCAAGAGAACGGGTTAATTCGATTCAATTCAATTCCATTCTTGTTAGCAGTATTAGGAGACCAAGTATTTTAAATAAAGGTTATTTTTTCCTTGCAGATTTGAGGAGTGCTGGTGTCATCCATGGTGTTCTAAATCTCTGCTTAGTAGGCCTAGTCGGACTGTTGGAGTGGGCCTAGTCGGACTGTTGGAGTGGAGCGGACAAGTTTTTTCATAGATATTCTTGTACATATTTACAAAGAATTCGTAAGCTTCGTTAGCGTCTCCTTTAGACTAGCTCTAGTAGTCCTGTTACAGCATCCCAGTTAGAGTGCTATTATACATTTCTCAAGTCTCTCTTCAGCGGCGCCGCCAGACGCCAAAAAAGTGGACGCAAAGTCGCAAACATATTACATTTTTGCCGTCCAGAAATTATTATTTCACACATTTAAATTCAGATATTTACATTTAGAGGTTCTCATTACTCAACAGTTTCATTAATATTTCATTGTTTACTGTTTAGCCAAAAAAGGTAGACGCAAATGCGTCTATTGCGTCCGCGTGCCGGCGCCACTACCTCCATTCATATCAGGTAGTCACTGTGTACAGTTGTTTCCTTCTTCTTAGGTAGGCCTACTTGTACATTTAATTAGAAAGAAGCATAGACGGGTAGGTGGTCTGATAGATCAGACATTACAATAGAAGAGACGAACAGTTTGGACCAAGAATTAGTGAAAATATTATCTATTAAACTTGCTGTATTGAGTGTAATTCTAGTTGGTCGTGTTTCAGTTGGAATGAAGTAATGAGATGTCGGAGAGTTATAAAACATGTCGGTCACTTTGTACTCATTCACCTTCAACTGGTCGATTTTGAAGCCTCCTAACTTCCTAGGAGTATGAGCTCTTTATTTGCACTTATTATGTTAGCTACTGGTTTCTCTGTTCAGTTTGTACTTTTTAACTTTGTAAGGTGGGCGTTATCAAACAACAGCCGCATTACATTCTACGTCAAAGGCGCCTCTGGTGGAAAGTTGCCGATTCGCATACCGATCGTCGCTTATTCCATGGATCTGAAACTCGAGTTAGCGCTGTCCGCAGGGGGCCTACGTGGGAACCTTATATGGCGTGACAGCCGCTCGATTAGGTAGCGACGGTCAAGGATTTCACCCGTCCTGCAGGCAACAGAATTATACTAATTTATGCTATGTTTAAAATATCCGATAACCTCAATTTTTATATTAGCTATCCTTCTTCTCAGCCAAAGCTCGAGGGTACGCGTACCCTAAAATAGAATACGTTAAAATACGTACGTACCTTTAAAAAAATACAATACGCGTATGGTACGTATCATACACGAAAATTGTATTTACGGTTTACTCGGCGACCCATAGCCTACATATAGTGCATTAAGTGCAATGTATGCTGGATAAACATAGACCTACAATATAGCATTGCAGCAATTTACTACGCTGTATACTGGGTTGTGATTGTTTGCTTAAATCAAATTGAACATTCTTATAATGAGGCTAAATGAGCAATGACGTGGTTAACGTATTTTTGTATTGTTTACTTACCCTAAAATAGGGTACGTTAAAAAACGTACGTACCTTTCAAAAAATAGAATACGTATGGTACGTACCCTCGAGCTTTGTTCTCAGCTAATTTTGCTGTAAAATTCTGGGATAGTGAAACTACGTATGCATTATTTCCTTTGGAATGGATTGATCGATTTCTGTGACATACAGTACTCTAAAATTTCTAAATGATCAAAATTCAGACGGTCTTTGCTACTACACTGAAGAGTATCTTCCCTTATGCTTAGTTGCTTACTGTATTTGTAGTAATCCTCGCCGTATTCTGCCCTGACTTCAGGATCAGCATTGTTGAAGGTCCGACCATATCCGTCAATCAAGTTCTCTTCGGACATTAAAAACGTCTTGTGGACACCTGGCTCAATGATGATCGCCTTGCAGCCAAACACTTTCAGGGATCGTCTACAGAAACAGCATCCAGTTAAGCTATTTCGCACAATCAGCCGAGTTTAGTAGTCTGATATGAAGCAGATCATACTTAACAGAAAAAAGAGCAGTCCATTAAGCTAGGAGAGAGCAGCTATTGGTATGAAGTGTTAGCGACTTCGTTTTTTAACTTCAGGAAAATATGAGGGCGATTGGTCATTCCTCTCCCTCGCCGTCTCATCTTCCCACCGACACTGTACGGTCAGCATGCTCATTACAGCTGACTTGGCTATGGGCACAGATGGAGCAGAAATCTCGAAACAAAGTTCTGAAATGGCAGGGATTCGAACCATCGACCTCTTTGTTGACAATTCAGCAAGCTGCTCTAGTTACCATGTAACTATCTCGCAACCCTCTGTGAAATCAAATTGCAATTGAAATGAAAACACACAAGATACTTTAATGAAACTCGGAGGTTGAACGGGACAGAGATAAAGAGAAAGACACAATGATGTAGTTTAAGTAAGTGAACTAGACAGTAACAGAGAAAGAGATTGAGATCAGAAAGAGGGAGAGAGATTATACCTGATACCGTCCGTGAACACTTCAACTCCTGTCTTTGAGATGCAATACGGTATTGATAATGGAAAAGCAAAACGTCCAGCGATGCTGGACGTGTTGACAATGCGGCCCTTCTCCTTCTTGACAAGAGGCATGAACTTCAACGAGACGTCGATCAAGCCCCACAGGTTGACGTCACACTGGCGCTTATAGTCATCGAGATGGATCCATTCGGGGAGTCCACAGTACGAAAGCACCCCCGCGTTGTTCATTACTCCCCAGAGACCTACAACCCATAACTGAGGACTTACACCAGTGCTGTCCAATTTTTATTGACACCGCCGGGAACCGAATCAATTATTCTTGAAGCCGAGGGTCACAGCAGTAGGTCAAAAGTAATGACTAACATTTATTGAAAATTATCAACTGTATTAAAATTTATTATGGTAATAATTATGTAATAATCAGTGAATAATAACATGTATTTATGGCTTGCTTTATATAATTCAGCGTCAAAAAGTATATTAGTAAAAGTTCAAGCACGTTTTTAGTCAGATATAGTAATCGGGGACCATGGTGAGCGACGCGGATGACAGATCGGAATAGAACGATCGCAGAAAAAGGCGCTATAGAAGTTATACATTGGGTCAGGTCAGATAATATTAGAACGAATACTCTCTAATAATCTTTCTTAATTAAAGATCTACAGTATGTTTCTACGCCACGTATTGGTCTACGCAACCAACGCAGGCCAACTCGACTGTAAGCATTCGCCGTCGTTACCTTTCTCAGGAGGTAGTTTAGACTTGACGTACTCGAGCGCATTCTGAACACTTTCAGGCTTTGTGACATCAAGAGGTAAAACATGAAGGCGTTCGGATGAAACCTTCTTCAGTTCCACTTCTCCTTTCTCAGTAAAACATCCGGCAAATACGTGGCATCCCAACTGATCCAGTCGCTTGGCCAACAAGTTTCCGAACCCTGTATCACACCCGGTCACCAGAATGTATCTTTCTGCGTAACGTCCGACGCGCGGAAGGCGGATCAGACGATCGAGCGCCTTATACAAGACGAAAAGTAAGACGATATAAACGCAGAACCAGCAAAACATGGTTGTCAGAGAGCAGACGTAAAACAATGCAAAACAGTGAGAAGGAACTGTTGCGGCGCAGATGTGACTTCAGATACGTTTATTTTACGACGCCGTCGTACCAAAGATGATTGGCGTAAACGTTAGCGGCTGTGTATAGTATACTCTCCTAGGGCAGAGTCCAGGTCAGTAGGTGAGAACTGTAGCTCTCGTTCAAACCTAGGAAACTACGGAAGCCCATAGGTGACATGCGATTATCTGTATTTTACCTAGTGCGTACTAGATATTATCTAGTGCGTACTAGATACTATCAAGTGCGCAATACATACTATCTGAGGCGCACTAGATAATTTCTAGTGAGCACCAGATAAAATCTAATAGCAATAATAATAATAGATAAAATCTATTAAATATGGCACAGTGGTATGAATGAAAGCGGAGTTGTCATCATTATTTACTAATATTCGTATTAGTAATTACACACACGTCGGTTGTTAATAGGCGCTCATTTTATCCTTACAAATTTCAATTGTGGCATTGAGTACACTGATATTGTTGCGGCTTATATACGACATGGTATCAGTATTGGTCTGCGGCATCCAAAGCGCGTTGAAAGAACGCTGAACTGTAACCGCCAACGCGGAGAGAGTAATATAACAGAGGTTGTTTCATTCATTGGCCAGCAATTGGCAGACTTGCTGTGCTCGAGACCAAGGTCTTGGTCTCGAGTGCACTCGAGTTCGTTTTTAAAAGTCTTGGTCTTGGTCTTGAGGTTCAAAGTCTTGGTCTTGGTCTCGAGGTTCAAAGTCTTGGTCTTGGTCTTGAGGCTCAAAGTCTTGGTCTTGGTCTCCCAAGACCAAGACCAAGACCGGCTGTCAATATGAGCAGTCATTTAAGAAAACTCAAGAATTTAAAAATGTATCAAGCCTGTTTGCATCATAGCCTACGCTGCCTACGACAAATACCAGCGGACGGATGCAAGTCTTGTTGATCAGAAAAACCCATCGGCAGCAGCAACTAAGTTATGCTGTGTCTGGACGCCCTGCCGAGACTTTTTCTGAAGCCAGACGGTCTGATAAACCATGGGAGGATTTCAATAAGGCTCACGATTTTTATATTTACATCCAGTGCTTGAAAAGCTACTGTGTGTGCCAGCGACTTCACCACCTGTAGAACGTATTTTTTCACATGGCAGAATTTTTATGACAACAAGACTGGCAATTGGCTGGTTCCGGTCGGTTGCACGGCTACCTGTGGACAGTCTTGTTGTCAAGACCTTAAACCTCGAGACCAAGAGCAAGACCAAGACTTTGAACCTCGAGACCAAGACCAAGAAAAAGACTTTGAACCTCAAGACCAAGACCGAGACCAAGACCCAAAGGCCACATTCAGGCGAAGACTTCTTTTCCTTACAAAAAAATTGTCGATATTTTAATGAAAACGTGAGTCTTTTATTTTAATCAGCAAATTAACTTTAAATGCAGGCTGCAGAGAATTCCGTATTCGTTTTTACAAAAGTTCTTCATGCAAAATGTTAATCCAAATGCCTTTTGTATTTTATAAAAGCAATTCGCTCAGAATTTTCTGACCAAGACGTGCCTTGTGGGGCCTCATAAAAATTCCGCCATGTGGAAAAAATACGTTCTACAGGTGCTGAAGTCGCTGGCACACACAGTAGCTTTTCAAGCACTGGATGTAAATGTACAAATCGTGAGCCTTTTTGAAATCCTGCCATGGTTTATCAGACCGTCTGGCTTCAGGAAAAGTCTCGGCAAGGCTTCCAGACACAGCATAACTTAGCTGCTGCTGCCGAAGGGCTTTCCTGGCCAACAAGACTTGGATCCGTCCGTAGGTATTTGTCGTAGGCTATGATGCAAACAGGCTTGATAAATTTTTTAATTCTTGAGTTTTCTTAAATGACTGTTCATCTTGACAGCCGGTCTTGGTCTTGGTCTTGTAAACCCAAGACCAAGACTTTGAACCTCAAGACCTAGCGTTTAAACGCAGTAGCCTTTAGAGGCACTTTCACTTTACACCCAGGGGATGATCATAACCACGTAGGCCTACTCCAAGCTTAACCTTTCAATCAACTGTTGTATCTTAGAGCCTCAGGGCTCTTACCTACTTCTTACCTACTTCGGACGAAAAAATAATAATAAATAAATAATGATGACAGCTTCGCTTTCATTCATAGTTTCATACCACTGCGCCATATTGCATAGATTTTATCTAGTGGGCACTAGATAAATAAAAATAAAAATAATTGCATGCCACCTATAGGCGTCCGTATACGTAAGCCAGAAATAAAACAGGACATATCATATTACATCGCACGAATATTTTAGACACGCGCACAGAAACTGACGTCCAGACTACAAATGTACATGTACATGTACTCTTTAACGCAGACACAAGGCCCGCGTGCATGAACCGGTGTGATGCGAAACACTATCCAGAAACAAATACGTTCCGACAACACCCACTTCCGTTTCCAGGACGCATGCTCGCATTATCTACGTGTGAAATCTATATATTCCGTTGACAAATGCGTTCCTGATGGCTAGGAGAGCTTTATGAACAATATTATACTGTTTATGAAGCATATTACTCACTATGCAAAGAAATATTGTAACTCATGCCTGCAAAGGGGTTCGTGGGCTAGTGATATTACGATTATACAAGTAAATTTAGGACAAAACGTGATTCTGAGGGACGAAGCGGTATTAAGTTCGGTAGCAGAGAAATTCCGCATTGGAAAAGTGAACCTATCGATTTATTTATTTATTTATTTATTCCGGATATTTCTATAGCGCCTCTCGAAGTCTACTACTACTCAGAGGCGCTCCCGACTACAGCATTTGATACTGTGCCGGAATTTTCACGCCGAAGCGCCACGAGCAATTGCGAGTGAAGGATTTGCCCAAGGTCCGTACGCAGCGGCTAGAGTGGAATTCGAACCTGCAACCCTCCGGTCACAGGACGCCGAACTTACCACTGAGCCACCACGACCCATCGATGTGGCCCAGTTGTTTTTTTACTACGAAATTTGTAAAGTGTATTTTAAGGAGCGTCCTTTTTCGAACTCGCAGGATGACATCGGTATACTTGATAGCATTCCTGGGACCGAACGATGACAACTGACGCAGGACCAATTCCCTAATGTTATCTGTTAACGAATTAAGCGGATGCTATGTAACAGGATAGGCCTCTGTGTGTGTGTGTGTGTGTGTGTGTGTGTGTGTGTGTGTGTGTGTGTGTGTGTGTGTGTGTGTGTGTGCGTGTGTGTGTGTGTGTGTGAGAGGTGTGAGGTGTGTTTAGGTCAAGGGCATATGAAAATAAGAAAACAACTTCCATAACTTTGAAACTGATTCAGCATTCCTAATCATGTGTTACTTTTCTGCCAATTGCCTTAAAGCCGAGCCGTAAGGACAGATCCATGATTTCAGTGAAGTTTTGTTTTGTTACTTGTTGAAGATGTCATAGTTACTGAATGGTAACGCCTTTGAAAAACAGCCCTGTTAAGTTGAGCTTAGTGAAAATATATTATATTGAAGTCAAGTAAATAAAAAAACAACCTTTAAGTTAAGTGCGAGTTGCGTGGGTCAGCAGATCATATGATATATTATTGCGCTCAGGCACAAACTCAAAGTACTGTCCGTGTACTAAGATTGCAAGCAAATGCAACACCTATCAATGACTGCTAGAGGCAATGGCAATGTACCACACGTAACTTTTGTTATAATAGGCCCTACATTGGTTTACCGTTAGCTTAAATATTAAAAGTCACAAGGACGTTCATTTGTCATTATGTTTCTGTTATTTACCAGTTGGTTCAAGAAAGACCCAATATCACTGCAGTTATAATTTAGTATGAAAATTTATTTGTAAAATGAAGCCTTCGCTGGCAATTGGTTTAAAACGCATCGTTCACGAAACATCTTGAAACCGACTGCCCTTGAGTTTATCTGACATGCTTGTCGAAGAAACTCTTACAGTTGAGAGGTTAAAGGAATGATTACTTTTAAAAATTGTATATCCGGTTACTCCTCTACCCACAGATGTCGCCCCAATTTAATTTTGACAAATATGTTGTTTCATTGTCATTAGACAATTTTTGCACTTGGTAAACATAATTACTCATCGCTGTTTCTTAATAAATAAATAAATATAATAAATGCAAGGGATTTGTTATATGTAATGTAATGGAATATATGTACCACGCCTCTTAAGTAGACCTACATCCAGAGCTCTTACACACAGTAGTCCCGTACGGTGTTTACACGCCGGTGGCGCCACCTCTCACAACCCGCATGTCGTTTGGCCGCATAACACCACGTGGTATAAGGACTTCCAGGTCACTTCCCAGTCTATAGTTTTAAGGTCCTTGTTGAGAGGTCAAGGGTACTGGAATGGACGTCACCGGTGGAATAACCATAGACATCTTATATCACAATTAGATGCCTATGAGAATACTGCATTGAACAAATAACCTGGATCACATCTGTCAACGAAAAGGAGGCTCCGAGCGTTGACGTTGATATGACATCGTATGAAACGGGAACCTATGACAGAAGGTTTCGGAACTTTTTCTTGCCTGATAATATTTTGCCTTACACCCGGTAGTATACTAGTCGTCGACCAACGGCGTACGTAGTCCGGGTCAAATAGGCTGTGACTAGAAGCCTGCAGCGGCAAGCAGTGTGGACTGGCTGCGTGTTTCAGATTCCCACTCTTGTATAGACATATCATTAATATTCATAAACCTCAGTCGCAAATGATCTTGCATATGCACAGACTTGTTGTCCTCGAGACCAATTAAGGTCTTGGTCTCGAGTGCACTGGAGCTCGTTTTTAAAAGTCTTGGTCTTGGTCTTGGTCTTGAGACCAAAACTCTTGGTCTTGGTCTTGAGGTTCAAGGTCTTGGTCTTGGTCTTGGTCTTGAGGTTCAAAGTCTTGGTCTTGGTCTCGCAAGACTAAGACCAAGACCGGCTGTCAATATGAAGTCATTTAAAAAAACTCAAGAATTAAAAATTTATCAAGCCTGTTTGCATCATAGCCTACGACAAATACCTACCGACGGATGCAAGTTTTGTTGGTCAGGAAAACCTATCGACAGCAGCAGCTAAGACTGCTAAGTTATGCCCTGCCGAGACTTTTTCTTAGCCAGACGGTTTGATAAACCACGGGAGGTTTTCAAAAAATTCTTGCGATTTGTACATTTAAATCCAGTGCTTGAAAAGCTACGGTGTGTGCCAGCGACTTCAGCACCTATGGAAAGTATTTTTTCACATGGCGAAATTTTATGAGGCCCACAAGGCACGTCTTGGTTAGAAAATTCTGAGAGAATTGGTTTTTATACAATACAAAAGGCATTTGCAATAACATTTTGCATGAAGGACTTTTGTAAATACGAATTCGGAATTCTCTGCGGTCTGCATTTAAAGTTAATTTGTCTGAATAAAATAAAAGACTCATGTTTTCATTAAAATAGCGAGTAGTCCGACTTGACAATTTTTTTAAGGAAAAGAAGTCTTGGCCTGAATGTGATTTTTTTGGGTCTTGGTCTTGGTCTCGAGGTTCAAAGTCTTTGTCTTGGTCTCGAGGTTCAAAGTCTTGGTCTTGGTCTTGGTCTCGAGGTTCAAAGTCTTGGTCTTGGTCTTGGTCTCGAGGTTCAAAGTCTTGGTCTTGGTCTTAAGGTTTAAGGTCTTGACAACAAGACTGGTTATATGCTAGTTCCCTTGAAAGGGCGCTATATATTGTATTGTATTGTATTTGGATATTCATAAAGCGCTTCTAGCGGGAGGGCCATTCAGAAGCGCTCCCAGTGCGAGAGACCCCGAGAGAAAAAGCAAGTTTTAAGAAAGGTAAAAGAGGAAGAGACGTTACCTGAGAGAATAGAAGAACGAACGAACGAACGGAGGAAGCTCATTCCAAAGAGCAGGGCCAATGGAGGCAAAAGACCTAGATTGAGCCAGAGAAGTCCTGACCCGGGGAACGAGGAGGTCAAAACGGTCAGATGAACGAAGAGGACGAAGAGAAGCAGCAGAGTGAGGGCGATGAATTAAGTCACATAAATATTTTGGAGCGAAACCAAGTTGAGCCTTAGAGACAAGGATGAGGACCCTAAATTGGATGCGGGCAAAAAGCGGGAGCCAGTGGAGTTCTTCTGCCATAAAGGTGGTGATATGAGAGAATCGAGGAAGACGGGCAATTAATCTAGCAGCAGCATTGAGAACGGACTGAAGAGGAGCAAGACGGACTTATTTTTATATATGAATGAATTAAACTAAGAGAACGACATTAACAGAAGAATAATTAGATATTTTATAATAATCATTCATTATGCTTTACCAGAAATGCAACAGTATACAGCTATAAGCCTAATGTGACAGAAAAAAATAAATGTCAATTCACAAATCTCAATGCAAATATGTTTCTTGGCCCACCTAAAGACGATTATCCAGTATGAGAATTGTAGAAAAAAGACTGGGGGGTTAGACCTTGATTCATGTGGAGTTTGGGTGTGCAATGAAGACTTTACTATGGGGTCATAAGAAAGACTAGGGGGTTGAACCCCCCAACCCCCCGACAATTCTCACCCTGCGATCATCGATGGCGGCGATACGACAGAAATCAGACGTGAATAATTTATCAGACCTTTAGACCTGCTTATGTGGAAGTTAACTCAAAGTCACGGAGTTTGAATGATAGGTAACCGCATATCACGGCACTTAATTTCCTTGACGGTCCTTGGCCTGCGTCATTTGAAATGTTTCCTCATGAACATTCACTTTAAAATGCATTTACATTACGTTTAAGATTATATTTCTTCGGGACGTTTCAACTGAGGACGTATTCTACAGTTGCATGCTTAGCAGCCACTCAAAGGAAATGTGAGTCAAATAGAAAGCAAAGCATGGTTACATCTGCAATGCGACACTAAGGCGGTGTTGTGTTTGTCAGACTCATTTTCGAAGCGCTGCTGGCATTGGTATTTCGGTGTCCAGTTTCTCCATAGCCCAATCTCCGAGCCACTCGGGCAGCCACTGAATCGGAAGGAAGAGGAAGATAGCATCTCGGCCGATCATGTAACGCGCTCGAGGGAAGCTGCCGAGCAGAGCGTGTTCATAGGCGTCGACGACGTCCATTATGCGATCGGTTCCACGCGAACGAATCTTTTCCATGGCCTGATGACTCACCACTACAGACAAGCAATAAAATATAGGAAGCTAAGTCAATTGATTGATTGGTTGATTGATTGGTTAAAATGATTGATTGATTGGTCGGTAGGTTGATTGACTGACTTTCTGACTGACTGACTGACTGGCTGGATATAGTTGACTGATTGACTGCTTGCTTGCTTGCTAGGTTGACTGACTGATTGATTTGTTTGGTCTGTTATTTGGTTGACTGACCGGCTGATTGATTGATTGATTGATCCAATGCTTATGTTGATTGCTTGCTTGGTTGGCTGGTTGGTTGACTGACTGAATGACTGATTGATTGGTTGATTGATTAATTGATTGAAAGTTTGGCTCGTTGATTGACTGACTGATTGGGTGAACTGACTGAATGACTGACTGATTGATCGATCGAATGAAACCTTATACTAAGCACCACCAATCAGTAAATTACAATTTGTTCTGTAACAGTGTTGTTATTTTCATAAGTTGAACTCGAAAGACATGGCAGAGCTCAAACACGTGGAAACCCTTTTCTCACAGTTTTCTCACTATGTCACATATCCAATTTAAACTTTGTTGCTGCTTTCCTATAATGAGTTATTCTCACAGGCAATTATCTCAAAATCTTAAGATCCTCTAGCTATAGTGTCAGAAGGCCCAAAAGAGTCCAAGTATGCCATATCCTATTTTCATCTGCTTTCTTTTTGGAATCATCTTACACAATATAGATTACAAAGCTGATTGCATTGTTCGGGTGATTACTTAGGTACCGTATACAACTTGTGACAGGGAGCGTGTAACCCATAGCTTGAATACGAATCGGACAAATAAAAGCTGATCTGATACGTGAAAATATCATTTCCATAGGTTTGGCCCTTTTTGCGCCACTTTGAGAGTAGATGGAAGGAGTTTCAGATGTTTGGTAATTGCCTCGGTACCTGATGATATGAAGACAGTATAAAAACTTACTTTCAACAAATTACTCTACACATGAACATATGGATGACGACGCGGTTTCTTCTTATTTTTGCCTATTAGCCGATATATAAAATTAGTGTGACATTCAGAAGATTGCTTCGATAGATAATCAGCAAAATATGAAGCCCAAAACCAATTGGACAAGTTATCTGACATAAATAAGGTGAGAAAATAAGCGACAACAGCATGGGCTTTTAATTTTTCCATGTTGAAGCTAAGATTGCGAATAGCTGAAACAGTTTGGTGTTTTAGGCGATTGCCTAAACGGATAACCAATGATAGGATCCAAACATATAAACGCACAATGTTTTACCTATTATATTCGACATGTCCTAAATTTTGAATTAGACCATGATGATCACGCAGCGATCAAGTAGCTTTGCTCTTATAATCTGCCTTCAATTATCATGGAGTGGCTTCCAATTATCCAGTCTTGTTATCAAGACCGTAAACCTCAAGACCAAGACCTTGAACCTCAAGACCAAGACCAAGACCAAGACTTTGAAGCTCAAGACCAAGACCAAGACCAAGACCTTGAACCTCAAGACCAAGACCAAGACCTTAAACCTCAAGACCAAGACCTTGAACCTCAAGACCAAGACCAAGACCAAGACTTTGAAACTCAAGACCAAAACCGAGAAAAATACCCAAAAATCACAACCATATCAGTCTTCTATTCCTTACTAAAAAAATTCTCAAGTCGGACTACTCGTTATTTTAATTAAAACATGAATCTTTTATTTTATTCAAACAAAACAACTCCAAGTGCAGACCGCAGAGAATTCCGAATTCGTATTTACAAAATTCCTTCATGCGAAATGTTATTCCAAATCCATGTCGCATTTTATAAAAACCAATTCGCCCAGAATTTTCTGACCAAGACATGACCTGTGGGGCCTCATAAAATTTCTGCCATGTGAAAAATACGTTCTATAGTGCTGAATTCACTGGCACGAATTCACTGGCACACAGAGCAGCTTTTCAAGTACCGGATGTAAATATACAAATTGTGAGTCTGTTTTGAAATCATTCCATGGTAAATAACCGGAAGTCAAAATAGATGTCCAAAACAACAGTAAAGCCTCACTCACACCGTGTAAATACTAAAGCAACGACATTAGTAATTATTGGATAAATTTTAAAAATCCTTGCGTTTTGTTAAATGACTATTCATCATAGGCGTAGACTCTGGGGGGTCAGCCGGGGCAGGTGCCCCCCAATAATTGAGGAGCCGGGGCAATGCCCCCCAAAAATCGAGAGGAGAATTTCTTCAAATATTAAAATATTATATTTCAATACAGACAAATTTCTTCAGAAACAGAAAAACAGACACAGAACTGAAATACTATCAGAAATCCATAATGGAAACAAAGATTTATTTTTATCTTCAATATCTTCAATATGAAACAAATTTACATGTAGGCAAAACACCCATTTCATACGCATTAACGTAACACCGGAAGCCTCTGCTGACTGTCCAGACCAGAGGTAAAAAAGCTTTTTCGGATTTTGTTTTAAACAGCAACAAAAAGAAAACCATAAAATTTATTTTTGTTTAAAAAAATAAATTTCTTATTTTTGTAGAAGTTATTTTAATAGCATTGATTAAATTATTTTTAATTTTCGGAAATCGCAACTGAATTAAACTGAGTTGGAGCTCTTCTTCATGACATTTTTCATGATTTTTATGATCCGAAATCAGAAAAACTTAAAAACAACCAAAACAACAAAAACCATAAAAACCAAAAAACCGAAAAAACAACAACAAACAACTTTTCATCCTGAAAAACTTTTTTTTGCACCTCTGGTTCAGACCCCATGCCCCACCAATATTTTGCCCCACCAATATTTTGGACAAGTTTACGCCAGTGCTATTCATATTGTCAAAAGTCTTGGTCTTGGTCTTGCAATACCAAGACCAAGACTTTGAGCCTCAAGACCAAGACCAAGACCAAGACCTTGAACCTCAAGACCAAGACCAAGACTTTTGGTCTCAAGACCAAGATCAAGACCAAGACTTTTAAAAACGAACTCGAGTGCACTCGATACCAAGACCTTGGTCTCGAGGACAACAAGACTGCAATTATCAGCATTGCAAGGGAACGGGCGATTACTCGAGTGAGCGTCAAACAATCATCAGACGACGAGATCTGAGTCTAATCAACGAGAAGAAGCCCAAGTTCAAAACACATATCTGTCGTACTCATTCTCCATCGATAGATCGATCGATCGATCGATCACCTTCAAATCAATCATATACGAACAGTCGCATGATCGATGAAGCCTGATGTAGGCCCATGCCCTGCTCGCACATTGATCACCACTGGCTTAAATCTGGAAGCTGCGTCTGAGGCCCATAACTTCCCCCATAAGTTCCAACAACGGCGCGTCCGACCCGAGTGTACTTGGGTTGTAAGGAGTTTTGCCATCTAATAGCTAGGCCTACATTTAGTTACAGCGTAGTACTGTTTACCGGACTCAGCTTGAACTTTTTAGCTTTATAAGGTGGGCGTTATAAAAAAAAGCGGCATTACATTATACGTCAAAGACTCCTCTGGTGGGAGGTTGAAGTTCTCTTATGCGGGGGACCTGAAGTCGGAGTTAGCGCGGTCGGTGCGTGGGGACCTTCTATGGCGTGGCATCCGCTCGATTTTGTAGCGACGGTCAAGCATTTCATCCGACTCCAGGCAACATATCATAATAATATATGCTATGTTTAAAATATCCGATAACTTCAATTTTTATGTTAGCCATATTTATTTCTGCAAATATTGCTATAAAATTCATGGATAGTTAAACCACGTATGAATTACGTCTTTAAAAGTGGATTGGTCGATTTCTGTGACGCACTCTAAAGGACCAAAACCCAGCCGGTCGTAGGCTACTATTTAATGCACACTCATGAGTATTTTCCCTCATGCTTACTGTAGTTAAAGAAATCCTCGCCGTATTCTGCCCTGACTTCAGGATCAGCCTTGTCGAAGGTCCGACGATATCCATCAATCCAGTTCTCTTCGGACATTAGAAACGTCTTGTGGACTCCTGGCTCAATGATGATCGCCTTACAGCCAAACACTTTCAGGGTTCGTCTACAGAAACAGCATCCAGTTAAGCTATTTCCCACAATCAGCCCAGTTTATTAAGTCTGATATGAAGCAGATCAAACATACGATACTTATAGGAAAAAATAGCAGTCCAGTAAGCTAGTAGAGAGGCATCTATAGGTATAAATTGTTAGCGATATCGTTTTTGAGCTTCAGCATAATATGAGGGCGGCTGGCCAGTCCTCTCCCTCGCCCTCTCATCTTCCCACCGACACTGTACGGTCAGAGTACTCATTATAGCTGAGTTGGCTAGGGGCAGAGAGAGAGAGAGAGAGAGAGAGAGAGAGAGAGAGAGAGAGAGAGAGAGAGAGAGAGAGAGAGAGAGAGAGAGAGAGAGAGAGAGAGAGAGAGAGAGAGAGAGAGAGAGCGAGAGAGAGAGAGAGAGACAGAGAGAGAGAGAGAGAGAGAGAGAGAGAGAGAGAGAGAGAGAGAGAGAGAGAGAGAGAGAGAGAGAGAGAGAGAGAGTACCTGATGCCGTCCGTGAACACTTCAACTCCTGTCTTCGAGATGCAATATGGTACTATGGTTGGAAAAGATACACGTCCAGCGATGCTGGCTGTGTTGACGATGCGGCCCTCTCCTTCTTGACAAGAGGCATGAACTTCAACGAGACGTCGATCAAGCCCCACAGGTTGACGTCACACTGGCGCTTATAGTCTTCGAGTTGGTGCCATTCGGGGAGTCCGCAGTACGAAAGCACCCCCGCGTTGTTCATAACTCCCCAGAGACCTACAACCCATAACTGGGCATTCACACCCTGAATCGGCGTTGGCCTAATTGTTGAGTAGCTTCCTAAGATTATAAACGTCGCTCGAATGGCTTAATCAACAACAAACGAAGAAATGTTCAGTATACGAAATATGAGCTAGAAAAAAGGAGAGCAATCAGCATGAGAGTCAGTTAGATCACAATACACATACATCAGTATCCGTCATATTAGAATGAAGCCATAGCTTTACACTTGTTCTCCTGTTGTACGATCCTACTTAATGGTAGCAGATAAACAATCCTACAATTCTACAGATGTTTATGTCGTAAAATGCGGTTTGCACGAGTCCGTAAATTAAAGTAAGTAAGTAAGTAAGCAAGTATATCCTTTATTAATCCAACTGCTAACCACATTTTGGTTTACACGCGTATATCACGTCCAGGTTAAAGTAGTAAGGCCTATATTCCGGTGAAAATCATCCTAATTATGAAAGATTTACAAGCAGTCGGGAGAACCCGATAATGAACACAGGGTCGCAAAGTATAACCAATATGCTTCACAGGGGGTAATATCACATGGAACAAATGTGTAGGACATGTAAGGACGAGATTCAAAAGTTAGATTCATTCAAATATTTTCATCGGTGGATAGTGAGTGAATTTAAGTATTTCGTGAAATGCTACCCTAAAGTTAATTGCTGCTGTGAACCAGTCGTTTTTAAAATGGCCGATGTAGCAGATAAGTCTGGTCGAGAATGATAAAGAAATTTATTGCTGAATTAAGTTCAGTTTAGTTTAAATGACCTGGAATTTCCTGGAATTCCACGCATTGCCATCCAAATACTTGGATTGCCTTGCGTTGCGTAACGTTTTCGCTAGGGATGGGGTGAAATAAAAACCGGAGAGTGCAAGTTGTGATTCCAAGTTCAGAGTGGCAGGTGACTTTCGGTTAGCATTTAACGAAATGCATTCACTCACCCTCGACGGAAGAAAATATCTTAATGAGTCCATGGTTGTTATTCACGAACTCGTGCAACTACTACGCAAAGTGCAAATTGCACATTTGAGGAATCAAAGCTCCGCTTAGAAAGATTGTTGGTGATGCCATTGGACTGGAATGTAACCATGCAGGTCCCTTAACGTTGTACAATCACGGTGTCAGTAAGACCAGCTTAGTAGGCCCATGTGCATTGCAGCCGGATGAACACGCTGGTCAGCCCGATCCGGTGGACAGTGCATCGTGGACACGTACACCTGTCCGCTTTGTCACTGTTTGATGTCGTTCGGAGCTAAATTTTCCTTAGCTCACTGTAACCTGTGATCCTATTTTCCTGACCATCTGCTATATTTCTCCAATGGATTGGGATCTCAGGCTGTAATTTCATTTAGACCGACCATCGATCGCAGATAAAGGCGCTATAGAAGTTATATATTGAATCAGGTCAAATAATATTAGAACGAATATTCTGTTGATCTTTCTTAACCAAAGATCTATACAAAACGCCACGTATTCGTCTACGCAGCCAACTCAGGCCAACCACTTGATCAAGCTTTCGATTTCGTTACCTTTTTCAGGAGGTAGTTTAGACTTGACGTACTTCAGCGCATTCTGAACACTTTCAGGCTTTGTGACATCAAGTGGTAAAACACGAAGGCGTTCGGAAGAAACCTTCTTCAGTTCCACCTCTCCCTTCTCCGTAAGACATCCGGCAAATACGTGACATCCCAACTGATCCAGTCGCTTGGCCAACAAGTTTCCGAACCCTGTATCACACCCGGTCACCAGAATGTATCTTTCTGCGTAACGTCCGACGCGCGGAAGGCGGATCAGACGATCGAGCACCTTATACAAGACGAAAAATAAGACGATATAAACGCAGAACCAGCAAAACATGGTTGTCAAAATATGCTGTCCTAAGCAATGTTCCCTCTAAGCTGCGCGCGTGCGCGCGCGCGCACGGCATTTCAAACTAGCGCGCACAACATTTCCTCCTAGCGCACAAATTTCGTGAGCTCTAATTTTTATTTTCGATGTTAAATTTTGCCCATTGTTCCAGCTGACGACTTATTTAGCCTACGATGCTCAAAAGGCCAAACAAGGCTTGTGTTAAGAAATGTCTTCCCGTGTAGATCTCGGCCTCTCGGCCTCTCTGCACTATAGCCTGTATAGGACGCACGCTTCATGATAGGACCTAATTGATACAGACAGCCACAGGTGTATTCGTATGTGTGGGGTCTGTCTAAGTCACCCGATGTGTCAGAGTAGTGGACCCACAGTCTCAGAAGAAGCGACACTCAGTTGTACACACCAATATGCAGCCAGGCATGATTCGGAAGCTTACAACAGCTGCATACCCTTCTACGGCAGATCACTCATCTATGACCCATGACCGAGGGTGTTCGAAATAATACCTACCTTGTTAGTCTCTCTTGCGCTGTCTCATTCGCTCTCTCTGGTTTCTCTCGCTCTGTCTCTGTAGCAGTCGGTCTCTGTCTCCCTCTACAAAGCCATGTGACCTGTAGGCTACACACTAAATGCATATGACTGCAGATTTCCAGAAGATGAAATACTCAAATGGAACGTGAGCTATTGCTGGTGGCAGACACAGAAAGTTATGATTTTGGGCAAACCGAGATTGCTAGTTTAGCAGTGAAATACTGTAAACTACTTGACAAAACTGGCGACCAATACGAGAAGCAGGCTTGCAAGCAGTATCGTGACTTTAAATACACTGCAATCGAAAACTTTAAGGTAGGAATTTTCAAGATATTTGCCGATTCATCTAGCATGCCGTGTGAACGTGGCTTCAGCCTTATGAATGCAACAAAGACAAAATGCATAATCGACTTCAGGTTGACCGCCTGGACTGTGTAATCAGAATTAAGATTTTTATTCTGGTCAAACAAATTGACCTGGATCATGTGTAGGCTATGCTCTTTAGCAATCTCACAAAGACAGACGCGAGAAAATCTAAGCTTAATTTTTGGGCGATTTTCTAGGCTTTTAATGTAAGTCTTATGGTGATAATGGAGGAACAATCCTTTCTAAACGCTTTTGCTACCCCAAATGCCCACCACGCCCACGCCACCTTCACGAGGTAACCCCACTAGGAACAAAGAGCGCAGTGTACGACCGAGTCCTCGCCGGTATAATCGAGTCCCGCGAGATAAGCAGTCGGAAAGGACGATGGAGGACATCAACGCAGAAGATGGTGTCTCAGTAAAAACACCGATGGAAATGCAACGAGAAACCACCTCCCTAAACTTCTCGAGTTGCATTTAGCCATTCGAAGTTAGAGCCTGCCCAGGGGCAGAGAACTTGAACAGATGTACAACCTTGCACGTACAATATATTTAGTAGGCCTTAAAGATCACAAAATGTTACTGCTCACGCGGCAGGCCAATGCGCGCACGGCGGAAAAAAATTAGAGGGAACATTGGTCCTAAGACAATCCAAAACAGTGGGAAGAAATTGTATAGCGGCGCAGATGTGAATACAGATACGCGAGCAGCTGCCTAATATATTGGCCTAGGCGGATGTAATCTCAGAAGTGCTCTCGCTCAAAACACAGGCAACATGTACGTAGGCCAGAAAAAAAACAGGAAAGAAACCTTATCGCAAGAATATTTTTAGACACGCGCACAGCAACTGGAGTCCTGGCTAGAAGTGTACACGCTCAGACACCATAATATAATGCGCTCATTGAATCTGAGAGTTAGCTCAAGAATAGTCCTAAAACATAAATACTCATGAATCTCATAAATACGTCTGTTAGTTGCCTTACTGCTGAACAGCCTTACTGCTCCTTAAACCTGAACCAGGTTCAACCCGAAGCGAAATCTGAAGTAGGCCTACAGCTAATTTTATGAAGCAGTTCAGTTCAAATTTAGATAGCGTAGTGTTAAAGATTTTAGTCATAGGGCAAGCTCATGTTTCGTGTGCACTTCAATGTACCCTCAGTTTGACCTCACATGGTTATTATAGGTCATCAAAGTGTGTCAAAACAATTGGTCACATGACCCGCTTATTGATCGCTTAGACGCCATATTGGATTCAAGATGGCGGAAAAAGGACTTATTAAATCACTTGTATCTCGGCCATTTCCTATCCGATTTCGACGTTTCCTTTGTTAAATTGTAGGTCTTGATGAGAGCTATCTCTTTGGGCTTCTGTATTTATTTTACTAATTATAGCCGTTTTTGAGAAATTTAGCAAAAATAATTTTTTTAAAGAAATTTTCTGTATTTTTTAAACTATTTTGTATATGTTTTTTTAGAATGCAGTAATTATATCCACACAAATTTCAGTTGTGGCATTAAGTAGGCCTACACTGATATCGTGGCGGCCTTATATATATATGTACGTCATGGTACAGTATTGATCCGCGGCATCTAAACCGTGTTGTAAGATCGCTGAACTGTAATCGCCAACGCAGAGAGAGTAATATAACAGAGGTTGTTTCATTCATTGGCCAGCAATTGGCTGGTTCTGGTCAGTTGCACGACTACCTGTGGAATGTGGATGCACCTGAAAGTCTCCATAATAGTTTGCGCTGTAGGAGAGAAACGTTCGACTAATGTGTTCAGTGCTTGACCCCAGTGCCAGTGGTGTGGAATTGTGAAGAAAGCGCCGTTTTGATCGACGATCCTACTACAGCAATGGTCCACGGACGTCCGCAGGAATTTTTGTAGAGGGAGGCCAACATTTTTGTAGGCGGGCAAAATGCCGCTCTTTATCGGTTGCTGGTTTGCAGGCGGTCATCGGAAGGGCGGCACGCCATTTTGCGATCAACGACCTGGTGTAGAGCCCTCATGGGGGGCAGACATCCCCAACTCAAAGGAACCTTGGTCTCAGTAGGACAGAAGGTAAAAGAACGGACGGGGCGACGCTCATTCCCTGGGTCCGAGGAAGATACATCGCCTGGGACGTTACCACCATACACGCTTGTGCGTCCTTTTACAATTTACACTTACCTGCCATCATCGATGCCCCCGCGGGGCGGCCGAACGCGCATCAGACAGAAAGTGCCTGAAATACGCCTCTCTTCCCATCCCACACGATTTCATACCTGTGGCTATCGAAACACTGGGGCCCATCAACCGCGCGGGACGCGAATTTCTGAGGAGCTGGGGCGCTGCTGGACCGTCGTTTTAACGCAGTAGCCTTTAGAGGCACGTTCACTTTACACTCCGGGTATGAGGACCACGTACTCCAAGCTTAACCTTTCAATCAACTGTTGTATCTTAGAGTCTGAGGGATCTTATCTACCTCGGGCGAAAAAATAATAAATAAATAAATAATGATGACAGCTCCGCTTTCATTCATAGTTTCATACCACTGCGCAATATTCCATTGATTTTATCTAACTCTATAGTGCGCACTAGGTAAATAAAAAATAAAAATAATTGCATGTCACCTATGGGCTTCCGTAAACGTAAGCCAGAAATAAATACTACATCGCCCGAATATTTTAGACACGCGCACAGAAACTGATGTCCATACTACAAATGTACACGTATACGCTTTAACGCAGACACAAGGCCCGCGTGCATGAACCGGTGTGATGCGAAACACTATCCAGAGATAAATACGTTCCGACCACGCCCATTTCCGTTGCCAGGACGCATGTTCGCATTATCTACGTGCGAAATCTATTCCGTTGACAAATAGGCCTACGTTCCTAATGGATAGGCGAGCTGTGTGAGCAATAGCCCGCTGGTTATGAAGCATATTACTCACTATGCAAAGAAATATTGTAATGCATGCCTGCAAAGGGGTTCGTGCGCTAGTGATATTACGATTATACAAGTAAATTTAGGACAAACGTGATTCTGAGGGACGAAGCGGTATTAAGTTCGGTAGCAGAGCGTATTCTATAGGCTAGAGTATAGACCCTATTTTTGGAATGGAAATTCCGCATTCGAAAAGTGAACTTATCGATGTAGCCCAGTTGTTTTTTACTACGAAATTTGTAAAGGGTATTTAAAGAAGTGTCCTTATCGAACTTGCATGATGACTACGGTACTTGATGGTTTTCCTGAGGTCGAACGATGACAACTGACCCACGACCAATTCCCCAATGTTATCTGTTAACGAATTAAGCGGATCCTATGTAACAGGAGGCCTGTGTGTGTAGGTGTGTAGGTAGGTAGGTGTGTGTGTGTGCAGATGTGTGTGCAGGTGTGTTTAGGTCGAGGGTATATGAAAATAAGAAAACTACTTCGTTGGTGTTGTTATAACTTTGTAACTAATGTAGCACTCCCAATCACGTTTTGCTGTTCTGCCAATTGCCTTGAAGCTGAGCCTTGCTAGTTTACCAAACACAGATCCATGATTTCAGTCACTTTTTGGTTTTGTTACTTGTATTCCATTACATTACATATAACAAAGCTGTAGATCCTGTTCAGGTCAGTTAGTTGATTGCTGATCCCGATCTATTCACTGCATCAAGCAATGCGAGCGATTTCGTCGAACACCTCCAGAGAAATGCAACGTTCACACTGTACAAATTAGCCCAGATTCAAAGCTGTTATCGACAACTTTTTAATCACTCGCAAGATGACGATCTTCGGAGCAATAGAGACCAGGCGAGAATGTCGTCGACTAGAGTGCATATGGAACGTTTAAGGCCTTTTTAGGAGAATAGACAGCTTTACCGTCGGACAACACTGACAATCTGAAATTTAAGATTGCTAAGTGTATTGTTATTCTAAGACGTAATGAGCTACTGCTTGGCACTACCATTAATAACATACAACCTGTAACATAATTTTACTTCTCATCTCTTCTTAATCATAATTATACTCTCTCCAAATCCTCTCCGATGGACTTCCTACCGACATAACTCATGATTCTTGAACTGATGTTTTCTCCCACCTTATTGCACATTTGGTCAACTTGTCTTTTGCCGAAGGCTGCTTTCCATCATGCTTCATACTTGCCTTGTGAAGAAAGCAAGTATGAAGTGTGAAGTTCTTTTCTTAAGAAGCCTGACCTGGACATCAACAGTCTGTCAAACTTTACACCCATCTCAAACCTCAATTACATTAAAAAAAATCTTGGGCGTCACTTCCTTGCAGGTACTAATAAATAATAAACACATTACTTCATCTCATAACTTCAGTCCTTACCAATCAACTTACCGTGAAGGCCACGTCACTGACATTGGTCGTGATTTTACGCCGGACAACATCTTCTCATCTATTTAATATCGGAAAGATAGTTGGCCCTAGCCCTATATCTCGCCCTTAGTGCTACTTTTGACACTGTTGACAACCAGCTAGGCCCTACTTCTTCCTAGACTTAGTAAAATCTACAGTGTCTTCGGTACTGCATTAACTGGCTAGCTTCTAACTTCATCAATCGTTCCCAACAAGTGGGTATCGGTGCAGCTCAATCTGATCCTTCTCTCTGCCTTGCTGGAGTATCTGTTACCAGTCCCTTATAATAAACTCTCTTGCATTCCATGTTTTTTTGCTGCCTCAAGGAATGCAACCAATTATCAATGTATCTCCAGCGCTCGAACTGTTGTTCTTCATTAAAGACACGCCTATAACTCTATTTCTCTCTGGCTTTTAAACATTGGATGAACTGCTCTTCATCTGGCGACTGACTAACGGCGTCTCAGATTTCTGTGTGACATATAGCGCAGAAAAGATGTTCGCAATAATAATGACGACTAAAATCGTTACATGGTAGTTCCCTTGAAAGGGCGCTATAAATGAATGGATGAAACTAAGAGAACGACATTAGCAGAAGAATAATTAGATATTTTATTATAATCAATCATTATGTTTTACCAGAAATGGTAACAACACACAGCTATAGGCCTAATGTGAAAGAAAACAATAAATGTCAATTCACAAATCTCAATGCAAATATGTTTCTTGGCCCACCTAAAGACGATTATCGATGGCGGCGATACAATAGAAATCAGACGTGATTACTTTCAGACCTATAGACCTGCTTATGTGGAAGTTAACTCAAAGTCACGGGGTTTGACTGAAAGGTAACCGTATATCACGGCGCTTAAATTGCTTGACCTGCAGCATTCGGCATGTTTTCTCATTAACATACATTTTAAAAATGCATATATATTACGTCTCAGATTCTATTTCTTCAGGACTTTTCATCTGAGGACGTGTTCTACAGTTGCATGCTTAGCAGCCACTTAAAGGAAATATGAGTCAAACAGAAAGCAAAGCATGGCTATATTTGCAATGCTACACTAAGGCAGTGTTGTGTTTGTCAGACTCATTTTCGAAGCGCTGCTGGGAGAGGTATTTGGGTGTCGAGTTTCGCAAAAACCCAATCTCCGAGCCACTCTGGCAGCCACTGAATCGGAAGGTAGACGAAGACAGCATCTCTCCCGATCATGTAACGCGCTCGAGGGAAGCTACCGAGCAGAGCGTGTTCATAGGCGTCGACGACGTCCATTAGGCGATCGGATCCAGGCGAACGAAGCTTATCGATGGCCTGATGACTCGACACTACAGACAAACAATAAAATGTACGAAGCTGAGTCAATTGATTGGTTGGTTGATTGATTAAAATGATTGATTGGTTGGTCGGTTGGTTGATTGACTGACTTGCTGACTGACTGACTGACTGACTGATTGGCTGGCTGGTTGACTGATTGACTGCTTGCTTGCATGCTTGGTTGACTGACTGATTGATTGATTTGATTGGTCGGTTATTTGGTTGACTGACCGACTGATTGATTGATTGATGGATTGCTTATTTGATTGCTTGCTTGGTTGGCTGGTTGGTTGACAAACTGACTGATTGATTGGTCGATCGATTAATTGATTGAATGTTTGGTTCCAGGGCCGCATTAAGGCTAGTGCGGGGCAGGTGCTGTGATTACCTATATAGCCGTCAGCGCGGGGCCCAATTACAAGTACAATAAAAAATTTGAATGTACTTCCAAAAATGCGGGCCCCTCAAAACTGCGGGCCCGGCTGCTGCAGCACCCTTAGCAACCCCCTTAATGCGGGCCTGCTTGGTTCGTTGATTGACTGACTGATTGACTGACTGATTGATCGATCGATTAAATCCACCAATCAGTAAATTACAATTCGTTCTGTAACAGATATATTATTTCAGGCAGTCTTGTCAAGCTTACATTGTATACTTTGCCTGAAATGATATATTTATATGATATAAACCTATAAAACCTGACAAATCTGCCATATATAGGCCCCTATAATATAAATATATTATTTCAGGCAAAGTCTACATTGTAATCTTGACTCACAATTCCTTGTGAATCGTGCACCTGTTGGAAACTTTTCGCGCCATCTGTTACAGCGGGGTCATAAAAACAAACTGACATTGCTCATGTCAAAAACAGCTGCGCTGGACGTCCGAAGATCCCTTACACATCGTCGCAAGAAATATGACTATTTTTAGGCGAAGTAGGTATACGAGCATTGGTCTGCCCTAAATAAATCAAATTAGGCTGGACGTCAAAACATTACTGACTGTTTTCCAGTTTTTAACTTGTTCTTTGTGGGCGTAAAGTGGGCCTATGGGAATGGCCCGCCCCTGTCGACCAATCTAGCCTTGAGGTCAGACTCTCACTAACCTACACTCGCAATAACCGATCATCGTATTGACCCCAGGGGGCTTATGGCTTCCTTCCCCCTTATTGGGTTGGGTCGCCACTAGTTAAGCTACAGTATGTAGGCACACACGATCGCACATGGGCCTATCTTAGTATACTAGTTGAGTAGGACAGTTAAGATTAAATAAGATTTATTCTTCTTTTCTTAATATCAATCTTACCTCTCTCCTGTGGTTATATCAACAGCAGGATATAATATTATCTGATAGCACGACAGTCTTATATCTAGGAATAATGGACTAGTTAGGTGTCCTCCCCAGCGGGACTACCATCCCTTAGGGGACACCTTTGCCTCCAGTAACGTGGAAGAACTACTATAACTTTAGGTGATTGTTATTATGTACATAACGTTGTCTGGATGCAATAAAGATTTTTTTATTTTGATTTGATTTGATGTAGAATATGGGCTAGAGATCCGAAGCCTGATCTTCCATCCGACAATGTACGGTCAGTGTACTCATGGGAGCTCAAGTGGAGCCAAAATGGTGAAAACAATTCTACTCTGGCGGGGATTTGAACACCCTACCTTTGGACTGAATGTCCAGTACACTTACCATTAGACTGTTGCACACAATATTATCGGTAAAACATTATCACAAAAATACCGGTTTCCAGCAGTCATTCACCATGAAATCACCAAAATGACTCACACATTGCTACCATAGTTTGTGTAAAGGGACCCGAACGTGAGTTGACCTATGATTATACATTTTTAACATCACTTATCATGTAGTCTTAAATTTGTTATGTTCCTGTCAGGAGGTATTCACCTAGGGTCCAAGGCAATCATTACAACGTCACAAACATCTTCCTTTCGTAGAACCCCCAAAGGATCGAAACATGATGGAATGCTACTGTATATGTTCACACAGTTTCTCACTGTATGTGTCAGGTATTCCAAGGTTTGATACTGGCTATTCTGAATATCCGGAAAATCTGTAACTACTGCGATCTGCTAAGACGGTCCAAAAGAGCTCAAACACGCGGAAACCCTTCTTTCACATTTTTTCTCACTATGTAGGCCTATCGTATCCAATTTAAACTTTTTGCTGCTTCCGATTATTAGTTATTTTCACACGCAATTATCTCAAAATCTTAAACTCCTGCAGCTATAGTGTTAGAGGGCCCAAAAGAGTCCAAATATGCCAAATCCTATTTTTATCTGCTTTCTTTTCGGAATAATCTTACACAAAAGATTACATAGCTGATTGCATTGTTCGGGTGATTATTTAGGTACCGTATACAACTTGTGACAGGGAGAGTGTAACCCATAGCTTGAATACGTTTTCGAACAAAAAAAGCGGATCAAATACGTGAAAATATGATTTCCAAAGGTATGGGCCCTTTTGCGCCACTTTGGGAGTAGATGGAAGGAGTTTGAAATGTTTGATGATTGCCTCGGTACCTGCAGGTGGTATGAAGACAGTATAAAAACTTAGTTTCAACAAATTACCCTACACATGAAAATATGGGTGACGAAACGGTTTCTTGCTATTTTTGCCTTATTAGCCGATAAATAAAATCAGTTTGACATTCAGAAGATTGCTTCGATAGATAATTAACAATAGGAAGCCCAAAACCAATTGGACAAGTTATCTGACATAAATAAGGTGAGAAAATAAGCCACAACAGCATGGGCCTTTCCATTTTCCATGTTGAAGCTAAGATTGCGAATAGCTGAAACAGGTAAGTGTTTTTAGGCGATTGCCTAAACCGATAACCAACAGCATATAAATGCACAATGTTTTACCTATTATATTCGACATGTAATAAATTTCGAGTTAGAAAATAATGATCACGCGGCGATCAAGTAGCTTTGCTCTTATGTAATTTGCCTTCAGTTATCATGGAGTGGCTTCCAATTATCAGTACTGCAAGGGAACGGGCGATTACTCGAGTGAGTGTCAAACGATCATCAGACGACGAGAGGAGTCTTATCAACGAGAAGAAGCCCAAGTTCAAAACACATATCAGATATATATATATATATATATATATATATATATATATATATATATATCATATACAGATTCTGTCGTACTCATTCTCGATCGATCGATCGATCGATCGATCATCTTCAAATCTAATCTATATATATAAAGAAGAAACTCTGTCTGTCACAGCGACTTTGACCGGGATGCATTTCTACAGTTTTAGAGCTTTTCACTCGAAACCTTCACTACTGTGTCGGGTTGGGCATGACACACCCAGTGTGAGGCTTCGCGTCCCCCCTTTTCACCGCTACCATGGTGTCCCGGGCAAAAACCTACCCGGCCCATGCATTTTTACCTGGTCATAAAAGCTTACACAGGAACATTTAAACATTTTATTTTCACTCACCAGATGGCGCCGCCCGAGAAGATTCTCTGTGTTTCACGACTAATTCTCTGTCACCGGCACGCATTTCTAAAGATTCGCCAGATGGCGCAGCCGTAGGGATTTCAACTTATACCTACTTTTGTTGCTTATTCGCTACAGGGATTGAAACTTATAACCCCTGGCTGGTGGATGGAGGGTGGATGGAGGATGCTGGTGGATGGAGGGTGGATGAAGGATGCAGTTGGATGGAGGGTGGATGGATGGAGGATTCTGGTGGATGGAGGGTGGATGGAGGATGCTGGTGGATGGAGGGTGGATGAAGGATGCAGTTGCATGGAGGGAGGATGGATGGAGGATGCTGGTGGATGGAGGGTGGATGGAGGATCCTGGTGGATGGAGGGTGGATGAAGGATGCAGTTGGATGGAGGGTGGATGGATGGAGGATGCTGGTGGATGGAGGGTGGATGGAGGATGCTGGTGGATGGAGGGTGGATGAAGGATGCAGTTGGATGGAGGGTGGATGGATGGAGGATATTCGCTACAGGGATAGAAACTTATAACCTCGGGCAACGCCGGATAAACCAGCTAGTCAATCATATAGGAACAGTCGCATGATCGATGAAGCCTGATGTAGGCCCATGCCCTGCTCGCATATTCATCACCACTGGCTTAAATCAGGAAGCTGCGTCTGAGGCCCATAAGTTCCAACAACGGCGTGTCTAGTCCGATCCGAGTGTACTTGGGTTGTAAGGAGTTTTGCCATCTAATAGCTAGACCTACATTAGTTTTAAACCGTAGTACTGTTTACCGGACTCAGCTTGAACTTTTTAACTTTGTAAGGTGGCCGTTATAAAAAAAGAGCCGCATTACATTATACGTCAAAGGCGCCTCTGGTGGGAGGTTGCTAGTTCGAATATGTGGGGGACCTGAAGTCGGAGTTAACGCGGTTCGTAAGTGGGGACCTCATAAGGCGCGGCAGCCGCTCGATTTTGTAGCATTAACGGTCAAGGAATTCACCCGACCGCAGGCAACAGAATTATACTAATTTATGCTATTTTTTAAATATCCGATAAAATCAAGTTTTATATTAGCAATATTTATTTTTCAGTTAATTTTGCTATAAAATTCATGGATAGTTAAACTACATATGAATTAAGTTTTTTAAATGGATTGGTCGATTTCTGTGACGCACTCTAAAGGATCAAAACCCAGCCGGTCGTAGGCTACTATTTAATGCACACTCATGAGTATTTTCGCTTATGCTTACTGTAGTTGAAGAAATCCTCGCCGTATTCTGCCCTGACTTCAGGATCAGCCTTGTCGAAGGTCCGACGATATCCATCAATCCAGTTCTCCTCGGACATTAGAAACGTCTTATGGACACCTGGCTCAATGACAATCGCCTTGCAGCCGAACACTTTCAGGGTTCGTCTATAGAAACAGCATCCAGTTAAGCTATTTCCCACAATCAGCCCAGTTTAGTAAGTTTGATATGAAGCAGATCAAACATACGATACTTATAGGAAAAAGAGCAGTCCAGTAAGCTAGTAGAGAGGCATCCATAGCTATAAATTGTTAGCGATTTCGTTTTTTAGGTTCAGCATAATATGAGGGCAGATGGCCAGTCCTCTCCCTTGCCCTCTCATCTTCCCACTGACACTGTACGGTCAGCGTACTCATTATAGCTGAGTTGGTTAGAGACAGAAAGAGAGAGAGAGAGAGAGAGAGAGACAGAGAGAGAGAGAGAGAGACAGAGAGAGAGACAGAGAGAGAGAGAGAGAGAGAGACAGAGAGAGAGAGAGAGAGAGAGAGAGAGAGAGAGAGAGAGAGAGAGAGAGAGAGAGAGAGAGAGAGAGAGAGAGAGAGAGAGAGAGAGAGAGATTACCTGATACCGTCCGTGAACACTTCAACTCCTGTCTTTGAGATGCAATATGGTACTACGAATGGAAAACAAAGACGTCCAGCGATGCTGGCTGTGTTGACGATGCGGCCCTTCTCCTTCTTGACAAGTGGCATGAACTTCAACGTGACGTCGATCAAGCCCCACAGGTTGACGTCACACTGGCGCTTATAGTCTTCGAGTTGGTGCCATTCGGGGAGTCCGCAGTACGAAAGCACCCCCGCGTTGTTCATAACTCCCCAGAGACCTACAACCCATAAATGAGCATTCACACCCTGAATCGGCGTAGGCCTAATTGTTGAGTAGCTTCCTAAGATTATAACGTCGTTTGAATGGCTTAATCAACAACAAACGAAGAAATGTTCAGTATACCAAATATGAGCTAGAAAAAGGGAGCAATCAGCATGAGAGTCAGTTAGATCACAATACACATACATCAGTATCCGTCATATTAGAATGAAGCCATAGCTTTACACTTGTTCTCCTGTTGTACGATCCTACTTAATGGTAGCAGATAAACAATCCTACAATTCTACAAAGTAAGTAAGTAAGTAATCAAGTATATCCTTTATTAATCCAACTGCTAACCGCATTTTGGTTTACACGCGTATATCACGTCCAGGTTAAAGTAGTAAGGCCTATGTTCCGGTGAAAATCATCCTAATTATGAAAGATTTACAAGCAGTCGGGAGAACCCGCTAATGAACACAGGGTCGCAAAGTATAACCAATATGCTTAACAGGGGGTAATAGCACATGGAAGTTGATGGAACACATGTGTAGGACATGTAAGGACGAGATTCAAAAGCTAGATTCATTCAAATATTTTCATCGGTGGATAGTGAGTGAATTTAAGTATTTTGTGAAATGCTACCCTAAAGTCAATTGCTGCTGTGAACCAGTGGTTTTTAAAATGGCCGATGTAGCAGATAAGTGTGGTCGAGAATGATAAAGAAATTTATTGCTGAATTAAGTTCAGTTTAGTTTAAATGACCTGGAATTTCCTGGAATTCCACGCATTGCCATCCAAATGCTTGGATTGCTTTGCGTAACGTTTTCGCTAGGGATGAAGTGAAATAAAAACTGAAAAGTGCAAGTTGTGATTCCAAGTTCACAGTGACAGGTGACTTTCGGTTAGCATTTAACTATAAATGCATTCACTCACCCTCGACGGAAGAAAATATCTTAGCCTAATAAGTTCATGGTTCTTATTCAAGAACTCGTAGGCCTACAAATACTACGCAAAGTGCAAATTGCGCATTTGAGGAATCAAAGCTCCGCTTAGAAGGATTGTTGGTGATGACATTGGACTGGAATGTAACCAGGTCCCTTCACGTTGTGCAATCACGGTATACGTGCCAGTTAGGCCAGCTTAGGAGGCCTTTGCGTAATGCAGCCGGATGACTATATGCTGGTCAGCTCGATCCGGTGGACAGTGCATAGTGCCATGTACACCTGTCCGCTTTGTCACTGCTTGATATCGTTCGGAGCTGAATTTTCCTTAGCTCACTGTAACCTGTGATCCTATTTTCCTGACCATCTGCTATATTTCTCCAATGGATTGGGATCTCAGGCTGTAATTTCATTTAGACCGACCATCGATCGCAGATAAAGGCGCTATAGAAGTTATATATTGAATCAGGTCAAATAATATTAGAACGAATATTCTGTTGATCTTTCTTAACCAAAGATCTATACAAAACGCCACGTATTCATCTACGCAGCCAACTCAGGCCAACCACTTGAACAAGCATATGCTTTCGTTACCTTTCTCCGGAGGTAGTTTAGACTTGACGTACTCCAGCGCATTCTGAACACTTTCAGGATTTGTGACATCAAGTGATAAAACATGAAGGCGTTCGGAAGAAACCTTCTTCAGTTCCACCTCTCCCTTCTCCGTAAGACATCCGGCAAATACGTGACATCCCAACTGATCCAGTCGCTTGGCCAACAAGTTTCCGAACCCTGTATCACACCCGGTCACCAGAATGTATCTTTCTGCGTAACGTCCGACGCGCGGAAGGCGGATCAGACGATCGAGCGCCTTATACAAGACGAAAAATAAGACGATATAAACGCAGAACCAGCAAAACATGGTTGTCAAAATGCTGTCCTAAGACAATGCAAAACAGTGAGAAGAAACTGTAGTGGCGCAGATGTGACTACAGTACAGATACGCGAGCAGCTTGCCTAATATACTGGCCTAGGCGGATGCAATCTCAGAAGTGCTCTCGTTCAAACCACAGGCAACTTGCATGTAGGCCAGAAAAAAACAGGAAAGAAACCTTATTGCAGGAATATTTTTAGACATGCGCACAGCAACTGGAGTCCTGGCTAGAAGTGTACACGCCCAGACACCATAATATAATGCGCTCATTGAATCTGAGAGTTAGCTCAAGAATATAACATAGAGAATCTCATAAATACGGCTGTTAGTTGCCTTACTGCTGAACAGGCCTTCTACCTCTCCTTAAACCTGAACCAGGTTCAACCCGGAGCGAAATCTGAAGTAGGCCTACGGCTGATTTTATGATAGCGTTGTGTAAAAGATTTATCTCAGACTGCGACAGTAGCCTAAGTTAGACCAACCTGTCTTAACAGCAAAATAGCATCAGCATTAAGGTGGTGTTTCCATTTTTAATACCCTTTGCAACTCATCTGATCCTCCGCCTCCCAATTCTTCTCACCCTGAATGATACCGTCTTAACAGCTGCTCTGCCTCCTCTTCTGATTTGGACCCTCTGGAAACCGGACTCGGATCTCCTGTGGACTACTCTTTGAAAACCACCCTCTGACTTGACGCCGCGCTCGTGAATAAGCTGGTGCCCTGCGCTTGGCTTTCGATTGGCGCTTTAGAAGCTTGGAGATTATGATTACGATTACAAAAACTCTGCATAGGTTAACTTCAATTTTGACATGACCAGCTGCGTTAATGTATCTTAATTTATTGGAAACCCAACTACACTCCCCTTCTAGTATGTTTACTTTCTTTAACCTATGCGCGGCTCACATCACAGACGACCATAATTAACCTTGTGTTAGGAAATGGAAGTTTCAACCATCTGGAGAAATTCACCACTTTAACAGGCCATGCACAAGTCGCTATACACAACAGATGATGGTGACCTATATATGTAACTACACAATAGTTGACGTCGGAGCTTAACTAATGTTCAATACCTTCTGTGGCGTCGTTAAATAAAATTAATGTAAAATATATCCCAGGTGAAACAGTAAAGAAGTAAACTCCAACACTTTCCAACATGAATGAAGGACGATCTTCTCCAGCAGAAAGGGAAGACCTGGCATTTGCCAGCTGCGCTACTCCCTGCTGAAACGGTGGAACAGCGAAGCAAGCGACTTTTTTAGCCAGGAGTCTTCTAGTGCCTGGAAAAATTGAAGAAGTAGGCTATACGACAGCGAGCGAGTCAGACGCGAAGTTTCTAACGACTACAATGTCTAAAGGAACTTTGGAAGCTTTTCCAAATGCCGGTACGAAACCCCGGAAGCCAACATATATTGAAGAGCTAGAAAAAAAGTGGAAAATCGCACCAGTAATGCGAATCAGTTAGATCAAAGTGCACACTAACGTCAACATCCTTCATATTAGAATGAAGCCATAGCTTACACTCTTTCACCTGTTGTACTTAGTGGCATCAGAGAAAGTAGACCCTACTCTCCGGAGGCTCAGCGTTAAAAGCCAAGCGGTCTACCCAATCGGCCACCGTGTCCTACTAAGGCGTAATCAATAGTAATAGCATTGTTCAGTTAGGCTTAGCATGGATAACAGGAACTCAGAGGAAGAAGTTTGAATTAAAAATTATATCGACGCCACTTAACGCTGCATGGTACAAAGGTTTGGGGTCCCACTTGTCTCGATCCCTACCTTACGGGGGGGGGGAGTATTTACTAGCTCAAATCATTGCCATTCAAAACAGTAAGCTATTTGACACAAAAAATCACATTGAGGAATGGAGTTTTCTTAATGTTGCGTTGATGGTTGGGAAGTCCAGGGAACCGCTATAAGTCCAAAACTCGCTTTGTGAGATACTCAAAAGGCGCTATATTAAGAGTCCTACATACACACATACATAAATATGATATATATATATATATATATATATATACATATATATATATATACAACTCCGATCAGATGTTTAGGTACCCCAGATTAGTGAGTATTTACGTATTGACTCTGTTCGACTGAAACAGTTTCACCAACAGTTCTCAATTTCATACTAGGCCTATATATGTACGCTTGCCTTCTAACGCGGATACTTCCGGAGAGTATACAGGGCCAGGGTGTTCGAGCCTCCACTGAGACTGTTGTACTACGTATAGGGACCTTGAGCAAGTCCTTCATTCACAGTTGCTCAGCGCCATCGATTGATGCTTGGTCGATATATAGCGACGCTAATTAAATGCTCAATAAATAAAAGACTAGGACTGTTGCCGGAATTTATTGCTTTAACTGGCTGTTGATATGGCGACACTGAGAGTGTTACGAACACGAAATTTCTCAGGTTTATCAGAAAATGTCTCATATAACAGTAACTATGTACGTTAATGTCTAAAACGTTGTCATTAAAGAAACAAAAAATTTAGAGACACAAAGTCATATTCTTGTATTGAACCTTCTTTGTCCACTATGGAATGAGGCAATCTGCAGGCGTATACCCGCACATGTGTTCAGTGGAAAATAGTTCGAGTCCAAAAAAGGAGTTTTGAGTTGGATGTTTATCTATATCAACGCAGTGTTAGGCGTAGGCATACAGACTGGATAAAATAAACATGCTTAGCATCGCGACATCAGTAACTTGAAGCCAGGCTACGCATAGGCAGGCCAACGAAATGTCCCTTGGAAGAGTCGAAGTTTCTTGGGTTGGAAGAAGCGGAGCAGGAGACGACGGAGAAAACAGAAGTTAATTCAACATTGGCCTTTATTGATAGATTTAGAACAATTAAAACTTGACCATTGAGAATAAGATAGACTGCCACTGTGTTTTAGATCAAAACACCAACTGCACCTGTCAGCATAGCTCAACTTTTCGACTCACACAATAAATGAAACCATTATAGACTTACGTAGTCTATCGAAATCTTCTCATTATGTTGTATATTCCTTTTATTGGAACAGTCTGACAAACCGCAGAGAGTTACAGCAAATTACATATTGATAAACAAGATATAGCACGAGAAGAGTTTAAGGCCGGTAGCAAGTTATTTTCTTTTACTGTCGTTTATAGAGAACTCTAGGGATGTAATTTCGGTCATCTTTAGTTGGTAGGGTGAAAGGGTGCAGTCTTGGACGCAGATTGTAAGGACAGTTATTGTATATATGAGCGCAGTGCATTTAAAGCCTGGTCAAAAGTAATTCCACTTTTTCTATCTGGACTTTTCCTAATTTTCTTACGCATAATTGCTCTTATGAAATTTTTGAATTTGGTCTAGACTTTGAGCAATCTGCTGAGCAAATAAAGTATCGGCTTTGAACTGAAGCTATGTCGGTCGTATGAGACACTGGGAGCCTGCCACGAGACTGTTCTATTCTTCAAGCCTTCAAAAGACCCAACGAAAGATTGAGATGGGCGATACTGCCAAATTCATGGGGTGATTCTCAATAGCAATATGACATGAAAACTACACGTGTCGTAGAATATATCGCGACCAAATGGAGGAAGAGCCTATTGCGAACGTTGTCCGGCACCAAATGAATGGGGTGCCACTAAAAGGTTATCCAATTATGTATCGAGCCTTGAATGATCTTTTTAGTCAGCCAATTCCGGAATGCGGGGCCGTCGCATTCTATGCTCTATGGAATCAACTCCTCCATTGACACGTGCCTCTTTGTTAGCTGGTGGCCAAAGTGCCTCGTTCCGCTGTCTTAAAACCACTTTCTATTCACTGGGTCTTTCGCACTGAGAGCGCCTCTAATTAGCGAACACTGTGAGAGGCGCTTTATAAATGTTTAGATACACTAGATACAATACAATACGGCCAACGACACCCGGAACCGCAGAAATCGGAGACCATCCAAAGCTAAATTCTGAGGAGATGTTGCGGAGCAGCACACGGAACAGCAATTATGATGTCAATATTCATAAGAAACTTCTTTTTCCACGCTAATGTTTTTATGCCAATTTTAACAAAAGGATATTACATGCAACTGCACTCTGATATATGCACGAAAATGTCTTGCAAGTGTGAAGTTTTCGCCGTTGCCTTCTCCGCACTCGCCGGGCGGGCTTCTCAGGGTCCTCCCTCGCTTCCTGTCTGGTACCAACTATAGGATGACTTAACTAGCACCCCTTCGTACTGGCTGTCTGCGGGTGTCAGGCTTCTGTAGTCTGTCAGAAGGCTTGAAAACGACGACCAGTCAAACGTCCGCAACATTTATTACTTCATCAACAACACAAGCAACAACGATCCCTCCGAATGTATCTGCTGTGCTCCACAAGGGTAGGTGCGAGCATATCTTATTCCCAACGAATCTCTCTTCCGAGCGTTTCCCTCCTTTCTGTCGCTGCTCTGGCACATAGGCACTTTCTTTTATACTACCTAGAGGGGACCCAAAGGGGATCAGAAGGAGGAGAGGGGGCTCTACAGGGAGGACCGGGGGACCGAGGAGGCCGAGAGGGAGCGGGGGACCGGCGGGAAGAGAGATGACTCTACAAGGGACCCAAAAATACTAACCCCTTCAAAGATAACGCCGGCGCGGAAAACGGACTTAAAAGGAATGCCGCTCTCGCGCGATAAACGGCCGAGGGCGGTTACCATGGCAACCCATTGTCCAGCCGAAAGGGAAGGGACCCTATCCCACCACATACGTATTAAGAAATAGATGGGTGAAGCAAAAGCGTTGAGATATTGCGATCCGAAGAAATTGCGATCCAAACAAACCGACGATTCATCTAAAAGACTTGCTCATGTCTATAGCAAGATGGACAGCCACTTGCCTTTGCATCCAGATATCTAAAGGCAGGAGACTAAATTATGTACAACGGAGAAAGAACTGTTAGCCATTGTGTCTGCATGCAAAAAACTCTTCTACAGTCAGATCCTAAGCCGCTAGACGCTGTTTTAGAAAGCTAATTAGTGGCACACAATCAAGCTCATTGAGATTGTTAAAATATCAGCCGACTATAATAGTAGAATGCTTAACTGAGAGCAAAATGTTAATTACTTATGCTTTGTCTTGAGTACATTACAGTTAAATGTGAAGTTCAAAATGAAATACTCAATGAGGTCACTGCAGGACAACAACAATTTCTACTGGTTATTGGAAAGGCTGTTGTGTTGTGTTGTGCTATATATAAACTGCTATTTCGCCTATACAAGAGGTTGTGCAGGACGAGTTTTAATGATGACAAAGCGGAATAAGCTGCAGACTTGAAACATTATACGGGAAATAGCTGCACCTATTTAGGAAATCGTACATGGAAAATTCATTGTACCACAATTATTAATGCGATTAAAGATGTTAGCACTAGTAACTGTCTTGAGAAACTTTGTTATAGCAAAAATGCAAGAGAATTGCTCGTAATTTTTTATTTCGCCAGGACACACACACAAACATACACACATATATAAACATATACACGTATATATATGTGTATATATATATATATGTATACATGTACATGTAGAGAGAGATATACAGAGAGAGAGAGAGAGAGAGAGAGAGAGAGAGAGAGAGAGAGAGAGAGAGAGAGAGATTCGTTGAGGAAAACAGCATATGCAATTCATTCTGCCAACAACAAGAAGAGCCATTATGCTTCATCATCCATTACCTGAACGATAGATAACCTTGGTTAAAAGTCGGTGCGCATACACCTTCCAGCTACTATGTAGGAAAGATTAATTGTTGGCGGTGAATCTACTTCTCAAAATACTCTGAACTTTGCCTATTGCGCGGAAAGACAGCAGATTGACTGATAAGTCTCTTTAAGTGGATTTTTACTTCCTTCTTCGAATGGGATGGCAGAAAGAGCCAAATAGATGGCCAAGAAGCTCCTAAACAACGCCGAAGAGGTAGTTCGGATCCACTGTTGCAACACAAAAATGCAAAAAGCTTAGAGCACGGTCCAGCATAAACGCCGATGAGTCTATTGTGAGTCAAATTGTCTTGAAGCCAAATGCTCGCAGGCTTCTTCTATGCAGAAAACACTTTGTTACACAGATCATTAATCCCATTTTAGTTCGTCTACTGACTACTCCGGGGTCGATCAATTATACTTTACACTGCAGCATCACCTACATGTATAGGTCTTACTGAATATTAGGCCAACATCGAAACACAAGCTGCTTGTCACAGCAACACTGGGTACTAATTAATATTAGGCCCATTTCTCAACACTGACATGGGCGTCCGGAGGAGGGTAAGGGGCATTCCCGGATTTTACTTTACAAAAATAATTTTTTTACATTTTTATGATTATTGCAACAGTTCCAACACGATTTTCAATGCGAAAAAACACTTGATTAATTATTGAGGTAAAGTCTTTATTTTACAATTTTTCCATGCAAATTTTCTTCTATGCGAAAACGTCATTCCGCCACAATTTCGTTTTGCCCCACTTACAGTTTTGACCCCTTAAAATAATTTCTGCGGACGCCCATGAGCACTGACACAATACTGCTCTTATTCACAAAGCCATTAATAGCACTTCAACAGAGTAGGCCTATGAAATAAACCATTACCGGTAGCCTAATTAAAATGAAAAGATGAGATGAGCCACACATTTCGTTAAAGAGTTCGCGGAGATCACGCAGAGACATATACTGCAGAAGACAGAGAGACATAGGGGGCATAGGGGGCCTATGTCTGATCGACGTACAGCCAGTGGTTAAATTCAGCCGGATCTTTAACCATATGCATCATGTTTCACGCATTTTATGTGTTATCCGACTAGAGAATAGCGATTGTCAGTCATAGATTCGTACGTCAGATAGGCTTAGGCTTTAGATTTGAAAAAATTCGGAGATCCGCCACCGTTACATCACTAATTTAACCACTGCGTACAGCAACATATACGCAATGACAGAGCGAGATATGGAAACGGCAGAGATAGATGACAGAGTGTACTTCACCGGATTCCGTCCGTTAACATTTCAACTCCTATATATTTGAGATGCCATGTGGTATTGCGTTGGGAAATACAGAAATCTCAGTGTGTGGCACGTTGGCCGATTGGTTAGAGCGCTCGATCTGTAACGCGGAGAGTAGAGGGTTCGAGTTTCCCTCAGACGGTTAGGCTACTATCTAGGTGCCTTGAGTAATTGTCTTTCACTCAACTGCTCAGCGCCATCGAAGCTCAGTTGTATGGTAGTGCTCGAGCGATCCCGTGACAGCCCATAGGCTGTGGGAGCCGTGATGATGCCCATGTATATAAAATTAAGAAGCTACCCTCAGCCTATTTTAAAGTAATATCATCGTTGTCTGGTCCATATTTTACTACAGTCCGTTTAGGCCTTAATGATAATTCTGCGTCTAGTGCTTCGTTAGTGCATGGCCCGATACTTGGTCACTTTTGATCATAGTATACACCGCTTCACTGAGAGCTACACTGTGCGACAATCATTCACTAGGATAATCACTTCTATGCAGGTGATACTCAGCTTTACATTTCACTCGACAGTCTGTCTGTCTGTCTGTCTGTCTGTCTGTCTGTCTGTCTGTCTGTCTGTCCGTGTCTATTCGTTTGTATGGCTGTTGCCTTCCGCCTTTGAATCTTGTAGGGCGGCTAACACACTCTCCTCCATAACATGTGGAAACTGAATTTCTGCTAAATGTAAATGTACATGTTTTATATAGCGCCTGTCTGGCCTCGACAACTGCCGGCCGTTTGAATGGGTGCCACGCCATTTAAGGTCCCATTTAAGGCCCCAGTTGGACCACGCTGCCCACGCAACTGGGCTGAACCTCACAAAGTTGGAATAGCTTCAATTTTTAAAACCAAGTGACTCACTTCAGGTTCTGCTTGTAACTTGGGCATTGCTATTTTAGCTCTACGTACTATATCTCTCGTAAACTAAGTAAATCGTAGGCTATTTGTAGGCCATGATTAAGTGATGTGAAAGTGATCGGACTCACATGTGAAGCTGGAAAAACACACGAGGCAGTTGGCGTTTTTGATGCATGCAAAGCACGCCAGGCATCAAAGCGTTGGAAGAACGTGGGCGGGGGTAGATAACGGTACTGTGGGGGAGTAGTAGCCGCCGGCTCAGCGAAGTGCAGATAAGCATTGCAAGTACCAGTTGCTCGCCAGCATCAGGCGAAAACAATTAACGCGTTCGACGTATACAGGCGCTTTTATCAGAGGCGGCGATCCCGGGGATTCGAGGGGGACAAGACCCCACCTCTAACAGTGGGGAATACAGGGCATATTTTAACTGTATAACTAGTGGGACAAATGTCCCAGTAGTCTTAGGATTTGTCCCAGTAGTCAAAGTGATTTGTCCCAGGGAATGTGTGTATAAAGTACAACTAGTGGGACAAATGTTGGAAGAATTTAAAGATTTGTCCCAGTAGTAAAATGAGAAAGAAATGAGAAAGGTATGACATTATTGTCGAATGACCCCTTGTTATTGGTTGGGAGACCCGAGAAAAGTTGTAAAAGAAGGTGATGACTAAAAAAAAGGTCATCAACTTTTTTCGGAGATGAATTTTGAGAAAAAGTCTAAAAGTTGTAAGTTTGTGGAGATTAATTCCCAAAAAAGTTCTTCGACCAGATCATGGTCGATTTTGTCCCAGTAGTCTAAATTCCTTAAAATATGCACTGGGGGAATACGCTGTACAGTTGTCTTCCCCTCAAATTTTGAAGAAACACCAAAAAAGGTCAACACAATTTCACGCGAAAAAATTATTTCACCGTTTTTTTTACCAGATCAGTTCAAAAGTGTCCCGTGTCCCCCCCCCCCACCTGTCAAGATCGCCGCCACTCGCCTTTATGGTCTTTGTGGTATAACGGGAGGCAGGCTTTGAGGGCAGGAGACCTACAGAAGGCTAGGACGTGAAGACCGAAATATCGGAGTCCACGGCTAGGAGCGTGCCGTTGTCCGTTATGATTAAGTAATGGGCGAGACCAGTGGCGGCGATCTTGTTTGACAGGTGAGGGGGGCATTTTTTAACTGATCTGGTCAAAAAAGAGTTTTGAACTGATCTGGTCAAAAAAGAGTTTTGAACTGATCTGGTCAAAAAAAGAGGTAAAAAACTTTTTGAGAAAATTTGATCACCTTTTTTGCTGTTTCTTCAAAATGTGGGGGATGCACGGCGTGCCCCCACTGTTAAAGGTGGGGTTCTTGTACCCCTCGACCCCTCCCCCATGATCGCCGCCCATGGGCAAGACAAAATGGCGGGCAATCACGTGGAAGAGGTCTCCACCATCCCTAGTTTACCCTACACTTAATCGAGGATTCGAGGGTGGAAAAGGCACGGAACATTGCTGGCGGGACATCCAACACAACGGACGCGAAAAAGGTCCAGAAACAGTGGCGTTCGTCGGAAACAACAAGAATGTAGGCCAGATGAACATTAGCAAATTGTAAATGCGTTCTTCACCTGGAAGGGGAAGAACGCATGGACCTGGAAAACTCTGAGGCTCCGTTAATGACAGTCTCTCCGAAACAGGGAATAAGAATAAAAATAATATTAAATCGGTTTTTAACCCGGAGCCAGTGACCCCGGACAGGCCACATGTTCCTAACAAAGAAACGCGTCACGTGACTCGTGGACCGCGGAGCGCACTAGAAAGAGACTGAGATCATACTTAGAATATAATATAATGTAAATCTCCGAAATTTCTCACTGCCACACAAAAGCCACGTCGGAGAGACCAGCTTAATGACCGGCGCTAAAGGAACCAGGCCTATAAAAAGAGAGGGAGATTATCTCTTATAATAGGCAATAGATACTCGATCATTTCTTTAATAAATGAAACCGTAGGAGCAGCCAGATGCAATGGAGGAGCATCCAGATAACGGGAGCAGCCTGCCATTGGTCTTCTCCCCAAGTTCTCCAACAAGGCTCCAACACTAAAGAATATACCACGGTGGAACGGTCGCGGCGAGCGATCCGCGTTTTCTAAATCGTCCGCCTAAACCTGAACAACACCTAGCTATCAATCAGTTCATCCCACGGCCCAGGTGCTGCGGAAAATGTCAGACGTTTGGGCACCACTTTGAAACTGAAAGTGCGCGCGTCTCCTCCTGGCCCTTATGATGTTGCAGCTGTGGTCAGGCTCACAGTAATGACGAATGCGGAACTAAATATAGACCCAAACGTTAACTGCTATGAAGACCACAGCACAGTCTTCATAGAATGTCCGAAATATCTACTCACAAAATGAGGCTGAAAATCAGGTCAGTAGGCCTACAAGGCGATATATAGGCCTACGCCGCAGCTGCTGCTTACTGGAAGCTGGAAGAAATGAAAACGGCCGAGGTCACAAAATGAAGGTATACCAGAACCAGACACTCCGATGAACTTTCCACCGTGTAAGGTAGCGGATGTGGGAAATTTCGTGATTGCCTTATACCAACTGCCTTAAGAAAGGCGTTAAGGCGAATTGACAAAGAGATCCTAACACAAAAAATCGACACGATTGCATCTCATCTTCTAAGCACTTGAAGAAATGTGTCCAATCGAATTACGAACACCCGACAACATCTAGATAGTATATCAAACAATAAGCCTATGGTTTTGAATTGCAGTCTTTCCGTGAAAGCGCTAACAATTAATTGTTATGCATTTGAGCTGCAGGAGTTTTCAAGCACGTAAGTATATCTTACGAGTTGGAACAATCCCTACGTGATTCTACATGTTAGGCCTATCATCCCAGGCATAAGTAACTTAAGTAATATATGTGGAGATATCGGAGACAATCCTAGAATGAAAGGGTTAAAGGCGTAATTTCCGGGGGGTACGTCGGGTACCGATACCCCACTTACTGGAGGGTATCGGACCCCACTTTTCATACCCAGAAGAAACATTGCTCATTAATTTCTTTTTTTGTCGGAGGAAGACCTTAATAATTATTTTGACCATGAAACTATAAACACAATATTTACCGAGCATCATTATCATCGTGATTACCATCATCATCCTCATTGTTACTAGGCCTATTGTTATTATTATTGGGCATTAGACATTATTAAACATAAGCGGCCCCGTTATAATTCTTTAACAGCCACGAAGGGGACACGATGCGAAATTTAGTAGCCCCACTTTCTAGACCAAATTGTTACGTCCTTGGGGTGAACTAAATTTAACATTGACGATAGGCCTATCAATGACACAAATATATATAATGTCCGGAAGAAATTCTTGGCATAGAAATATAAAGAATCGAAACTTTGTACAGAAAAATTGAATAAATCACGATGAAAATGGAAAACGTGCGCATATTACGCCTGGCTTCAAATGAATAAAGAACAATTAAGTCACTCAATTCCAGAACGTAAAAGTATTGCTGTAGGTGACCTCAATAGGCCTACCAAGAATTAAACTTTATTAAAGCTGACGAAGGAAAAGACACCTGGGGATCGGCGCTTGAGGAGGTCGAAAGCTCCTTTTGAAATTCCCAAATAGGGGACCTTACTGGAAAACTACTGCAAATAGGCCTAATTCCGTCATCGGTAAAGACACTATATATATATATATATATATATATATATATCACTAAAGATACGCCCATATATCATAGGCGAATACAAGCCCAGCGTATACTTAATACCAGCCTGGGATCTGACCATTTGGTCACGATAACTAAAGTCGACGAAGTGACAGACGCTGAAGATAATGCTAGTTTGCATCACTGAGACGTACGCAATCCCGATTATAAATTAACTATTTAAAATAAATACTAGAATTATAACTCCACCAAGGTTTAATTACCGCCGATCTCGACACAACATTCCAATTCCGGAGGGGAAGGGAAAGACACTCGAGTTTTAAAGTATAGGCCTATGCCTCTTCTATTTTGTAATGAGGCCAGTAGTTGTATACAAGTGCTGGTCAATATTAAGTCACGTGACTACTGCTTTAGTCCAGTTTTAGACCAGGAGGTTTTAGACCTTTTGGTTTTAAGGCCAGTATTGCGGCTTTAAGGTCAATATTGCAAACTGTTTGAACCACTTACAGGCTCATAGCCTCCTTTAAAACAGGTTCAACGAAAGGTCGGTTCAGTCAGTGTGAGAATTGTAGAAAAAAGACTATGGGTTAGGCTTTGATTAATTTGATCAACGTGGAGTTGAATATTTTATCCGTATTTTGCACAATGAGAAAATTCAAAAATGTAATAGAAAGCATAAACTCCTTAAAGTGTGATATCGCCAAATTTATTAGTATACAATTCACACGGTCACAAATCTCACAATAAATTAGAGCATTACTTTAATTGTTAGTAACCCACAAAGTGAATTGTGGAATGCTAAAATATCATAAAATATATGCACAATATAATCACACTACCAAAACTGGGGGAGGGTTGGAAACGACCCCCTGGGTGTGCAATGAAGACTTAACTTGGGGTCCTAAGAAAGACTAGGGAATTGGACCCCCAACCCCTCGACAATTCTCACCCTGGGTCCAGTAGCACACCCGACTAAGTGAAGAAACAACATGACGGAAGGAGTGAAGAGTGCAAAGGCCTTGATACAAGTAAACACCTTCTCTTGGCCGTTTCATTATCCAAAGCAAATGCCGAGCACTTGGTAGAGCCTACGGGTACAAACTGACACGAGGGATGGAAGGAAGATCGACAGCAGGAAGCTCGAAAAGGAACAACAGTTGAAATTAAGTTAATACTTGAAGGATCTGGCGATAAGGATCGAGTCACTACAGACAGAAGCAGGAGATGGAAAGCAGATTATTGTTCGACATGTTGTTTCTTTCCGATATTTTTATCTTCTGAATGGGAAGAAAGCAACTCGTTTCAAAGGACTGAAGATAGACAGATTGACAAGATGTAGGCCTATCAAGAACGAAGAAATGATGGGAAATATGAACAGATGAGGAGAGGAAAGCAGAGAGAATGTGGGGCAGGAAGAAACGGAAACGGTATTAAATACCATAAAAACAATTGTTGCTAAAAAGGCTTTGTAGATTTAGAAGTGTTTGAAAAGTTAATCGATTTTGGATTTGCATTGGCTGATAACAGTGATAAGTCTTTGTCTGTCATTAGAACTCTGACGTTGGCCAATTATCATCATCATCGTCATCATCGTCATCATCATCATCATCATCATCATTTCAAACATTCTTAATACAATAATGAAAATAATAATAATAGGCCTAATGATGGGCCAACGTCAGAGTTCTAAAGGCAGACAATCAGTGGTTCATCATTCAATGGTGGTCCATCGATCATTGATTTCATGTAGGCCCTATACGTAATGTGATAATATCTACATCAAATATACCGAAAATAATAGGAATAAAATTCTATAGCCTAGCTATCAACATAATTATGTCCAACTTCGTGACTCGTGAGTCGTGATACTTGTACAAAGACAGTATCAAGTTAATATAGGCCTACATGTTCCATTAATAAGGAAAAGCAGACGTGCAGTTGTAATTATAGCCGAACATCTATAACAGCGCCACTCAATGATTCACAGACACTCCCGACACAAGTCAGTACTTAACTATCACTAACAAAACTTCAGGCGTTTACGGAACAGAGGAAGAGAGAGGTTGAGGTGCTCAAGCAGCAATAATTCCAGCGGAAGGCGGTTCCAACATAAGCAAAGCTTCTAGATTGAGCAGTAGCCTAGCTCATGCGGGGAACAACCAGAAGGCCTCTAGCGGCCGAGCGGAGAATGGAACGACCAGGGAGTGAAGAGACCGAGGTACAAAACGCCCGAAGTTAATTTAAAAAACCGATGTTAACCGGAAAACAAACAGGTCGGCAGCCACACGCCGGAGCGCAAAACATACACATTCCTAGGCTTATGCGTACGTAGGCCTATACGTCGTACACCATGCTTTACGCAGAAGTAGCATTCGATATAGGGCGAACACAACGCCAACGTTCGTGGTTTTTGTGTCATTGGATAGAGACTATTCAGTGTTCCGTTGTCTACATATATATATATATATATATTGTTACAAGTCCCGTGGCTCTATGGTTCGAACTCCTAGATACTCTAAGGGGAAAATGGATTCTCGCTAAGTAAGTCATAAAAAAAGACAGTTTCGTAAAATATAAACGATATAATGAAACAAAAATGTACACGATAAAATACAAGAATTGGAGAGAAGACTAACATACGCGACCCTGTCGTTACAGTAGAACACAGACGAGGCACTGCAGAAGGAACACATCACCGAACACGACGGACAGGACCAGACATGGTTCGAATCGGCAAACGTCTTCAAAAAGGAGAATTTGTCTTCAATATCAAAAAGGATCCACTGGATCACAAATTCGCCTCCACAATTTCCACGGCCCAATTGCGACGTTTCCAAAAGGATCCATGCCTTTTATAAGGTTCCTTAGACAGCCACTCCTCCATCTCACATGATGTGGAGTAAATACTAAATAGGTCTCATGACCTTTACACGTGTTAGAGCTGCTATCAAATATATATAGTACAGCTTACTGCATATAGCAGAATCTAACAAACCCCTAGACACGAGTGCACACAAAATAAAAAAAAATAAACTTACTAACTTAACGAGTTAACTATCAATGCCTTTTACAAATCAGGTATCCAAAAATCAAACTGTTAGGATACGATACCGCAGTCCTAAAGCAACTAACCTATACACCAGCTCTTTCTAAACAGCTCAATATGCTCTAACAAAAGCCTCTTACGCGGAAATACAAAATTACACAACTGTACAACGATCCAATGCGAAAACAGAACCCCTCTATAACAAAATTCATCTAATAATCTATGAATTCAGGCAATTTAGGCAATGAGTCCACAAAGTTCCAAACGTACTATCCAAATGTTCAAACTACCATAGAAAACTGTACAAGAAACTCTAAAAATAAATTTCACAAGTTTCAACAAAGTCACAAATTATCAACAATCACATAAACATTTCTACCAAACCTCGAAAACGAAAAACCGACTCCAAACTAAAAGAACGGCCTTAACCACGAATTAACGACGCACAAACTCGCAAACGCCAAAACGTCGTCGCAAAAACAACTCAAGCGAACGCAGGTCGACTCAACAAATCTGGAAGAATATTGGACTTCCCAGGCCTGTGTCGGATATCGAGGGAGTACAGCTTGAGTTCAAGACTCCATCGCAACAATTTGTGGTTGGAATTCCGCATTGAATTTATAAACTGGAGAGGACTGTGGTCTGTGTACACAAGCACCGTAGACGAGCCAAAGTACACGCTGAACGCCTTGACAGCAACCACAAGAGACAACGCCTCTTTCTCTACAGTCGAGTAGCCAATCTCGTAAGGACGCAACTTCCGACTCAAATACGCGATCGGATGCTCCAAACCATCCACAACCTGAAACAAACAACTACCCACACACAAGTGAGAAGCATCCACCCCCAAACAAAATTGCTTAGTATAATCAGGTGGACGCAAGATAGGTCTAGAAGCCAACCTAGACTTCAAATCCACAAACGCTTTCTGACAATCAACTGTCCACACAAACTTTACATTCTTTTTCAACAATTGTGTTAAAGGTAAAGTTATATCAGCAAAATGAGGCAAAAATTTTCGATAATATCCTGCAAGACCTAACAAAGATTGCACCTGTTTCTTATGCTTCGGCACAGGAAAATTAAGCAAAACCTCAACCTTCTGCGTTTTAGGCCTAACACAATTTAAGCTCAGATGATGCCCCAAGAAATCAACCTCAGCATTCGCAAATTCACACTTCTGGACATTCAAAGTCAAATTAGCATCGCGAACACGCTCCAACACCCTGCGCAAGTGTACCATGTGTGCATCCCAACTACCACTGAAAATAATGACGTCATCTAAATATGCGTCACAGAATTCTTCCAAACGAACAAAAACCTTCTTAACTAAGGCACTGAATGAAGCCGGACTATTCCGAAGCCCAAAAGGTAGACGTAAATACTCATAATGACCATTAGGCGTCACAAAACCCGTCAAAAGAATTGAATCCTCATCCATGGCTATCTGATAATAACCTTTTGTCATATCTAATTTCGTCATGACACGTGCACCTCCCACTCTATCAATCAAAGTCTCAATGCGTGGCATCGGAAAAGGATTTGGCACCGTAACATCATTCAATTTCCTAAAATCCGTGCACAATCTATAAGTACCACCAGGCTTAGGGACCAATAAGATAGGTGCAGCCCACGGACTATCACTCTCCCGAATAATTCCAGCTTTTAATAAAGACTGAGTCTCGTCTTGTACCACCTGTGCTTTCTCTGGATGCAAACGATACGGACGTTGTTGAATAGGCTTCACTCCCGCAACCAACTCGATCCGGTGTTTCACCAACGTTGTCACACCAGGCGTCTCACTGAAATTTGACTCAAAATCAGACAGCAACTGAATTAATTCATTAGCCTGTTGTGAATCCAAATGTTCCAAATTAACAAGCTGGATCACTGAACCCTTCATCTTATCTTCAATCACTTTCACATGTAAAACATCTTTGACCTGAGACACAACATCATCAGACAACATCCTTTTATTAAATTTCCTCATCAAATTTACATGTACTACCCTTTGAGACTTGCGTCTATCAGGAGTGTTCACCAAGTAATCGACTGGACCCAATCTCTTAACCACCACATATGGACCACAAAACTTCGCCAGCAATGGTTTCCCCACCAAAGGTAACAACAGTAATACATGATCACCTTCCTGAAATTCAACTGCTTTTGCATCTTTATCATACAAAACTTTTGAATTCATCTTAGCAATATGTTCATTTTCATTTGCTATTTGCACCGAATCATGTATCTTAGTTCGTAAGTCCAACACAAAATCAATAATATTAGTCTTCTTTAGACCGTACACAATATCATCCTTCAACCAAGAATTCTTAATTAATTGCAAAGGACCTTTAACATTTCTGCCGAACATCAAGTCGAAAGGAGAAAATCCCAAACCCTGAACTGGTACTTCTCTATAAGCAAACAAAACCAAAGGAAGTATTTCATCCCAATCATCATCACTATCATCAAGTGCTGCTTTGATCATATTTTTCATACACCCATGAAATTTTTCTAAATTTCCATTAGTCTGAGGTCTGAATGGAGAACAATTTATGTGTTTTATCTGCAACTCGTGAAATAAAACTTGTTCTAAGTCTGAATTGAACTCTGAACCACAATCAGAAAGAATCTCGTCAGGAAACCCAAACATACCAAACGCATGCAACAAACACTTTCCCACATCCCTAGCTGTATGTTTTCTTAACGGATAAGCTAAAGGGTAATGTGTAGCCAAGTCCATCATTGTCAAGATAAATCTGTTGCCCGAAACCTTACACTTGTTTAGCGGACCAACAATGTCAATCGCCACACGACTCCAAGGTACACCAATGACAGGTAGACTAATTAAAGGAGCTCTGTTCAACCTTACACCCTTTCCCAATCGTTGACAAATACTGCAAGTTCTACAGAACTCCCTAACGTCCTTCTGTACACCAGGCCAATAGAAATGCCTACACAATCTATCATAAGTCTTCTTCATTCCCAAATGACCAGAGAGTGGGATATTATGTGCCACCTTTAACAATGTAAGCCGTAATACTCTAGGGACAATTATCTGAGTAATGCCCATCCCTGTAGGCCTACACTCTTCCTTCCATTTACGTATCAACACTCCATTTACAACATGAAATCCAACATCATTTGCTTCAACGTCAAACTTTACAACGGAGTCAAACATCTGTTTCAATGTTATGTCTTCATGTTGCAACTCAATCAAGCGTTTACGTGAAACTATACCATTACCAGAATCATTCGTATCAGCACCAAGATATAAATCAGACACGTCCACAACTTCATCCTCTGTATACAATGCATTGTCTTCTATATTTGTATCTGTATGTCCATGTGTATCGTCTACAAATGTATCGTCAACAGAATTCATCTCCATACACACCTCATCACGTACACTATCTGTCATCAGCAGATCTACACCAAGACTATCATCCGCCACGCTGGACTGAACCTCATTCACCCTTCGCTTCGTTTGAGCGCGCGTCACAACATTAACAGCTTTAGGCACACAGACACAAAGATCGTTACCTAATAAAACTCCGACCTGTGAAGGTATGCTATCTAACAATCCAAACAAACACACGCCATTCACAAGATCACTCAATACACACCTCAACCAACGGTACGCGAAAAGCCGGGCCAGATATACCCTGAATCAAACGTGTCTCGCCTGTATCAACAAACTCATTAGCATTCAAAACTTCCTTCGAAATTACAGATTGCAAACAAGCCGTATCTCTCAATAAAGACACTGCACGCTTCGAGTGATTCGGACCACAGACAAATCCTACGTGACAAAATTCTCCATACTGATCATGTACATCATCCAATACCTTATAACACTCATGTACCATATCTGACACATTCGTACGCACACGTACACAACCATTATCCACCAACTGAATACTAGCAGGTTCATTGTATGTATGATATGATTGTCCATAAGAATTTGCACCCTGACCTGAATGCCCTCCATTATGACCATATGACTGTGACTGACCATAATACTTCTGACCCTGTGACAGATTCCGACCCCATCTATTCCTTAACTTGAAACAATTCGACATGTGATGAGTACCATGACAATAAGCACAATTCAACGACGGCGAAAAACTATTCGATCCAGTCCCACGTTTAAACGACTTCTTCTCATTTCCATGTGAACCATTAAACTTTGAATTTTGAAAATTTCTTGTTTCATAAATTTGCCCACCGAACGAATTTGCACGGCGCTCCAAGGTCGGACTTCCGTAAGTCTGCACACGTTGCGTTTTATACAACACGGTGAATTCATCCGCCAACTTAGCACATTCCATGAGACTTCTTGGACGACGGTCTATAACCCAACGATGTAACTCAGACGGAAGACTTTTAGTGAATTGTTCAATTTTGATCACCTCTAATAATCTCGGTAAATCTTCCAACGCCTCCTCGCCTTTTAACCAACTATTAAATGGAATTCCCAGCCGAAAAGCAAAATTGTAATAGGTTTCAAGGTCACCTTTTACCAAAGAACGAAACCTCTGTCGGTAGTGTTCAGGGACTTTCGAATAAGCGAGCAAAACAGCTTTCTTCAAAACTTCATAATCTTGACAATCCTCAATTGACAAGTCTGCAAAAACCTGACTCGCTTTTCCTTGCAATTTGGTAGACAATAAACTTGCCCATTTATCTTTTGGAAAATTATGTATCTCCGCTGACTTTTCAAACGAAATCAGAAAATTCTCAATATTCTTTTCATCAAACATAGGTATTAATTTCAAAGCTGTTGGAAAATGAAATTTCGATGTTTTTACTGTTTCTTCGACGTTTGCATCACTTACCGTTTCTTCGATGTTTGCAACACTTACGGTTAAACCTCTAAGATTTAACTCATGCCTTCTCCGAGCCTCTCTTTCTTCCATTTCCCAGCGCATTTTCTTCTCCTCCCCATCTCTTCTTTCTCTTTCCACCTCTCTTTCTCTCTCTTTCTCTATCTGTAATTTCCTTTCCTCAAACTCTCTTCTTTTCATTTCCGCTTCCAATTCCATAGCCAGCTTGTTCTGTTCCGCCTCCAGCTTCTTCTGTTCCGCTTCTAACCTCCTTTGTTCCACTTCTCGTTCGCTCTTCCTTTGTTCCGCCTCTCGTTCCATCTCCATCTTTTTAAGCTCATACTCTCTCTGTTCCTTCTTGTCCTCCAACTCCTTCAATGCTTTTAATTCTAAAGATTTTGATTTAAGTTTCAATTGTTCTTCTTTTGGGACGGACGGAGATACAGTCTTCAATAAAACTTTTTGCATTTGAATTTTCGTCAACGCCTTAGATTCGAAACCCAATTTATCCATTTCAACTCTCAGATCTTCTACCGACATTTCCACAATATCATCTGACGTTAATGACACCGACACTATCGAAGTTCCTGGTGAAGCCATTTTACAATACTTTCAGAATTTTGCACACCGCTTTAACGCACGCAAAATTGACACACAAATTCCTACGCTGGCGTCTAATTGTCTCTGGACAACAGTAAACCTTGAAACTCCTCAAAGATACAAAACTATCCACCATGCACTTACATCCGCACGTGATCAGTCCAATGACTTTCTCAGTGCACAAAATCACAAAAACTCAATATCAACTCTAAATACACACTCCAACGAGTTAATCACTCCTCTCAGTGCACCAAACCTTTACCCAGCTAAGCAAAGTAAAAACCGGAACGAGCCTCCATTTGTTACAAGTCCCGTGGCTCTATGGTTCGAACTCCTAGATACTCTAAGGGGAAAATGGATTCTCGCTAAGTAAGTCATAAAAAAAGACAGTTTCGTAAAATATAAACGATATAATGAAACAAAAATGTACACGATAAAATACAAGAATTGGAGAGAAGACTAACATACGCGACCCTGTCGTTACAGTAGAACACAGACGAGGCACTGCAGAAGGAACACATCACCGAACACGACTGACAGGACCAGACATGGTTCGAATCGGCAAACGTCTTCAAAAAGGAGAATTTGTCTTCAATATCAAAAAGGATCCACTGGATCACAAATTCGCCTCCACAATTTCCACGGCCCAATTGTGACGTTTCCAAAAGGATCCATGCCTTTTATAAGGTTCCTTAGACAGCCACTCCTCCATCTCACATGATGTGGAGTAAATAGGTCTCATGACCTTTACACGTGTTAGAGCTGCTATCAAATATATATAGTACAGCTTACTGCATATAGCAGAATCTAACAATATGTATATATATACATATATATATATATGTACATATATATATATATTAGGGTGGTTCTGAAATCTGAAATTTTGAAATGTGATTATTTCCGCTTATCATCCTGTTCTAGTACATACTTGAATAAATCTGGCCAAATATGAGCTGATTTGGGCAATATTTAGAGGTAGCTCAATGAGGTTGAAGTTGTCAGAGCTTGTCTAACGTAGCCTAATTACTGTGCATCCAAAAGATAGAGTTTCAATTTTACGATTACAGTTACGATTAGCAATTATTACTGGATAAAATTAAAGAAAAATGTTAAAAGGAAAACTGAGCCTCAGCAAAAAAATTAAACAGAATTTGTTGATGCCTTAGATAATTTATTTCACATAGTTCACTTGGATGCCTTCAACATAATCGAAATCTAAGAGGACAAAGAGTGTCTGCTTGCCCAAAGAGAAAGAGGTCGCCGTTGTTGTATGGGACCAGTTGATATGGTACTTACTTCAAAAGAAGTAAGTGCATCTAAAAGGCAAAGATCTAGCATGGAGAGAAAGCAGAAAGGAAATCAATATTTGGAAGCCATGAATGAAACAATTATTCTTGAAACCTCTAGTAGTGATGATTCAACTGAAGAATGCAAAGATGGTGGCAGTCAAAATGTAAATTAAGTGAAAAGGAAAACTCCTTTAAAAAGCGACTAACAACAAATATTGTGACACCAAGTCTGGCAGCAGCTTTGGACAGGACAAAGTTAAGTGACAGGAAGGCAACATACGTGTTAGCAGCTGCAGCTCAGAGTCTAGGCCACAATGTAGACGAGTTGAAAATCAGCCGTTCTTCAATACATAGAGAACGAGAACAATATCGAGAAGAAACTGCTAAGAAATTAAAAGATATATTTAAAACAACTACATCATCTACACTGGTTGTGCACTTGGATGATAATTCCTTCCGGATCTGACAGGTACAAATTTGGTTGACCGTCTACCTGTCATTTTATCTGATGTTGGGGAAAGCCAACTTCTTCGTTACCAAGCTACATTCTGGCACTGGAGAAGCACAGGCAGCCGCTGTTGCTAAATTGTTGCTCGAATGATTTATGCTTACTGAAAACTCTGGTTAGCCATCAACAAGAAAATCTTGCTCTCTCCAAAGTAGCCAGCAATAAATTTGCATGTCATCTGTGATACCTTAGTGAGGAGCTCGTGGCTTTGGCATTTTTTGATTTGGCATTGACAGCCAAGTCCAAACGAGCAATGGTGAAAGCTTTACACGAGCAACCAGGGCAAGATGATCCTCCTATATTCTATAGGTAAATGTTCAGAAATCTGTGGTCATGAACATACAATGAACATAAATGAACTCCATGCTATTTTTTGACTGACTAAGAATCTCTAGTGATTTCCTGAAAAGCGATCCTGAAACATGGGAACCTAGAGATGATTATAAAGTTGCCTCAGAAATTATTCATCAACTAGAAGTTGTAAATGACAATGCTGAAAGAGGAGTTGCTTTGATTGAAGAGTACAATTCCATAATTACAAAGAAAACCAGAAACAATATCTGTTTCAAGTAGTGCATGATCACAGAAGCAACTTTCCAGAATGCGAGAAAGAAATGCTTAAGTCAAAATAAACTTCACCAAATGATTTGTGAGCCATATATTATTATTACATAATAACATAAAGTCATACTAATTAATTGAAATCATTTAGAACTACTACTTTAACAGTTTGTTCACTTAATAATAACAACAATTAAACATTGTTGTTTCATTAGGTAAAAAAAATATTAAAAATGATGGATAATGGAAAAATTTCATTTAAAATACCGTTATGTCAAATTTAAATGTTATTGAGCTACCTCTAAATGACAAGATAATGATCTATAACTTTGCACAAATTTCTTTTATATTCATTGGAACACAACTCAAAGCGGAAAGTCAAGAAAAAAGAGTTTTAATTTTCTTCCATGAAAGTCAGAACCACCCTAATATATATGTATATATACATATATATATATGTACACATATATATATATATATATATGTGTGTGTGTGTGTGTGTGTGTGTGTGTGTGTGTGTGTGTGTGTGTGTGTGTGTGTGTGTGTGTGTGTGTGTGTGTGTGTGTGTGTGTGTGTGTGTGTGTACTGTGTGTGCTAGATATATTATACTTTTCAAAAGTAACCAGGCTAGTTACAGTTACTGGAAAGGAAAAGTAACTATAGTTGCCTGCAAAAAAGTAAGATAGTAATTTGATAAAGTAACTATAGTTTTTTAGTTACTGCATAGGCCCTGTAATATATATATATGTATATATATATACATATATATATATACCTGGGACTGTTAATTTGAATTTTCAGTTCCCACCATGATGCAATTAGACTTAGAATTTGACAAATTAAAGGAAAGAGTTCAGAGACATGAGCACAACGGAAATATCTGGATCACTTTAACACATGTGGACCAAAGCATTTGCAGGTTGATGATAAAACATCTTTAATAATATTTATTGCGTCATAATAGAACTAGACCCTGCCTTCCCCGTCTCGCCCTATCGCCACCCTATTTCCTGCCTTCCCCTTCCCAAACCCCATCCCCTCCTCAACCCCTTCTCTTTAAGTGGGGACTGTGGGGATCCGGGATACGATCCCCGGAAAATTTTTATATTGTAGACGCTCGCAGGTGTTTTAGAGCATTTTAAAGCCAACAATTTTGAATTACCTAAATATGTTTTGGAATGTTCTGTAAAAGTCTATCTGCAACTATGATCATACCTGAAGCTGAAGCAAGTTTTTGAAGTAAACATTATATTTTGTGGATTTTTTGTAGGACTCTAATTGTGTTGTTCGACTTGTTCTAACTTCTATGGTGTATTAACACATTTCAGTTTACTACATAACAAACACTATTCAAGTTGTAATGTATTGTAACAAAATGATAAGTTAGTTCGTAATATTCGACAATAAAAACAGAAACGTAGTCGTTTTATAGGTTGTCGACTCATCATGATCTTGTCCTGTGGCCGACTAAGTCTTCTAATCCAAGCTTATTTGAAGTTATTTCTTTAACTTGATTCGTAATAATTATGATTAAAAAACAGATAGCTAATCGTTTATTATGTTCTATTACCCGAACCTACGAAAGAAAGCAAAGTGACGATTTGAAATTGTATAGGCTGGTTCCATAGTTACCTAGAATGCGTTAATTCCTACATAGTACATATAAAGGTCAGCAGAGGTGACTCAGTAATATTATTTAGACCAGACGCTTGGAGAAGAAGTCAGGCAAGGTAATCGTAATCGTAATCTCCAAACTTCTAAAGCGCCACTCGAAAGCCAAGCGCAGGGCACCAGCCTATTCACGAGCGCTACGTCAAATCAGAGAAGGTTTCCAGAGAGTGGCCCAAAAGACGTCCGAGTCCGGTTCCAGAGGACCAGCTCAAAGGAGGGGTAAGGATAGGGAAGCGGAGAGGACGGGAGGGGAGGGTAGGGACGAGGATGGGAGGGGCGGGAATTTTCCTTGTCTCGATTTTGCCCTGTATAGAAGTTCATGGCTAAGGCTAAAATCTCCTTTGGTGGTTGTCCACTTCGCTGGTTCCGGTCATACCTAACTGACCGTTCACATGTGGTCATTCTCGCTCTTCCTGGGTAGCTGTCAAACTCGGGTTTCCTCAAGGTTCCGTGCTGGGTCCACTTCTCTATATTTTGTTTACCGCTGATATTTCTCGCCTCTTTGCTAAACACTCTGCAGTGGGGCACCTATATGCTGATGATGTCCAGGCCCTGGTTCATGGTCTTCCTGCTCATCAAATTTCCCTCTATCAATCTATTCAGTCACTTTACTCTGATCTTCACTGCTGGATGTCCTCAAATCGCCTCTCTCTAAATTATCTAAAGACTCATCTGATCTGGGTTTGGCACTCGCCAGCAGCTCCTCAAGCTCGATTATGCAATTCTCGCCGAGCGGCTTCCCCTCTTCTCCTTCTCGACAAGTGTCCGTGATTTGGGTGTCATTCTTGACAGTACTCTTTCGTTTGCTGACCACACCTGAAGCCTCTCTCGGTCTAGTTTTTATCATCTAAGACGGCTCCGTGCTGTCCGGCGTTCTGTTCCTTCCTCCACTTTCTCCTCCATGGTTCATGCCTTTATCTGCTCACGCATTGATTAATTATTGTAATTCATTACTTATCGGCCTGCCGAAATCTTATCTGTCTCCACTTCAATCGGTGTTAAACGCAGCTGCTCGTCTGATCGCCCGCCTTCCACGCTACTTTCATATCTCGACTTTTATGTCTGAACACTTACATTGGCTTTCGCTCACTGCGCGTATTCAGTTTAAAATCCTGTTCGGATGTTCCATACCTCTCGAGCGTTTCAGAGGGCAGATCGTTCCAGAGACGTGGTGTTGTGTTGGATGTGGCTCGGTTGGAGAACTTGAGATGAGTAGTGACTGGGGGTCGAGAAAGCTTGAGATAGGAGAAGGATCGGGTGGGGAAGTTGCCTGGATGGTGAAGAGATCGCGGAGGTACTTGGGCTGGGAATATTGTAGGGAGTTGTAGGTTAGTGATAGGACTTTGAAGTGGATTCGCTCAGGGATTTTTAGCCGATGGAGTGGTTTGAAGATGGGAGTGATATGATGATGTTTGGGTGTTCTATAGAGACAGCTCTGGCTAGTGCGTTTTGGATCAGTTGCAAACGCTTGATTTGGGTGGATTCAAAGTTGAGGAAGAGGGAATTGCAGTAACCAAGCTTTGAATGAACAATAGAGGTAGCAATGGTGGTGGCAGTTTGAAGGTCGAGTATGGCCGGATGCAAAACAGGTCACGAATGTGCATGAAGCAGGATCGCGAGAGGTCGGAGATGTGGTTGGAGCAGAGTCGTAACAATTGGTCTAGAAAGTGGGGCGGAGGGTTTACAAAATTTCGCATCGTTTCCCCTTCAAGGCTGTTAAATAATTATAATGGCTCCCAATGAATCTATATTTGACGCCATTTATGCGCAATTCCGAATAATGATGATGACTATGTTGATGATGATGATAATAATAATAAAAATAAATATAATAGGCCCTTAATAATGATAATAAGCATAATAATAGGCTACATATAATAACAATAACAATAATAATTATATAATAATAATGACAATAATAGGGCCTAATAATAATAGGCCTAATTTAAAATATTATTACTAAGAATAGACTTGTTCATAATTTAGGTAACGTAATTACATGCATGGGCTAAATTTATTCTCTAAATCCGAGGATAAAAATAATAGACGTTTTAACAATTAGAATGACGTAACAATAAACCTCTAGTTTCTAAATTTAAAATTAGAATCAGTATACTTTTCGTAGCTGAAGTGACGTAACAAAGGTCTTTATTCCTTAAATGCAACCGTATAGTGACTATACATTTTTCGATAATTTAAGTGACGTAACAATTGCCTTTATTGCATAAATCTAAAAATTACTAAATAACGTGTTTCATAATTGAAGTGACGTAACAAAGGGCCTTTATTCTTAAAATTAAAATTTACTAACAATTTTATAATTGAAATGATGTACCAATAGGCCTTTATTCCAGGGACGTAACTTTGGTCTAGAAAGTGCATGGGAGTACCAAATTTCGCATTCTGTAAACTTTGCGACTGTTGAATAATTATAACGGCACCATTCATATTACAAGCATAATAATCATAGGCTGTACCTCAAGGACATTGTTTTCAGGGCCTGGTTTTTGTCCCCATCATTTTTCTTTTTCCTTTTTGGTGCCATCTTATTACTATGTAACATATAGGCAGCCCTAATTAAGCGGGACCTATGTCCCTTTTGGGCTTTCCCTATTGTATCCCGAATGTTTTTACATTCCGATTGGTGCCTACTGTACTTTTGTATTGAATTCGGATCAATAAAGTTGAATTGAATTGAATTGAATTGAATTGAATGATGATGATGATGATGATGATGATGATGATGATGATGATGATGATGATGATGATGATGATGATGATGATGATGATGATGATGATGATGATGATGATGATGATGATGATGATGATGATGATAATAATAATGGCGACAATAATAATAACAATGAGAGTGATGATGATGATGGTGATCACACTGATGATAATGCTCGGCAATTGTTTTGAATCTTGAGGGCTTCCTCAGATAAAATAGGGCCTACTAATGGACAAAAACAATGGGTATGAAAAGCGAGGGTACGGTACCATCTTCAGTCCAAAAAGTGGGGGTACGGGCACCCCTCGTACCCTCCATAAATTACGCCTATGGGTTAGAGAAGGAGAGGTGTGGATCAAAAGTAGTACCAAGATTGCGGAGGTCACGAAGGTAATAGCTAGACCACGCTCGAGTTAGTCGATAGGTGCATGGAAGGGTTAAGGGACTTTCTTGATTTGATCAGGAAGGTCTAGGATGATGAATTCTGTTTTGGAATGGTTAAGGCAGAGGAGACTGCATGGATGACATCCACTGTGAGATTAGGTTAACCACGTTGAGTAATTGTGTGATGGAGGCGGAGAAAGAGCTTGCGGAGAGGGATATATGTAGAGTTGGGTGTCGTCTGCGTAGAGATGGTGGTCAACAGATGAGGATTTTATGAGATGGTTTAATGTGTGGGTATACAGTAATATATAGGATGAAGAGGAGTGGACCCAGGACGTACGTAACTTTAAGGGACACCACAGGAGAGAGGGAGGGGTTGCGAGCAGTGGTTGGAGGCTTTAACAGTGAAGGATCGGGAAGACAAGAAAGACTAGAACCAGAGTAGACCCTTTTTCCTTTTTTTAAACTGGGGGGGGGGGGGTGCGCCCCCTGCCCCCTCAAATGATGTCCCTGCATAGCCTAACAGAGTGTGAGTGCTGGATGAGGAGAAATTGTTGAAAGAAATTTGGCGTTGATCGAATGTCGTCAGCGTAAATGTAAAATTTACAATTACGCTTCGATTTAATTAATCTTCGAAACTTCTCAGTGCCACACAAAAGCCGCGTCAGGGAGACCGGCGCTGTATCAATAAGTAAGTAAGTAAGTAATCTCTTATTAGTAGGCCTATAAGACAAACGCTCGTATACTTTACAACCACAATACATACATTGGCAAAAGACAGCAAATAAAAAACCAATATCAGTAAGACAAAAAAAGCAACAGTATTATAGGCTATACAAATCAAGTCTGCAATAGCCAGGCTGCCTTCAGCTAGTGCCTTGCCCGCTCCCATGCCAGCTAGGTCAGATTCTGGCTAAGTCAAGCCGAATCCAAGTTTGTGATACGCTGTTTTAAGTCTCTGTTGTCGTATAGGCCTACGCATAATTATATATGACTGTGCAAAAAAGGTTCCGGAACTGAACAATTATGGAAGGGCTAAATCCAGGGCGAAGCCCGAGGAAAAACGGGGTGGGGTTGTGAAGCCGGGGTCTCGGATGAAGAGGCCTAGTGTTTCAGATCGCTTTGACTCAGTAAAGCACTAATTATTAATAGAGTGGTGTACAAAGAGAAAAGCAATTGGGGTCAGAACGAAACCTTGAAGGACGTTGCTGATGGGTGGTGCCCTGTCCGACGTTGCTCCGTTGATGATGACAGATTGTGTACGAGGAGCAAGATGTGTTTGGAACCAGCTTATGCATTCCAAGAATAGCTCGTCAACGACGCAACTCCACGCCAAGCTGATCCATCCCTATCCATGGGCTCACCTGAGTCTCCTCCAATCTATAAACACAAATCAGATTAAAATATTATTCTACACGACCCTGAAGAAGCAATTTTGGTTTACAAAATTAGGTGGAAACGTATAGCCTAAAATATCTGCTCCATTAATACGCTTGTGGTCGCCCATAATGCATTTTTAGCCTATATAGGCCTATATCCACACTTGCATTTGAATTAGTGTCGCGTGAGGAGATCGACAACAACGACGAGATGGCATCATCATTATGATGTAAGCGTCGTTGCCGGTCGAGATAGGGTGATGACGGACGAAAAGCCAGTCTCCACTTGGGCAACAATGAAGGCAGCGAGGCCCAGGTGTAATCGGACACCACACAGCCAAGGTGTAATAGGACACCTCGCGGCTATGGTGTAACCAGACACCGCCCGCGCTGCAGGCGAGCGACGACCCGCGTATCGAGGAGCAATCTGACACTAATTGACGATAGCTTGACGTGGGGAGGGGGGCTGACTGATGCACGCTGGAGTTCCTACTTAACAGAAGGGAACGGAGAACACGGGACTTGTACTGCTGACGAACGCGACGTGTGAACATCGGTCGAGCGAGAAACATCGGGAGGAACGACCAGCGGGGCGGCAGAGTATTAGTCCGTCAGATTCAGAGACTGACGCGAAAGAACGATCTGTAGTTAGGCTGTACGAAGCAACATTTGAGATAGTCCGATTTAATATCTAAACGCTTTAATACTACGTGGAAGTTCCCGTAGAGTTAGTGTATATATATTTGTTTCTTTAATTAAATTCATTTATTAATTAAACAAAGTTCGTCGTGAATCTTCTATAGAAAAGTTAGGCACGTATAATAAAAGTGCAAGTAAAAGAACAAGCAGTCGAGGGTCGACATCAACACACGGCAAACACGCGACAGGGCGACCTCCGATTGCGACAATTAGGGGCCTAAGAGCACCCGTATGTATACGGTACGTATTTGTGACAGCTTAATTCATCATATGCCGTTCATCATCATTCACTACCATTACCACTACCACCACCGCCGCCGCCGCCGCCGCCGCCGCCGCCGCCGCCGCCGCCGCCGCCGCCACCACCACCACCACCACCACCACCACCACCACCACCACCACCATGCACCACCACCACCACCACCACCACCATGCACCACCACCACCATGCACCAGCATCGCCGTCGCCACGGTCATCGTCAATATCGTCGTCATCATTGTCATCGTCGTCGTTGTCGTCATTAGCCTATATATGATAAACATACTAATAATAATAATCTTCGTTTAATATTTTCAAACTGACAATTACGCAGTATGATTACAAATCAGTATGAACGGATGATCACAAGTTATCACAGGAGTCAAATTTAACTGTATACGGCAGCCTTGCAAGGCGCCCATCACGTCCTACATCTCATTTTCACAAACACGCCATCTCGCGAATTGATAGGCTGAGTGGACCTTTGGAGTGTTACGGGAGGCGATCCCGCTACCTACTACACTTCACGCCAGTGATGTTACCACTACTCTATGGACTCCCCCCCCCCATACGTAACACACTAGTCTCGGCACAATCAATTTGGCAAATTCACCTATTTCTGTGAATGTGTTGTCACAAACATGTTCAAGGGCGGTCCTGATCGAGTACACTTGTAGGCCTATTCCCTGTGTATAATCCGCAGCATAACCCAATCTCATCAGAATTGCACTCAATTGAGTTAGGCCTACATAGGCCTAAATGACAACAAATAAAATAACTGATACCAACATCATAGGCCTACTCATTCAACATTGCCTGCTACTCGGCCTCATTAACCGTGTGACGTTATCAAGTTCTACAGCGCGGTTGTAAAAAGGCTGTTAAATTCTCTGTTTTCATAGGCATATAAATATGGCTGTGTAGTGTGTATAAAACGTAACTGCTAGACCATGTAGGCTAGGCTAGGACTAGGCCTATAATGCTTTTGAGTAGGCTATCGTATTTCTAATCGATACTGTTTCAGTGCTTTTGTTTAACTTGTGAGACAGTTTTTAATTATTGCGTATGATAGAAGACCATCAGTGTAGATCTACGGTAGTGTAACTTTGACATTTATATAGCACCACTCGAAACTCTTCAATGCCCGATTAGCAAGGCTGTGATTTCGCTTGCGCTCAGTCAGTTGCTAGATGGCGCTAAACTGCAAGGTGATGTCAGTTAGGTGAGTGAGGATAGATATATTTATTCTGTGCTGCCTGCTGCGTTTCCGAAGGCGAGATATAGTTGTGAGAATTAAAAATGTCCGGTGCCGAAGTGGACTGATACTGCAACGAGTTATATTAAATGAACAAACAAATACAGAAGTAAACAAGCATTTACATGGTAATTGCTATAGTTTAGTTGCATCAAACTGTTAGTAATTGTGTTGCGCCCTTGGAGGGAAGTGTCTTGTAACCAACTTTTCTGCGTGGAATCGCTTGGTACTTCAGCGATGTTTAACGGGAGGTATGACAGGGAGTCGCAGAGGAAGACTCACGGGAAAGAGCAAGGGGTCCGCACCGTGTACAGTCCGAGTATTCTACGAACGGTTTAAAAATAATGCACTTGCATCGTGATTCTGATGAGATTGGATTATGCTGCGGATTATACACAGGGAATACAAGTGTACTCGATCCGGACCGCCCTTGAACATGTTTGTGACAACACATTCACAGAAATAGGTGAATTTTGCCAAATTGATTGTGCCGAGACTAGTGTGTTCTGTAATTTGTAAGATTTCCCTAACCTGCCATTTACAACACAAGTCGAATACAGAGGACAACTTCATAAACAGAGGCATAGCAACTAGAGGACGTTTTTTGGTAGTAGTTAGTAATGATGATTTTGTTACGTATTGACAGAATGATAGACTTACTAATATATTTCCCTACAGGCTGTGTTGTGATATTGTTACTAACATGACAGTATGCAACCACTTAATTACATTAACTTGTTTGTTTATTTTGTAGATATAATGAAGATGTTCAGTTTTGGTTTCTCTCGGATTTTATTTGTTGTCATTTATGTAACTCAAGAATTGAGTGCAATCTCTTATCCTGATAATTTTATCTGTTTTAAGGATAAGGTAGAAGATGCATCATTGCGTAATGTTGTTTTTGACACAAGTAGAAATATGCTATATGTTGGAGCAGTCAATGCCATCTATCAACTATCGCCTGAACTAGAGTTACTGAATTCTCATATGACAGGGCCTGGCTGTGGAGCCAGTCCTTCTGAACCATGCCAGCTGTGTGAAGACCAGCAGAGCAACTGCTCTGAGAGCACAAAACCAGTGTCCAGCTTCAGTCAGTTGCTTGTCATCAACTCGGCAGCCAATGAACTGATCGCCTGTAGCAACCTCTACAACGGCTCATGTGAGTTTGTTGACCTTGTGAATTTTGTACGAATTCGCCATGACGATACGCCTGTTGTACCAACTAACATCAGTGATTCTGTTGTCGGATTTATGGGTGTTGGTGCCAATAATATAACTGTGCTGTACATTGGAGCTTCAACTACATCTAGCAACCCAGAATCAGTTTACATTCCTCTGATCTCCACAAGGGATCTGCAGTCGCTGGAGGCAAAAGCTCGTGTTATTGAAAATCATCCTACCGTTCCCAGGACTTTTAAAATTCATGTTGTTGCTGCATTTCAGCGAGATAAATTTGTTTACTTCTTTGTGTTGCGCAATGCATCCGCATCCTCAGAGGATGTTTCAACTTTTGTCATTCGAATCTGCAAGGATCTGCCGACAAAGTCTTCCATGGTTGAGGTGCCAGTGACGTGTAATGCAGTGGGATCAAACTTTCCGTTTCTTCGTGATGCCGTCGTGGCACCATATTCCATAGAAGGTGCTGATGTTGAGGTTGTGTTTGGTGTGTTTGAAGACGGGAGTGGTAATTCGGCAGTTTGTGTTTATGCAATTGATGATATAAATCAAGCTTTCCAGACGGCTATTCAAGGCTGCTTCAATGGTGAACCAAATGCGGGACCAAATTATGTGACAGGTGGTTTAGGATTGTGCACCAAGACGGTAAGTTTTATCACTCTTCGTCATTTAGTTGGTTCGACTGTCATGCTGCGTGATTGATTGTCAATCTGTGTCAGGTTGGTTAATACACGTGTTGTGCTGCCAGACATTCTGTTGGTCATTCAGTTATATGATCAGGAGCTCACTTACTCGGTTGTAGGCCTTTCAGTTCTTTGAATCAAACTCTTGTCTTTAATAGGGGACATTTCATGTCACGTACAATTTTCTTCCATTTGTCTCAGTATTTCTTTAAGGGGTTGGTTTCCCAAGCTATTGTTTAGTGATCTGTTGTACTTTATTTCCTTAGATTGATTTGGTTGAGTCAGGTGAACCAGTTGATATTATCTGGAACCAAAGATCTCAGTGGTGACGGTCCAGCATGCTGGACTACACACACCCCTTTCAGTGAATAGATGAGCTATATAATTTCTTATAAATTGTAATAAACATGTATAACATGGTGACCTTCAGTACTTAATAGAATAGCTTTCCTTTTTCAGAGTAAAAATTAAGTGTATAAAGGTAATGATCTTGGTCATCAGTACTTACAGACAACAACTGGTGATACATAACACCTCTTTCAGCTAGAACAATTGAGTCCTAGCTGCAGACAAACCTGAAAAGAGTGTACAGTACAATCAATAAAGTCTGCTTGTCTATAGAAATTCCAACTGTGACCCATTGTCTGGCATAGTCATCTATAAGGCACAGATGACTAAAATATGTGTGATTAATTTATCCCCTTGGTTTCAATTATATGTATCAATTTACCAACTTGTATGGTGCTGACTCTTAAAACTTACTTACCCTCGAATGTCAAAGAAGAACTGTATGTAAATTGTGAATGAGCGCCTTGCCTTATCATTTGATGAGAGTTGATTGGACCAGAAAGAATATAATTTTTATCTCCGCTATCAGATAATTACTAGTTTTGTTTAGTTGTGGGATGTGGTCCGGGTTAGTCAATTACTGTCTGAAATATTTGACATTGTTTGTCCTGAAATCCTTAACATCATTTGTCCTTTAATGGTTTTTATCTATATGGGCTGGGCAGATTCATCTATATGTACCCCGGTAGCTATATATAAAATATCTGGCTGCACTTGTTTCTTTCTGCTTGTCTGTCTTTGTTGTCATGTTCTTGTGTCTCTTTCTTATTCACTCTTACATTTTCTTTTATCATGACAGCCCTGGGTATCCTTTCTGCCTGTCTGTGTGTCTTTCGCAGCTGGTCTGTCATTTGTCTTGCTTGCCTGCTTATGTGTTTCCATGTTTTGATGTCACTTTGTCTCATTATGATTCACTTGTTTGTTTCTTTTGCTTTTGCTAAATGTGTTTGAATGTCTCTCATGGGGCGTGGTGGCTCAGTGGTAAGTTCGGCGCCTTGTGACCGGAGGGTTGCAGGTTCGAATCCCACTCTAGCCGCTGCGTACGGACCTTGGGCAAGTCCTTCACTCATGATTGCTTGTGGCGCTTCGGCGTGAAAACCCGACACAGTATCAATGCTGTAGTTGGGAGCGCCTCTGAGTAGTAGTAGACTTGAGGAGGCGCTATAGAAATATCCGAAATAAATAAAAATAAAAATAGTATGTCTATGGGTCTTGGGAATTAAAGGGATAAACTTGTGTCTATACATATGTGTGTGTTTTATCTGATGTGTATTTATCGTATTCTGTTTGTATCTGGCTGTCTGTCTCTCTGTATGCCTGTGGATTTTGAGCTGTTGTAGTGTATTATTTTTAGCTTTGTCTTGCTTGGTGAATAGGATTGTGCATTTTACAGTACATAGAATGAGGCACAATTAATGATCCAGACATTCTTTTAGATTTTGATGAATATATTATTAAATTATACAGAAACAGTGTCACAACTTCAATAAAAATTCTATTTAAAAATATACTTAAGTGTCACTGATTAACCGATGCAATTGTTATATGATCTTATCTGGGATGCTGATGTGATCTAGATCACATGGTTACTGCAGTCCATAGTGTGTAGATGTAAAGCCTGAGATTCCTCCTTTTGATGAATGATCTTCTCTAGTAGAAGACCATTAGGTTGAACCTTTTTCTTTGGTTTGCCTGGTAGAGTGTTTACTCCTTGAGTACACAATACGGAGTGCAGTCCTGATTTAAGAAGTCACAGAATAAGATAAATCTGTATCAAGTGCATAATCTATACAGACGTTGTTTTTGTCTACCGGTATATATGCAAATTCATAAATTGTAGATCAGTTTAAGTCCATACAGAGATCGCACAGTACACACAGAACTGTGTTTAACCTAAATTTTGATTGATCACAGTCAACATTTATTTGCTAAATTAACAATATAACTTCAAGGTCGAGTCAAATCCAAGGTAGTCCCAATATTCTTAACAAAGTCAATCACAACCGACTTTACCAGAGTCCACCCATTTCAACCTCTCTCACTGACCTTCTGACCGCTATTTTCAACTCTACATTCTCGATCTTGTGATCACTTTCTCTTGTACATCATTGTAGTCTTTTCAAGGCCTTACAGGTAAAACTTGAAAGTATTATAGCTCAATTGTCACTTTTATTTATTCAGTGTCGGTTTTATTAAACTAAAATATAGCTAACTATTACTCCATAAATATTAACTAGTATAGAACAAGACATTTGGTAACTATTGCATTTGCTACAGTTTAAAAAACAAATTCTCCTAAAACATCATAAATTATTAAATATATTGAGTATATAAAACATTTATGAGCCTCATAACAGAGGACTTCCGACCAAACACTTAAGTTTTTACTACTCTGCCTCTTGAGTAGTTTCTGCACCCACTCCTGCTGACAGTTTACTGACTACGATGACTACCCAGCTTAATTCTCGTAAATTGGGGAATTTTTGCAGTGATTTGTGGTTTCCTCTTCATTAGCATAAAACAGAAACTGCCTGTTGTTCATTACAATTGGGCATCAAACCATTCGCTTTCCCTGACATCGAGCTGCTCAGGCTGTTCCTTCTCTTCACTATCTGAGTGGGCTTTACCGAAATCACTGAATTAAACTGCAAAATAAGCAGAAAGTAGCTTTCTACCAAGCGATTTCTACCAAGTGAATGGAATGTAAAATAAGCCGAATCCCCTAAAGCAGGTTTCTACCAAATGTTCGATATGCGATTCGCTACGAACACTGTGTTAGGTGATACGGTTTTTCTTCACAAAACAGGATCCGGCGCTAGCTCCTGTTCGGGATTACTCATGGAGGAGCAAAGTTAGCTTTTCAGTATCAGGCTTAGATAGGTTTAAAAGTTTTGCTATTTCGCTTGCCATTTTATTTCTCTAATAAAATTATTCAGTATAAACCAACTAAACACGTGAAAACTTTGTCCAAAAGACAGTGCAAAAATTAATGCCGTTGTTATGTTTATGGTCAGTGCATGTGCTCCAAGACAGGTTATTATAACTTCGGTTACTGCACGTGCAGTGACCTATAATCTAGCTATTGTCCAATAGATTCCTTGGTATTTAAATGCCAGTCACTTGACGGCAACCAGACCATTTTTGGTATGTTTCAAGTGCTCTGATTAGTTTAGACTTGAAAAGATGTTGAATACAGGCTGCATAATAGGCGAGATGGAAGCCTAAGCTTTCTACTCATACAACGTTTGCTATGTTAGGCTAGCCCTATGCCGAGCATGGCTATTAAATAACGGGAAAATGGAAAATTTTAGGAAAAGTCATTGAATTATTAAAACACTAGCTACTACAAACCATCTAAAATACCAATAAAAATTTAAAAAATTCGCAAACTAGTTTTAATGTGTTTAAAGCATATTTATATATCACTTTCTGTCAAAAACTAAAAATTTAAAAAATTTAGTGTGTATCACACTTTGGCCATTATCTCACTAGCGCGTGTTGTGATATACGCCTGGTTTTGGTCAGATGGGTCACGTATGCTTACACTCACTATTTACTTTTGTGTTAATAGCCTAGTGGATTAAAATATGTCCTGTGAATAATTAATCAGCCAGTCAATCTCTGAGTGTCAGTTTATTTTTGTGTCTGACAGTTACTGTGATGTGAAATTTCTCAAGTTGTTGTGCTTTTATCTGACTTTAGGATCTACAGATTGATATTAATGAGTGTGAGGACAGGGGCTACAATAGTCCGGTTGCCGGTGCTAATGCTGTCCAACCAAAAAAGATTTCCATTTTCAAAGATAATTCAGTGACGTCTGTGGCTGCTCACTTGGTCAACAACGTCACTGTGCTGTACATGGGAACGAGCAGAGGGCAGATAGTGAAGGTGAGTTGTGGTTGCCAGAAGGGTTGAATAAGTCATGCGATCATGGTTGAAGGTTTTCATCTCTCTGATGTTGTGACTTCTGCTCTACTAATCCCATAAAATATTGTAATATAAACCGAGATTTATGGAGTTCCACTTTGAGAAACCTCTTCAGGATCACTGACTTTGACAAAGTATTGTTAACTAGTAAAGATAAATATTTTGTGTATGGGATTTGGTTTCGTATGCTGCTCCATGTACTTTCCTTGTGTTTTCATGAATGCACATAGTTCACTCGAACGAAGTATGAGATAACCGATTTACACAAGACTTCTAGTTTCAATGTATATGCGCAAGTTTTGCATTACCTGAACAGAGCAAAATGTTTACTAATATCATCTTGCTCTGTTTTTAATCTTTAGTGTTATGAAACTTTTCACCTTTGCCATAAATATTTTACCCTTTTAGGTCATCAAATATAACCTCTTCTTATAGTTCAGGCTAATCATACAAGTCTTGTGCTTCGTGCTTCTCTCATTTGACTACTCATAGCTGCTTGTATTAGTCATTTATTTAATTAGCTGACTTAGGCTCACAATGTCATCTATCATTCTTCTAGAGGTTTGCATCACCTTTACCTTGGCCCCTACCAGTAGCCTGCTGAGATCTTTAAGGATAATTTGTGGGACATTAATCCCTGAGTGGAACCTCAGTTGCTGCTATTAAGATTCCTTTGATATTAAGAACTTATGCATTTCCACAAGTTTATCAACACTTAGCAGAAATCATTAAATCATACATTTATCAAGTGTTTACAGTGCTGAAGAAAGTTCTCCTATTGATTGTGGTGTGCACTTATGTTATGTGGTGTAGGTAGCAGTCTCGGGGACCGGTGATTGGCACTACAGCTCCTTGGAAGTACCGACTGGAATTTCACAGCAGCCAGTTAACGAGATTCTCTTCGGCTTAGTGGCTGACAACCTGTATTTGCTCACTGATAAGTCTGTGAGTTTGTTGCAATTCCTGTTTATGTAACTGACTTCACCTACTGTGGCATGATGCACTGAGCCCTGGCAGGCAGTACCCCACAAGCAATAAATCTATTCCTGAGTCTGCTTACAGAGTTCTTAGCGGCTAGTCTGGTTTGAATTGGAGAGAGGCTCTGCTGTGGTGATAAGCCCTATGACCTATTTTCTTGTTGAGCTGAATAAGTTATGGTATGGCTTGAGAACTGTTTGACTGGATGACTGATGGTTAGGCTGGCTGGCTGGCTGGCTGACAACCTAATTGTTAGGGTGTACAACTGATTGTTTGATTGGTTAATGAATTAACTGGCTGACAGTCTACCCATTTGTTGGGTGGCTGGCTACCAGGTTATGTACATGTGTTATATGTATGTATGTATGTATGTATGTATGTATGTATGTATGTATGTATGTATGCATTATTATTATTATTATTCTTTAATTGAAAAACCAAAAGCGAACTGCACATTGAAGAATCTGAGAGAAAATATAAAACATAGAAGTAATAAGAGGATCTAATCAAATTTGAAAAAAAAGTTAAAAGAGTTGAAATAGAACTAATTATGCTTCTTCAAAAGCATTATCAAAAACAGATAAGAAACTGAATAGTCAAAAATCTATACCTAAATGAAAGTCTAAGGTACACAAAAGGAGACCAATCATTTTTGTTAAAGGCGAACAAATTAAGAGAGCTTATAAAAGAAATAGAAAAGTCTTATTAATTAAATAAGATCAAAAAGCATCCTAAAAATAACTTTAGGTTTTTCTAACCAGATTATCAAAGTGGGGTATAGTTAGATTATGACCTCTAGGGTGTAACATATATCCTGTCAATTTAATTTGCATATGTCAGGATACTTAATATAGCACACAAAATCACATGTGTTGATGTTAGTAATAGCACGTTTAGAGCCACTTAACAATGCTGTTCACTGTATCTAATGAACAATTCTAAGTTTGAAAATTTTAAATCTGTTCATCTTATGGTTGTCCTGTTCATGGTCATTCAAATTTGGAAAAAAGAGAGCAAAAAAGTTAAAAATATAGTGTGTGAATTGCAAGAGAAGAAACAACTGAAAAGATAAAAGGAAACAAAATAAAATTTGAGTTTTTAAAATCTTACACCCCAAAAGTGTTTCTTTTAAGGTAGAACAGAATTTTTTAAATAAAAAATAATTATATCTATTTAGAGGTAGCTCAAGTGTCTTAAAATTGATGCAGTTCATGAAATTACTTGCTGAATCACTGTTATTGCAAAAGCATGCTTCATTAGCATTGACTTCTTTTTAAAGCAAGTATGAGATAAGTGTGCTGTGATCTTAATGATGGATTACTGGGGTTAGGGCCTTAGTCTTTTGCTGACAGCCCTGCAAAGGTCTGTTTCATGCTGCCTGGGTGGGCTTGATCCAAGTGCTGTAGTGTTTTTCCTAGGGATCTTTCACTTTCATGAGATGTAGGTTGTGAAAGGAATATTAACCAGATCTTCCAACTGGTAAATGGTGTCCAAAATTAATCTGCATAAACTAAACCACATGTGTGCAACTTAGAAACATTTTTGTAGAATGAACTGGATAGATCAAATTCTACCAAGTTTTGACACATTAAGCCTACTTGCCTTGAATAAAAATTTCTAATAATATGAAGCACTATTGGTTAATTTACATATTTGAATTACAATGCATCTGTGTGCAATGTTTAGGAGAGTTGTGCTTCAAGTTTTGACCTACAATTGAATAACAGGCTGATAATGACCATGGGTTGTTTTTGACAGTTGTGCAGAATACCAGCGTTCGACTGTTCAAGGGCACACAGTTGTGAACAGTGTGTAGAAGACCCACACTGTGGCTGGTGCATGGGACAACGAAGGTACACCTCTGTTGGGCTGGTATCTACAGTCGCTGCTTATCTTATCATAGTCATTCGTGGCACAGTCACCCTAATACACCTACTTGTAGGATAACTATCCAACTGCTGCATGGGACCAGTCTAAATCAGACAAATGGCCTAGTGCAGCCTAGGAAGGGTTTCAGCCAAAAAGCAAATGCTAAACATTATAGGTTGTAGTGTTGCAACTGAAAACCACATCCAGTGGCCCACTGGCACTCTATGCGGGCTGCAGGAATTGGTGGAAGTAAGAGCAGTTCCTTCCTTCATTCCTTCCTCCATCCCTTCCTTTCATTCATTCTTCATTCCATCATTTCATCCATTCTTGGCTTCCTTCCTTAATAACTAACAATAAATGTTTGACAAGATGAAGGTGTGGTCTTGTTCATAGGTGTACCCATAAAGAGGCTTGTCCTGCTGCTGATGGCATGAACACTTGGCTGAACCTGATTGGTCAGTGTCCATCAGTGGAAACAGTTGAACCATCAAAATTATCTCTGAGCCTCTTAAAAGAGATGCCTGTGAGTTAACCCCTGCATTTCATTTTTTTCTACCATTATCTTCATATTATTATTTTACACTGATTACATGTAATTGTTGATTTTATTAATATGACTATTATTTAACACAATAACGACGAGCTGTATTGGTTTCTCAGTCACTTCTAGTACACACTCGTCCTTCAAGTGTTAAGGTGTAGGTTACTCGGCTGTAGGAAGAGACTTCTGGTTTAAACTTCTGGGTTTTATCAAAGCTTTTATGAAGGCCATGTGTTTTAGATTTGGCTTCGTTAATTTTTTTAGATGTTAACATATTACTGATGTTGCTATCTCAGCTTTCCTTTGTATGGCTGTTTCTCATAGCATTTCTGTCTTATTCTTTGGCTGTTTCTATTAAAGTTTTAATCTCATTAATGATTTAATGTAGTTCTTGTGTCAATAGTACCTTGTGATGACGATCATACGTCTGTGCCTTTTTCCTGAGGAACCAATCTCATTGTTACATGTTTAAAGTCTGTAGCTCTGTATAGACTCTGTATAGACTTATGCATTAGCTTTTCAGGTATAATTGTGGGGCGTGGTGGCTCAGTGGTAAGTTCGGCGCCTTGTGACCGGAGGGTTGCAGGTTCGAATCCCACTCTAGCCGCTGCGTACGGTCTCATAGCTGCAGCTGCAACTGTGAGAAAGATGTAAAAGGAAGAATTGAACACACTTCACAAGCAGTTAGAATAATGAACAGAATGTGGACAAACAGGGAAATAACAAAGAAATAAAAAATAAGAATATATGAGGTGATGACACAACCAATTTTCCTATATGGATCAGAATTCTAGACAGCATGAAAGTAAGGTGAGAAAAGAATCCTCACTGCAAAAATTAGTTGACTGCAGAAAATTGCAGAAATTTCAAGACCACAGAAAATCAGAAGTGATGACGTAAGACAGTTACTAGACATCCAAACAGCCCTGCTGGACGATGTCATTGTTCAGCAAAGACTTCGATGGTCTGGAAAGAATGTCAGCTGATGTAATCCCATGCACTGCACTGTTTGCAAGATTCGAAGGAAAAAGAAAGAAAAAAGACGAAGACTGTGCTGGATAAACAGTATACATGTATACGAAGACATTAAGACTAAACATGAGACGAACAGTGGACTTGACAAATGGCTGATAAAAATGGAGATCATTGATTAGCTTTTATCACCGACAAGTGACTGGTGTTAGAAACTGGTGGTAGTGGTGTTGGCATTGATTAGCTCTTATCACTGACAAGTGACTGGTGTTAGAAACTGGTGGTAGTGGTGTTGGCGGTGGTTGTAGTGGTAGTGTCAAGTATCTAATGTAATGAATCTGATCTTGCCATTATTGTAATGTCCAAGAAATCAGTCAATGATTGCTCAATCAAAAATCATCCAATGGAGAAGCTGGGTGATGGTGGTGGTGGTAGTAATTATGATGATGATGATATGATGATGTTGATGACAATGATAAATTGCCCGTAATGTTTCATAAATACTGTACGAATGTCCTTGTTCTGCAGCAAATTTCCATTCATGAGGAGTCTGGTCTCGGTTTTATCTTTGAAGTCTCCTGTTTCATCACTGGTGATGATGAATTATCTCTGTTAATTGTCTACATGAAATGTATACAATGTACATTTCTCTGTTGCACTGTGAATTTGTTTTCTGTACGCTTCTTGGTGTTACTTATCTTATTTTGTCTGAACAGGTTGTTGTTACTGTAAATCATGTTCCTCAAGGAGTCCAGAGAGTAACCTGTTTGGTCAAGGGTGACCAGGGTTACACGAGTGATCGAGTTCCTGCCAGCACCAATCGTACAGCTGAAGGTCTCTGGATGATCACATGCTCAGCTCTGGTCTCAGCACCACAGCTGCAGAGCCCTAGCTGTGAGTGCAAATATATGTAACAGAGTATCGGCTGTATTACTGTACATGTTCTGATAAGAGAAAGTTGTTAGGTGATCATGATAAGGGGAAAAGGTGTCGACAGCGCAGTTTTAAAGCACCTTGTCAGCGGTTTCTGAAGGAGGTTTGGTCCTGGCATTTTAAAAGTCTTTTGGGTGAAGCGCAGGAATGCTGTCCAGAACTCAGTGAACTAGGCAATCTGTCTTACGTACGAAAACCGATGTATGTATTTACCAGATTTCAGCAGCTCACAAGCATGTCAGAGTGTTGTCAGCTGTATGAAGGAAGAATTACCAATGATGGACAGATAAAATAAACTGCATATATACAGTTTTGGAATCTCTATGGCATGGTAGGCTAGCTATCAGAGGAACAGGGTAATGATGGCCAGTTGTAGTGAGAGTGCAACATTTTGGTACCACTAGAAGTGGTTCTGCAAGTTTTGGCATTGTGTCGACTAATTAGATGAATCACTGCTTCTTGCCAACTGGGAGAATCCCTGGGGCATGGTACTAGAATAGTTGAGGCTTTATATCTTTCCTGCTGCTAAACAGCATTTCTTATGCTGCTGACTGGTAATTGATTTACTAGCCCCTTACTGTGGACCAGTGCTTTTCATTTTTAAGTTACGAATACCATTTTCTTTAACACTTGGCTTTAAAACAGTTACTAATATTTAGCATGCATCAAATATTTAGTATTAAGTATTATTGAATAATTTTGTTAAATTAAGTTAACATCAGAAACGTTTTTATATGTATACATTTAATATTTTATTTGAGTAATATCAAAATTGTGATTCCGGTCATCATCTATGGCCCACCAATCACTCACAGACCGCTACTGCAGAGTTTCCCAAACTGTGGGTCGCGACCCAAAAGTGGGTCGCGAAGCTCTGTCAAGTGGGTCGCCAAATGTTTTAGAGAAACATTTATTTTTTTCAGCACAAATATTTGGCTATAATTTGGCTATAACTAGCTGGATTGCAATAAATTGTAAACTGTTTTTTTACCTAAATTTTCTTTTAATGCTTTAAATTTCTAAGCGCTGTATGTAAAGCCGCATATTTCGATACCAATTTACGAAGCAAATTTTAGTACACAATGCTTAATTTTACACAGTGGGTATCGAGACTGCCAAGTGGGTCACGACCCAAAAAAGTTTAGGAACCACTGCGCTACTGGACCGTGGACCACAGTTTGAATAGCACTGTGTTAGAGGATTGGTGACGGATGATAGGTATGCAATAAAATGAAGTAGTATGTAAAACTGGTGTAAGCTAGGAATTGCTTGGAGGATGAAACAGAACTGTGCCATGAAAGAAAAAATCTAAAAGTAGTGTACAGTTGGAACTTTTATACACATTGTATGTACACTCAGTAATTGTATATCCAGGATGCAGTGACTTAGTTTGCTCCAAAATCAACATCAAAACGAGTTGACAGTTTTAATAGTTTCAGGCTGGGCTAAAAATGCAGAGGCTTATGACCATAGGGTTAGCCTAATTATTATTCAGTATCATTGTTGACTGTTGGTGCCATTTGCGGGAGCCGTTGCTGCATTCAGTTATAAGACAGTTATGCAAGAGCAGGATTTAGGCAAGTAAGATAGATCTGTGCCTTAGTCCACTGCATCAGAAGCTAAAAGCTCTCCTTTCAGAATGTACTGTTATTGAGTCCACTTCATTTGGCAAACACAGTCAAATTATGTAAATGATATCAATGCTCAATCTTAGCCAGAACTAGCTCTGTTAGCAAATAGGTGTGTCAAAGGAAGTTTTTAGAGTTATGTATGTACAGCAAAGGTTTTAATTTAAGATACATGAATATTTTTAAAGTATGTGTATATACGTTGATAAGAAAATGTTTTTCTGAAAAAACTTACTATGGAATTTGGCATTTGATGATGCCTATGTAACAATACTTACTTAAAAGTCATTATGGAAAAATGTTTATATCTAAAACTCTAACCCAAAAGGCTTCTCGGGGGATGATTACGTGAAAATGTTTACCCAAGATTTCTCATTGCTGAAATGGTAAATAATTTGCATTATGATACAGTGCAATACAGTGCAACTGTAATTTGGTAATGCCGTCCTTTCCAAAGTTCAGAAATGTGCACTGAAGCCGGGCAATCATTAAGATCCATATGTAGACTGGAAGAGGTAAGTTTTCAGTTTAGAGTCTTGCTAAGGGAGTTGTGAACATGAGGAGGTAGAGAGTTCCAGATGGAGGGACCGGGAACTGAATTAACGCCGGCCAAAGACAAGATATGTACCAAGAACTACATACTTTCCAGCAGATTCTGTTAAAGGAGAGACCTTTAATAGAGTAGAAGCTTGTGACCATGGAAGATAAGTAGGATGGCAGATAAATTATCTGCACATGCTGTATACATGAGGAGTTCCAGCTTGAAGTGGATACGCTAACAGACAGGAAGCCAGTGTAGAGAACAAAGAGCAGGTGTGATGGTCTGGGTAGCAGAGTCCAATGACACAGTCTCGCAGCCTGATGCAGTATTCTGGTTAGGGAAGCAGCATGCATTCCATGAGACCATAGAGTATAGAGTTGCAGTAGTCAAGTCGCATCAGAATAAGGCAGTATATGATACGTCTTGTCTTCTTGTAAACCTGTGTGCTGTTTATTTTTTCTTTCAACCATTATTGTTATGAAGCTGGTAACTCAGAACTCTTAATAATCAAGATATGATATTCTAAACAGGATCTTTTTTACTGTGAAGAAGTATTTTGATGCTTGCACTCTGGAATTCAGTCGATAAGAAGTCATTTTGATTTGTGTGTTTCAGCTTCTGTTAATCTTTCACTCACTGTATTCTTGAATGACTTGCCTTGGTTTAAAGGCCATCTGGTAGGATTTGACTGCAGTCTCATGGTCAGGTATGTTTCTCACTCATCTTACTTGCAAATTATGTATTCTAGACTCGGTTGTTATTTTTCCCCAATCCTGTTTTGCAGTGTCCTGAAATGTACTTTCTTTGTGCCAAGTGGTCTTTGGTGCATAGGCTCAGAGTAATCATTGAATAATGGCTGGGTTCAGATGTCGTAGTTAAGAAATTCAGATAAACTTGGGCAGAAGCCAAAGAACTTGTAAAGTAAAGAAAAGGGATTTGTGGTGTGCGTGATAGTCTAATGGTTAGCTTGCTGGACTGGCAGCCGAGAGGTCAGAGGTTCCCTGCCAAGGGAGAAATTTGTTTAGAGATTTCTGCTCTACGTGTGCCCCTAGCTGACTTGGCCATATGGAGTACACTGACCATACACTGTCTGTGGAAAGATTAGGCGGTGAGAGGGAGCACTGTCCCTCATATGCCAAGACTAAGAAAATGAAGTCGTTAGCACTTCATGCCCTTGGGTGCCTCTCAGGCTAGCTTACGGGACTGCTCTTCTTGAAGGTTAATCATAGTGAGTCCAAAACGAGTTTTAATTCAATTTAATTAATTTAATTACATTATATTACTATTGCAGCATATTATAGGTGTTTAATATTTGATGTTTAGCCATGTATTATTGTGATGCTTAGATTCAAAATGTTTTAATATGTAAGTTTGTAGTTTAGCTGTATAAATGTGCAATATTTACTCTCTATATTGTATGTAGTTGTGTTAGGTGGCCCTATTCTATTTTGATGTATAATTATATGTGATGGCAATACTGTGATGTTTAACTGTGTAATATTGCAATATTTACCTTGAGATACTATAAGATTGAGATATTAAGCAGCTTAATGATATCAATTGTTAATCTGTATGTTTTGATCTTCATTGGTATGATGTTGTAATGTTTAGCTGTGCCATGTGCCTGGATTCAACATTTCCATGCCGCTGGTGTGCTCTGAATCAACTGTGTAGACATTCTTCTGTGGTAGACGAGTGTTCATCTGATTCCAACCAGGTGAGACACAGGTTCTGGCGTCCTCGTCCTCCTACTTAGTCACCGTGCATTATAACTGAATGTTCATCAATTGTTGTTGTCATCTTTGGTGTTATCTAAGTCCTCATTATGATTATTTCATCATTGTCATCTTCATCATCTGTGTTCTTCTGGACTTACTGTTTGTAGGGTGTCTGTGTAAATCAGTTATGTAAACAATAATTATTTAATCAATTATGCAAATGGTTACTTATTCAAGATACTTTTGACATATATGAATGTAGTGTTATCTGTGGATAGGTTTCTTATTTTGACTAATGGATAACCTCAATAGAGGTGACAGATTAAAAGATGATGACAACTGTGTGATGATGATGATGATGATGATGATGATGATGATGATGATGATGATGATGATGATGATGATGATGATGATGATGATGATGATGATGATGATGATGATGATGTAGTTGCTTAATGTGTTGAAGCTGCTGACAGATTCCTCCAAGTGTCCAATGATTAAGTCTATGGATGATAACTTATCGGCACTGATAGTCAAATCTGGAGGGAGCAAGGAATTTAATTTAGTTGCAGTCAACATCTTTGTAAGTTGCAACGTGAATTTGATGATGCTATCTTCTGTTTTAAAATAACTTGATTTTATGGATAGTCCTGCTCATTATTGGATTCATAAGAAGGTGTTATGCTTTAACTGAATCTATTATAATCCAGTCTAGCTTGATCTAACCATTTCAAGTACAATCTTGTGTAATATCTGTTGAAAATATAGTCCAGTGTTATCTAATTTAGTCTATTGTGATTAAGGTTAGCCTTATATTGTTGAGTGCAGTATGTTCAGTCTAACATAGTATAATCAGGTCTGCATTGTATGAAAACTAATTTTACTGTTTAAAAAGCATGCATGTAAGTGGAATTTCTTGTGAACGAATGATGAATTTATTCATGATACGTCTGACCTGTCAACACTGGGTTTGGGGCTGTCAGGTCGAGAGCACCTCTGAGGAGTTTCTCTAGAAGAGGTGTTACACAGATTTGTAATTAAACTTAGGATTCACGAGCGATTGAGCTTCAGCAACAAGCGGACACAATTGGGCTGTGATATTAGTTATATAAAATCTTTATATCATGTGTCATATCAGTGATGCACCTGCTGTTGAGTGTGATATTGTTTAATTTATAGCCATTCCATGAAGAGAATGGCTTAAAATGTCGTTTTGGTGCCAGTGGTAGCTACATCTTCGCTAATGCATCTCTTCAACCACAGCCTGACAAAAATGCCAGTTATGTGGTAACCTGCAGTTCAGTTAAGGTGGGTGTAAGTGTCATGTAATATCATCTGTTGTTGTGAGAAATGTCAGTTTTTTCAAGTTTTTTTTTACTTCACATCATTGCAACCAAAGACAGAGTTACAGTGTAAAAATTAAATTTGTTTAATTCGAAATTAATTTTGAACGAGTCTAAGTCATGTAGTTGCTTATAAGTGCTGATAGTTTTCTAGATACAATGTTAAATGTTATGGTATAGCATGTGTGTTTCATGATATTGTTTTTTTACATTCTGTTGTTATTTTAATTAAATATATTATATAGTGTTCTTTCAGTTACTAAGGTTAAGATGAAAACAGTTGATGGTAAGCTGGATTCTCGATAAAAACACAGCTGAAACAAACTAGAAGCTGGAAGATCGATGAAAATAGAGCTCAAACTAGAAGCTGGATGAGTGATGGGAATAGAGTTCAAACTAGAAGCTGAAAGATCGATGAAAATAGAGCTCAAACTAGAAGCTGGATGAGTGATGGAAATAGAGTTCAAACTAGAAGCTGAAAGATCGATGAAAATAGAGCTCAAACTAGAAGCTGGATGAGTGATGAAAACAGTTGATAGCAAAATTGAAACTAGAAGCTGGATTCTCGATGAAAACATAACTCATACTAGAAGCTGTAAGATTGATGAAAATAGAGATCAAACTAGAAGCTGGATTAATGATGTAAACATGTAGCTCAAACTAGAAGCTGGAAAATTGATGAAAACATAGCTCAAACTAGCATCATGTGCAGTAATATGTCTAAAAACTTCTGGAGAAATTAATTCAGAGTACATATTAGTTATGAAAAGCTTGCCGAGTTCACATGATTACTTGTCTAAACATTTTTGGTTACAGTTGGAGTCAGCTGATGTGGCATCAGAGTTTCTCCCGCTTCACGTTGTTTGGGGTTCTAACTCACAGTTTGCTTTTGACAGTCTGTCACCAATAGAAGGTAAGTAACAAGTCACCGCTTTTGTTTACTATCAGTAATATTAGAAGGATAAACAGTCTGATGACAGGGCAGGGTATAAATCTTCAAAATAAACTTTACTCCATAAAGTAAGTAAATAAGTAAACAAGTGTTTTCTTATCATTTATGCAGTAACCTGTGTTCATAACTTTGTGAAACCATTGTAAAATCAAATATTCAGGGAATATTTTCCACTAATACATTGTTTCTGTTAGTGAATAGGTATAAATTGAACTAATTATATAAAAACCTGTATGCCATGTAAAGAAATTCAGAATTGAAGGATAATATGAAGCTCAACTACTGTATGCAATTCGGGTTATATTAGACATTGTTTTAAATACATGTACTCGTGTCTAGTTTTTTGCTTCTGCCCCGCTCTGTCATCAGCTACTGTTTGTATTTGTATTCGGCTGAATAGTGAAGTCAATTATTCATTTTCAGTCGAATAGTAAAAGCTGCTATTTGGTACAGCTGTAAAATATAGTGACAATTTTATTTTATGGATCTGATTGTTTTTTTTCTGAGCAGTTGAAGTTTACAAGTGTCGTTTCAAGGGACTGAACTGTGGTCAATGCCTTCTGTTGGATGCTGCATATAAATGTGTCTGGTGCGTGGACGTGTGCAATCTGGATTCGGACTGTGATGATGCGTCTTTTCTCCAAGGCAATGCGATCTGCCCAAATCCAAGAATTACTTCAGTAAGTTGTTTTGCTCCCATGCACATTGCATTGTATTGTATCTGAACATTTATACAGTGCCTCTCACAGTGTTCGCTAATCAGAGGCGCTCATGCAAATACACTGGCTGTCGTGGTGCCACAGGAACAACGGATCTCACTATTTCGACATGTGTGAGGTCCAGTGCGTGCTAGCAATGTTTTGTGGAACTCACTGTTTGTGTCCAGATTTTTAAGAACCTAAACTGCCATGTATTTCTGTGTATCTGCTGTTTCCTATCTGTCTGGTCTCCTAGCAACATTATGTGCTATATCAGGACAACCAATGTGAAATGGCACTGAAATCATGAATAAGCTGATGTCCTGCTCTTAAGTTTTAAGTAGCACATTACAGCATTTGAGCTTAAAATTACATATACATGTATTTATGCTGTGTATGTGCTGTGTCTGTAATGTATGTGTGCTTTTGTATGCCCAGGTATACTTTGTGTATTTAGCTGGCATACTTGAAAAATGCTTTAGATTATACTGAATTTTGCTTAATACAGCCACCCACATAGTAGTCATAGTTGTTATTTTATAATTCATTTTAGTGATAATATTTTTTCCTATACTTGGTTTGACTAACTGATATTTTGTTGAATGTTGTAAATTTATGGATGACATTTAGTCTACATCTGAGGAAGAACTGAATTTGTTGATTGTTTAGTTCAGTCCGAAAGGGGGACCAGTTGGAGGACAGACTCTTGTCACTATTGTTGGCATAAATCTAGGAAGAGTTTGGGACGATCTTACCATTCGAGTGGCTGATGAAATATGTGTTGTTTTGAACGACAGTTACCGGGCAACAGAGAGGTAAGCATTGATGAGCAGATGGGCTACTTTTGACAATCAAAAAGTAGCCTTTGTAACTTTTGACAAACAAAAAGTAGCCTTTGTAACTTTTGACAATCAAAAAGTAGCCTTTGTAACTTTTGACAATCAAAAAGTAGCCTTTGTAGCTTTTGAAAATCAAAAAGTAGCCTTTGTAACTTTTGACAATCAAAAAGTAGCCTTTGTAACTTTTGACAATCAAAAAGTAACCTTTGTAACTTTTGACAATCAAAAGTAGTCTTTGTAACGTTTGACAATCAAAATTAGGATCTGTAACTTTTGACAATCAAAAGTAGGCTTTGTAAGTTTTGACAATTACAAGTAGGCTTTGTAAATTTGACAATCAAAAGTAGGCTTTGTAAATTTTGATAATCTAAACTCTTGATTCTTAAACAATGTCCTTTTCTTTGGTGTTTGGGCACTATGCTATAAATTATCCTATTATAAAGATTTGGATTTTAGAACACAAGTTAAGCAAGCCACAGAATCTAAGACAGACAGCAGCTCTGGTATTTTAAGCCCTCATACAATCATGTTTTCCTTCTGTAAAGGATGGAAGACCAAGGGTGCTTGTTCATGACAAACCCTCCTGTACATCTGGATGACACAGACCTCATCTGCAGTCTGTGATGGAAGGCAAATAAAGTAGAGCATTCGGTCCATTGTTGTGTTTTTTTGTAGAGTTGTGTGTCGTACAGGAAAAGTTGGGAGTAGTCGAAATGGAACAATATCTTTGTCAGTGCGCTCTATTATCGATTCAACGGAATCAGACGAGGTCTACTTTTACAAGGTTGATTTTGCAATGACCGAATCAATTCTAATTTTGTGTTTAATATCAGCTTTATTTTTCTGCTTCATGCTTACATTTATTTTGCTGTGTTTTGAGTTTATTTTCTCATTTTATGGAGTAGTATGTGGTGTATGACATATGTTGTTACTTTATCAGCATTTTTGTGAGGTACTTAAAAGTGCTGTATCAAGTTTTTTGATACTTTACATACATACATACCTCAATACACACAGTAACGAGTTTACTGACTGGTTTCTAGAAATTTCCATGTTTGTTAGTGCATTTCAGTCTGTTTTTCATAAATTTTATCTTAAACTTTATTGAGTCTTTAGATCCTCAACAGTATGTCTTCATTGTTTACACAAATGCAGGTCAATCTAAGTTATTCTTTCCTAATCCTAAGTGAGGTGGTTGCCTAGTGACAGATACATACATACATTACAGTCAATGACTTAAACTCTTGGTTCAACTTGGGTGAATTTTTGTTCTTGAAATCAGAATCCGAACATCACCCAGCTATCTCCACGCAAAGGACCTGTGTCTGGAGGTACTCGTGTCACCGCTGGTGGCATGAATCTACACTTTGGAAGTGCAGTTGAAATGGTTGTTGGCCCTAACGGTTCACATGCTAAAATTGTCTGGTAAGTGACCACGTTATTCAATGCTTTTCTAGTGTTTAGCCCTTGTTCTGTCTTTGTATACATTTTCTATCTTCCTTTGCATCTCTTTCCTTCAAATCTTGCATGCAATGCCTCTTTCAGGGAAAGATCCAATGCCCTTAATGGAAAGTTGGGGAGGTGGTCATCTCCCATTCTTCAGCCCTTGAGCTGGCAGTGGACCAATCCCAAGGTTCTAGTCTCAAGACTTGCTGTTTACTTCCCAGCTTATGCTAGAACCAAATTGTCACAGCCATGTGTGTGTGAACAACCTGCCCAGGATCACTGTTCATCATGGGGCTCTTTGCACTGGGAGCACCTCTGATTAGGTTGTCTGCGAGAGGCGCTTTATAAATGCATAAATACAATACAATAGAATACAATACTACATGGAGTTTGCGTAGCAGCTTTGAATCTGAGATTGCTAGATCACAGCGTGAACGTGCAACGAAGAAACCCCTGTGTTATGCATAGTGCTTTGGTTGAGACCTAGTGAAGGAGTCTGTTGATTTTCTAGTTGATTGATTTGATTTACTGATTTCAGGAGAAATGAATCCCATCTTGGTTTCATTATGCCACCTTTGAAGAATCCTAGTGTACCAACGGTGTCTTTGTCACTCCGCATAGACCAGAATGAGGTCTGGAAAAAGACCGATGCCTATGTATATAATGAAGATCCAACTGTCACAGGAATTAGCCCAAAAGTGGCTCTACTAAGGTGAGTCTTAACCTTGATTAACCAAATGCAAGATTTAATGGCCATCATCATCAGCATCATCTGTGATCTGCACCTTTCTGTTTAAATCACTGAAAATCAGAAAAGGAACTATTGGGAAAATTGAAGAATTTTCTAAATTAAAAAACAGAATTGCCTAATAAAACTTGGATTTCATGGGAGGTAATGTTGCTTAAAGGAGTTGATTTAAATCTTTGTATTTACTTTAAATGTCATTTTTTTATACTTTCATCTTTACATTTTGTTAAATTAGTTTAATAATTTATGTTTGTGCTGTATGCATTTTTTTGTGTGTGTGCAGTGGAGGGAATACGGTGGATGTTCGTGGGACCACTCTAAATACAGTTGCTCAGCCGCAGTTTGTTGTCTATATTGGAAACACAAACGTGACAACGGTTGTTGCATTTATGTTGTTATAGTATATATATGCTTCTTACATCTCTAACTTCAACTTATATCAACTTTTTATCTCAATGTTGCAATTACTCATTTTCCATATAGTCTGTTGACTTTTATAGCACTGCTATCATGCTGTCCAGGGCATCAGTCGATGGTTGCCTCAAATGAAAGCATAATAAAAATGTTCGATTGAGAAGGCAGGTCGAATCCCATAGGTCAGAGAATCAAAATCTTCGGCTACTGATGGCTAACAATTTGAAAGAGTTTTTAGTTTAGACGTGAAGATAGAGTTAGATACAAACAGTCCTTGGATATAAAAATAACGGATGGAAGAATTTTCAGCTAAGACTCTCATAGTTTTGTCTGAGGGTTTGCTGTTGCGGAAAGCATGCAGTCTATTTCTTGAATACCAAACAAGGCTGTGCATGTTCTATTTGAAAAAAGAGATGGAAAGAAAAGAGATGGAAAGTACAATGACAGCAAATTTTAATGAATGAACTGGCCCAAATATCATACAAACCCATGCAAAGTATGAGGCTGAATTGAAGAGTAACCTATAAATGCTAACTTATGTGAAGAATCTCTGAGCACCCAAAGAAGTAATTGGGCAAACCCACAAAATTAGAAGAATTGTGTGCAAATGAAACTGAAGAATATAAATGCATGCCACCAGGTAGGCACACAATTGCTTAGTTTAAATTTATTCTGCTTTTGATTTCAAGAATGACACCTGATGATGCTATGTGACAAGTGTATACAAGTGCATGAACTGCTATTAGTGTAAATACCTTAGTTTAGTTTTGGAATGTGGTATGACTTTCTCAGAAATGTCGTGTTCCTGCAAGCGCCAGTTTCATGCAGTGTCCAACGCCTGATCTGCGCGACATGGGATTCGAGCCGAACGGCAAGCTTCTTTTTGACTACGGCTTCATCATGGATGGCGTGGGGAAGCTGCTAAGATTGCAGAAGGAGGATCCGAACGTAGAGCAGATCAGATATATTTCATATCCTAATCTTTACAGATTTGAATCTCCTGTTCCTTTCACTCCAGGAGAACATTTAAAAATCTATGTGAGTAAATTAGGCAGCTGAATGTTAATGACTAATGCTAACAGCAAAATATGCGTTTTGAGAGCCCCTTTTGCTGTGGCCATTGTTGGAGTTTTGTGTTATATTACAGAATATTATAAAAAAAATCTTTCTCTACTTGGTTTTAAAGACCAGAATAAGCTGAGAATGTAATGCTAATGTTCCTTAAGTAGCAGTTCAAATGTGTGACAACAAAATCTGCTGCTGTTGTATTTGTATGCAGTGTTATGCACTGTATGTTTATGCATGTAATGTAATATATGTGTGTGTGTGTGTGTGTGTGTGTGTACAATACAATACAAGTTGAAAAGTGCATACGACAGAACATCGACAGCACCGCAGGGCAATTGTGAGCGAAGGACTTGCTCAAAGTCCCTACAAAGCAATTGCCTCGGGCGAGTCTCGAACCTGTACTGTCCTCGTTATAGGCCGAGCGGTCTAACCAATCGGCCACTGTGCCACATGTGAGTATCTGTGTGTGTATGTATGTACAATTGTACACTGTGTACCGATGAAAAGTAGACCCCAAGAAAAAGTTTTATAACTCGGTCAAAACTTTTAACATTTGCCTGAAATTTTAAAAACAACAACAATAGCCATATTATCACCAAATCGTAACGCCGTTTGGAAATGTTAGTGAGTTTGTCTAGTTTAGCAACGTTTGAGATGCAGTACTGAAAAGGGGAAATTTCCAACATACAAGAGCCATAAGGAAGTGAAGTTCAGCAACAGTTGGTGTTCAAAATGTCGTCTTTGTTCACGGACACATGACTGTAGACGTGGACGCCACTGTTTGATGGCCCGGTCGATGATCACGTGGTCAAAGAACTGCCACTCTTCAATCACTCAGGTGATCAATGTTGCGAATGCGGGAACGATAAATGCGCTCCTACAGCTGTAGCCTACACTCCAGATTTGATAGTCAACTGGATTGAGGTCAGGACTGTTGGGTGGCCACAGCTGCGGGGATATGAAGTCGTGTGTCTCCCGGGACAGCAGAGCAATGGTCTCACGTGCTCGGTGCGCAGGGGCTTGTCTTGTTGAATGTGAAGTAGCCGCCCGATGAAAAGTAGACCCCTAAACATTTGTCAAAAATTTGTATGTTGGAAATTTCCCCTTTTCAGTACTGCATCTCAAACGTTGATAAACTTGACAAACTCACCAACATTTCCAAACGGTGTTACGATTTGGTGGTAGTATGGCTAGTGTTGTTTTTAAAATTTCAGGCAAATGCTAAACGTTTTGACCGAGTTATGACACTTTTTCTTTGAGTCTACTTTTCATCGGGACACAGTGTATAATTTGTATATGTATGTATGTTGTTATAATTAATCATAAGTGCACACCAGCTCCTAGAACCTCTAAGGAACACCAGTGTGCATGGGAACAGTGTTTCTTTAGAGCTTTTGAAATAAAAATTATTTGCAGAACCAAAGAATATTTAAAAGCACCAGAAAGAGTTTGAATAACTTAATATATTTCATACTTAGATGTGTGTTAGTTAGTTATTTGGAAATTTATATAGCTGCTTTCATGAATCTCTCCAAGGTGCTGCTTGCAAACATGAATGATGTAGTAGTTCAGCAAGAGGAAGAAGCTCATCTGCAGGCAAGTGGTGCTTGGAAAAGCAGTTGTATGTCTGATTTATGTATGTATGGATACACTCTTAAGCATTATGCCATAATAATGGATTGGGGTGGGCAAACTACGGCCCACGGGCCAGATCCGGCCCGCCAACACTATTTATCTGACCCACACAGTTCTTCAGAAAATTCTGAAAAACTTCACAAAATTCAGACTGCAAGAAGTTTTCCTCGTTTTACTCACTTTGCACTGCTTTCTTACTATTCTGGTCTCGTCTTTCATAATATCTCTAGGTATTAACCCAGCCGATCTGCCCCACTTCTGTGCCGTTGCCATTTTGAACAAATCCAAGTATGTAAGGATCTTAGTTAACTGATCTAAAGTATTCTAAACTCAATACTGTGATTTGCAACCAGTGCAATCACTCTTTATTATGGGAAACTTGTTAATGCATGTTCACAGTTGCATACATCTCACTAGCAAGCAGCGGCTAGTATTTTCTGCGCCCGGGGACGAACTATGAAATTGGCACCTCCTCCCTATTTTATTTATTTTATTTATTTCATATTTTCCAAATACATTGTAATTTGTAATGAGTATATGATGCCCCTTAGCGCTCAATGGGGTGCCAAACTCATACCTGACAACTGGTTTGTAAGTAATGAGGATATAATTAGATATTTTGGGGTGCCAAAATTAAACCTTATTAATTTATTTGGGATAAATTACTTAAAATTGCATCAAAATTATGAGTAAAATTAAAACTATTTATTTTAACCCTCATTTTGGCGCCCCCTACCTTTGGCGCCCGGGGACACATGTCCCCCCCCCTGCACTCCCCTAGCTATGCCTCTGCTAGCAACTGAGTATATATTTACTTTAAATAAGTAAACTTTTTGCATGTTAGTCGTCGATAAAACTTAAAAATTTGTTACCCAGCCCTCCAAATTTTTTTTACCTTTAGTGTGGCCCAAAGTGCAAAAGTTTGCCCACCTGTGTCAGGTAGATGATAGTTTGATTTAACTAAAGTTGCTGTTACGATTTCTGTTGGTGTTGTAGGGAAGTAATATGGAAATTTTCGGGCATGTGACAGATGCCAGTGTCTTCGTCAATGGCCTAAAGTGTCATTCGCTTGACTTCAAGGCTGAATTAAGGATGTTGCACTGTGATCCTCCGAGTCCACCCAACGAACCTAAGGATCTGAACGAAGATGGAGATGCTTTGGTTGTCGTAAGTCTAGACTTCCATGTGGCAAAAGGTTGAGCCGCAAATGAAACCTTAGTGCTAGTATGGTAGTAAATTTATAGGAATACTACACGAGTTAGTGTAAGTGTCTGGGTCATTTCAGTGAATGTTACCAGAACAAAGAAGAATTGTGTACTTGAATGCACCTATTAAAATAGGCTTCTGTTCAGTTGCAAGTACATGTAATGCACTATGCAGTTTGCTTGGGCATCTTGGTGTGTTGGCTTTGTGTAGGGAACAAAGACCAGGTGTGATATGGATAGGACAAAAGGAATATATAAGTCCAACGAGAAACTCATTGGCCTTATACAAGGAGAAACTCCTTGGCCTTATCCAAAGAGAAGCTCCTTGGCCTTATCCAAGGAGAAACTGATACGACTCACAGATTCTGGAATGAAGCCAGCTGTGCAGACTTAATGAGTGATGGTATTGTTGCACCTTCCAAACAACTAGACAACATTTTCCCACGTTTTTCATTTACATAATTATTAATGAGTGATAATGTACAGATTTCTGAAAAGTTAGAAAAGCTAAAATGTATCATTTTATTTAGGTCACCGTTGGCAACTTTGAATACGAGGTTGGCTACCTGAGTTACTATGACTACGGGCTGTCAGATGCGTTCATTATCGCCATTGCTTGTGGTGTGGCGATTCCGTTGGTGATTGGATTTGTCATCCTCATCGTTTGTCTGTTGAGAGCGAAGCGCCGGCGCCGATCACAGAGCCTCATCGACCAGATGCGGGCAGATGGAAGCCGAAAAGAAAGGGCCGTCAATTCATACAGCAAAACAGAGATGATGCCTCTGCGAGATCATCCGCATGAAGAAGATGACTATAGGGATGATGATCTCAATCCAGGTTGGCGTCTGATGTCTTATAGTGAAACATCCTTTGTCCTAAAGTTGTGTAAGGTATTTTTTTGCCAGCTTTCTTGTGCAGCTGTAGCTCAGAAAACGTCTCTTCAGACACTTGGTTGTCTGCAATTAGCTGCATACGTCTGCCTAAACATTCTTGTCTGGTGGATGTGAACTGCACTGACTAAAGAAGAGTCTTTCATTCAGAAAAGTTTCAAAATTCAACCAGACTGACTCCAGCAACACACAATGCGTAGAGCATTAGAGAAATTTCTTAGATTAGATTTAAACGGTAACTTTAATCTTTTGCCATAGGCTGTTGGTAGAGTTGTATATGTGCAACTGGAAGGAACAGCAACAAATGTTAAATATTCTGATTTTAGATGACAGTCACTTCATTCGAGACCTGCTGGAAAAAATTGGAAACCCAAGAAGGCGTAGTGCTGCCCGAGAAATCCTCGTTTCAAGAGACAGACTGGAAATGGAAAACATAATTGGAAGAGGTACTATTAATTTAATCATTCAAGCAATCAATCAGGCAGGCAGTGAGTCAATTACTTGGATAGTTTGAAAATGAAAAGTAAGTAAGTAAGTATTTTCTTACTTACTTACTTACTTTTCATAAGTGCTACTTATGAATCAAGCAACAAATCAGTTTAGAAAAAGGAAAATTAATGTATCTGTTGATTTAAGCCAGCGTTTCCCAAAGTGGGTTCCGCGGAACCCAAGGGTTCCGCGGGGTGATCCCAAGGGTTCCGCGAAAAGTTGTAATTAACAGAATTTTCATTTTGAAATTTCATTGGAATAAAACATTCCAAGCAGTTTAAAAAAATACACAAAAGTTTTATAAAAGTTTAAAACTGTCGTCAGTTGTCTCTTTTGTATGTTTACCCCATTGAGCGAAAATCCGGACTTTCAATGCCCTTTAGCTATCCAGTAATTATATAGAATTATAGATTGTAGAGGTCACTGCCGAAACCTATGTACATAAGTTAGAGCTGTAAACTTGTGTGAATAGGGACGTAGCCATCTTCGTTACCTCGACGAAACGAATTTGAAAATGATTGTTAAAAGTAGAACTGAGTCTGATAATCGTACAACAGTAGGCTATTAGCAATTTTTTTTTTATTTGCTGGTATGAAAATCTGACATAGAGCGTTGGCTCAAGGAGGGAATTTAGGGGTTCTGAGCTTATGTTCGAACTAATACTAGTTTGTGGACTGTTTTCCAACCTTGTATGAGTTTTTAGTTGAAATGGACTGTGTTCTCGACCAAAATATTCGTTGAAAAATTGCAGGTCATATTCACGACCTGGAAGCAAACTTGGTTAAATACTTTCCTCCCATGAAGGGTGATATTAATTGGATTCGAAACCCATTTAAAGTAGCCGAAAACCAGCAAACTTTTGTAATAAAGGTTATGAACTTCTTATTGAGATAACGTCGGACTCGCAAGAACTTCCGTGGCCAATTAAAGAATACCCCACTGTCGCGAAATGTACAGTTAGTGTGATTCTGCCATTTGCCCTAACGCATTTGTGCGAAACTGAATTCTCATAGTAGGCTATACTGCAACAAAAATCAAATATAGAAATTGACTAAATGCTACACCTGTCATAAGAATTCAGATTTCTATAATTAAACCAAATATAAAAAATTAGCACGAGAAAAAACAAAATCACTGTGCTCATATTAAAACTTCATGTACTCCCAATATTGTGCTCCATAAGTCTTGGTCTTAAAAACTGTACACTTTAACATTTGACATAAGAGAAAATAAATTGTTTTTACAAACCCCCTTATATGGGTGTGTGTTTTGTTAGGCTTATAAGCCTTATAATTATTAGTATGCTTCTCATGCGCTACGTATGCCTCAATACGCTTCGTTCAGGTTGGGGTTCCGCCATGATTTTAAAAGATGACAAGGGTTCCGTGGCCAAAAAAGTTTGGGAAACGCTGATTTAAGCAATTTTCATTGATTGATCATTCAGTAGGGCTGATTGGATTTTAGCAAATTTGAATTATTCAGTATTGTATGTGGCTGTGACGGTTTGATTTGATGTTTCAGGTCACTACAGTTGTGTCTACATGGCCACTTTGAAAGACAGTTCAATGCGAAATCCAATTCATGTTGCTGCAAAGACAATCGAGGGTAAGAGGGCAATAAATCTCATCTCCTTTTGCAGTGAATCTCATTACTAAACTCAAATCAACCCTTGCCTATATTTATTACAGATAGAGTCAAAGATGTTTGAGATGAGTCTGAGTGAGACTGTTCCTGTAGAATGTCTCTTGCTGATGCCTGATTGTAAATGTAACTTTAGTTCTCTTGCACCTGGGTAGCATACCATCTGCCAAACACTTATTGTAGTGTTTACTTCAGCCATTGTCCCCACTCTGAATATTGCACTGCATCCAGTTCCAGATACTTGTATGTTGATAACTTTGGATGTGTTTTGGTTCTTTGGTTTCTTTCATTTGTTTATATATCAATGCATTTTGTAGCACCTTTTCTGGTGGATCTGGACCCAAACATCAAAGCACTCTTTCAGAAGGACAGTGGCAGGTCTAGGGTAGAGTGCTTATCAGGATAGTAAAAAATTAGGTTGTAAATCTCAGTCAATGTTGTTGGTTGGAGTAAATGGGCACACACACAGGCTGTGTAACCTGCTGGCAGCAGCTATAGGGCAGTTCATGTGGCAACCCTTTAAGACTTTGTAGGAATATGCTTGTCCACCATTTCAGTGATAGTTGAATCAATTGGGCCACGAGTCCACTAGCTGTCTGTGCTGGGCATGACCATAGGGAAGGTTAACCGCTTTGAAGGTTGTAGTTGGAGAAGGACTGCGCTGGCTTTCTTATGCCTGTGAAGAGGGTCCAATCTAAGCAAAAGACTTGCCCAAGATTTTAATTTTCACAGGTGCAGAAAGAGTTACGGTAAGTGAAACCTAACCACGAGCAGGTAAATGTATTAACAACTGAACAACTACAGCAGGTTCACCTGATATGGATTGTTCTCTGAATGGTAATCTGTCTGCTTGGCATAGATTTTTGTCTCATTGGTAAATGATGTGAGTATGTCTGTGCTGCAGATCAAGAATTTGATCAGAGGACGTTGGAGACGATATTACGAGAGAGCGTTGTCATGAAGAATTTTAACCATCCTAGGCTTGTCAGTCTGATTGGACTTTGTTTGGGCTCTAGATTCAGTCCTATTGTGATACTTCCTTTCATGATCAATGGAAACCTAAGGACTTATATCAAAGACAAAAGCAAGGTAGTGAATTGCATCATCTGTATGTCAATTTTCAATAAGCAAATCTTGTCGATGAGCTTTCCGTTAGCTGATTGTATTGGCTTATCTTGTTAGCTGTTATGCGAAATGATTGCTGTTTTTTGCTGCAGATCAGAATACTTCGGTTACAAGTAAAAGATTTAGGAATAAATAGCTATTTCTTTCACAGCAAATACTTGAGTCCATTAAAAGCTTTCATATCTGTTTTTAGTTTGAAAATCATTTAGTTTTCTTTTAGTTTTAGCAGAATATACTACCTATAGATTGTGTCCCATTAAGTTAAGTGTTTATTATCTGATGCTGTTGCATTGAAGGTGTGCTGTGTTATCCCTGCCTTATCTTGTGGTCATGCTCAGCTGAAACATTCCTCTTATCTGTATCTTTCATGATGGCTGTTGATAGATATGCATTTTATTTGTGCAGCTATGTAGTACTTTACCATGCGTTCTTACTTGTTTGAAGATTTTACATACAAAGCAACTTTATTGTTGCTTTTCTGCAGAATTTCACCGCTCGCCAGTTGCTGCTTATGTCACAGCAAGTTGCGGAAGGAATGTCATACCTTTCCAGTCGTGACTTGGTTCATCGGAATCTGGCTGCAAGAAGCTGCTTGTATGTGTATTTTTTCTGTTTTCGTTTAGGTGATTTTTGGGTTTTCTTGATGCTACAATGAATGTATAAGACCATATGTGTAATGTGACAAGCACCATTTAAGAGCATGTCATGTTTAATCTCGTTTACAAAACCTGAAGCTGCTGTAGAAGCTTTGAAATAATGGTTCTGAGTTGCGCAGAGCAATGGCAGCTGATGAAACACATCAACAGCCAGTTGAACAGCTTTCTTCTGGTTATGCTACAAATATAGTTGTCTGTGTTGCAGGACATTGGGGTTGCTCGTTTTTGATACTTTGGTTCTTAATCCCCAAATCCTGGCTACAGAGTCAGTGCATTGCATTTACTTCCCAGCTCACTCATGTAGCAGACTGTACTGCTCGGTGACAGATGCAGTTGTGGAAAATCACTTTTCATGGCTGGTACAAAGTGTTTGCAATAACTGTGGTCAGCGGGTCACAAGGCAAGCACACTAAATCTGAAACTGTATGAAGATATTTATGGCTGATATAGCAAATGTGTAGAGTTAATTTTCTTGAAACTGCAACATTGTCACATTGTGGTGTGCTTTTGTACAGGTTGGATGAACGACTGGAGGTTAAGGTTTCTGACTTTGTCCTGTGCCATGAGTTGTTTGAACGTGGGTTACAATATGGCACAGAAGATGACTGGGGAAAGTTACCCATCAAGTGGATGGCACCGGAAACACTCGAGGGCTTTGTCTTTACCTCTGCTTCAGATGTGGTCTGTAGTTTGTTGCATAACCAGTTCTGTTATAATTAGTCACAGTAATTCTCCTTAACGATCACGGCTCCATAGAAGTCATTAGATTAGATTAGTCAATCTTTGTAGTATGCAGAAAATTTCTCATTTGTTCTATGCAAATTTGAATTGACCTTATTGACTTCAGATCTGTAAAATTTGAGTTAGTTTGTCTTTTAAATGATTTTGACTCTTGTTCTGTGAATAGGATGTAATAAATCCTATATAAGGCTCTAGTGTGCAGTGTTAATGTTCTTAACACTTTAATGATGAGAGTGTACTAAAAACAACTGGAAAACCAATGCAGCTTGTCATTAAAGTGTTAAACTGTGTGCTGTGACACTCTTATGCTTCAAGATATGAGAAGATAGAGAAAAATAGACGTTAGGAATAAGGTCTGATGATAAACTATCAGAAAGTTCTGAATTAATTTAACCTGTAATATTAATGTGGAGGCATTTGTATGAGCCTTGTTGGTGTATGTGATCAATAGTAGTTTTTTAACCGATGTAATCATCTACAATAAGAACTTACGCTACTTACAGCATTTTAGCAGAGGCATATCATGTGAGCAATAGTTTTATATGCTTTCTTAGCTGAATTTTTGCATACTTTCTTTATGTGCATACTTTCCAGTGGTCATTTGGCATACTGATGTGGGAGTTGATGACAAGAGGCATCACTCCTTACTCTGATATTCCACTCAAACAGATGAAAGACTTTCTTCACGAAGGACAGCGTCTCAAGAAACCAAAGTACTGTCCAGAGACTGTGTAAGTGTTCCAAGTACTATGCTTACGTGCACTGCAGGATTATTACACAGATATTTTCAGCAACTGTAGTGGGGAAAATAGATGGAAGAGAATTAAAAGAAATTACTATATTTTCTGGACTAAAAGGTGTGGTTTTTTACTTGCACTTGGAGGGACACGTCTTATTGAAATTATGTATGAACCTTTGAAAAGTTTTGAGCTACCACGGTATACAACCTGCAATGTTCAGAGGAGTAACAGAAAGGAAAGATAAGATATTAAAATGTATTCTTCCCGCTGAGGATGACCGATTGTCCAGTTTAATGTTAGTTTGGCATGGCCAAAAAGCTCAAACTAAACTGTCTATGAAAGCACTTTTACTATAGTCTGCTGCCAACCAATAGTGCATAATTACTTTTAGAGACCCATAGGAACTGAGGCCTTTTTATTTTGATATAATACCAAACAATTTATGTTTCTGGCTACATTTATATTTCGTGATTGAAGAGGTGACTTTGAGCATAGACACACCCTTGTAGCAGGCTGCTTTGGTTTCCAGGCTGCTTGCAATGGGCAACCCATGCAGTAGCTAGCTGGTTCAGACTCAGATGCTTTATGGGTGACCTAATTACCATAATTTATATTAGTTACTATGGTGGAAGGTGTGGCCTGCATCATCTCTCGGACCATTTAGTATGCAGCATTTTGCCATTTAACAGTGCATCTAAGAATTATATACATGATTTTGTCAATCGTCAAATGGAACACTGGAACCGTGATTTCATGTATTGATTTTATAAAAAGGCCATTGGTGTGTCAGTGAACCTTGTTAAAAGGTGCTACATGTACGGTAGTCCCAAAAGTACAGTATGGTGATGAACATGATGATAATGGTAATAGATAGCAGCAGATGCTGGGTTAGTGGTATTTGGTGTTGGCAATGTGAGATAAATATTATGCTATTGTAATTAAAGAAATGGATAACAAATAGCAAACAATTATGCATTCAAGTTGTCCATCACAATCATTCTTATAATATTGTTGACAATCAGTGTATTTAATTTTCTCAAGAATCACTTTAAATCATTTTTATCCAGAGATCTTGTTTGTGTTTGTTTTTCCAGGTATCGCATTATGACTGACTGTTGGCAGAAGATTGCCGAGCGCCGTCCCACCTTTCCGGACCTTGTCAACCGCCTGGAGATCCTTCTAAACCCACCACGAAAGCGGCAGCCCAACAGCCTCACTGCTGAAGAAGAACCCCTTTATGTCAATACAACTGACCCTTCATCTGCCAGCTATCTTCGCCCTTCTGCCCCTAGTCCACCTGTGTGAATGGACACGCACAGGATGTCGACCAATCGTTTGCCTTTGCTTAAGGTGCCAGTTCTACAAGTGCTTGCTATGTTTGCTCATGTGCCAAATTTGTAACTAATGCCTTCCAGACCTTGTTATTCCAAAGTTTATTTGGGGTAAGAAGTTTGTTTGTTTGGGCGTGTACTCGTTTGTTAATTGCAGCATTTGAAGATGTTGAACTATAGACTGAACGAAGCTGATCCTCATTTATTGTCTGGCTTTTTGTGTGCCTTACAGCCGACGAACAAGTCTAAGATCTGTTATATTTCTTGTAAAATTGTTTGGCGTGTACGATGGTTTTAAGTTGGGGATTGTATGTAACCAGGCTACTGGATGTTTGGCATGATTAATATTTTAGGAATGAATGTATTTTGCACGTCAGTCATGGCTTTCTGCCCTCGAGGATCTAGGATAATTCCTAGCCGTTTAGTATATTTTGTCTGGATTGTTAGTCTGATAGAAACTGATAAGATGATTTTATGAAGGATGTAGTTTGTGTGGAATTGAAATTGCTTCCGTTAGCCTGAGATGCAGTGGCTTTGAATTAATTATTATTGTGGTGTTTGAATATGTTTGCTGTACCAGCTGCATTTATTGTTGAAGTTTTAGTGTGCTTTTAGTGGAAAAGTAGGTCCTGCCAAATGAACGAGAGGGCTGGCTCATGATTTGTAAAATGAAGTGGAGAAATCTAATTTCGTTGTTCTTTTTATGATATGGTTTGCTGTTGTATAACAATTGTATGGCCACAATATAATTTTTCAGTTCATAATGACCTGAGTGTTTCAATGCATGAGGTTGTATATACATTTTAACAGACCTTTGAATTGAAGGTTGGTCTGCTGATTGCCTAACACGGTAGCATGCTTCTTCTTTGTCATCGTGGTTATGTAGGAAGTATACTTTGGTTGTACTTAAATCATTTATAATAATTACTGTCTATTTACTGCAATGAAATGATGCTTTTACGAAACTTATTTCTGAAACATGATTTTTTGCTGCTGCGATGTTTCTAATGTAAATCTCCTTCCTTCCAGCATCAGCCTCAAGTTGTAGCATCTTTGTAGAGCGCAGTTGGCCCTCAGAAGGCGAATAATGATATTGTGTGTCAGTAGAACTGAACTTTGCAACATGACGCAAGATTTATAAGTATGCAAACTACCGGTATATCAGTTGTTGAGATTATAACCACTAGTCAGCGGGAGTTATTCTATGGCAGGCCATAAACTGAATTCTTTAAGTTTGTTCTCTTACTCAGATGCCATACTATTTTGCAAATAAATTTCAGCTTCATTATTCTGTAGTAGCAGTGTATCAATGACAATAAAATACTCTACCAATGTCAATGCGATAATCGTGGTAGAAATCATTGAATCGCATGGAATTTGTGAAGTTGTACGAACTGCAGTAAAAAATCACAATGTGCAAAGTCAAAGTATTATTCCAGATGAGATTATCAAATCCAAAATCAAACAGATTTGTGATAGTTTTCGTAAGTTAAGGCCATGGACCGGGACTTGTCTGTAGAAGGCAGAAGCCTGCAAGTGTTGAAGAGAATAACATTATTTGCTTCCCTGCAGATCACTTGTTTGACATTTGGTTATGGAGATAATGTGCTTGACATGGTGAGCTGCTTGATAAATCTTTGATTGCATACACGATTGTATTTGTACTGTGGTGTCTTTGCAGGTATTTGTACGCTAACGCTGGCCAAGCCTGTCGCTGGACAGTTGACTTGCAATTGCTGTTCTTTTTACATTTGGTTTTATGCTTTAATTTGTAACTGCAGGTTAATTATGGAAATATTAATTGACAAATCTAATAGAAGAACAAGTCTTTGTGCTTGCCACAGCATTACAGTGATATTTCTTAATTAGTGCCTATTTGTGATTATTATATATTAATATTATGCCATATTAAGATTACTTCTCCATTCATTGTTGACAAGATGATATACATTACATGTTTCTCCGGCAGAGAAAATGGACCACATGTCACTTAGTAAATCAGCTAGAAAGTGATCTTTCCCTAAGCTCATGCATATTCATTATTACATCCAATTAATGCATTTGCATCTCTGGCTCAGTTTGCTACAAACTATATTATGCCATAGTAAGATCAAGCTATGTAATTAACACATCAGATAGAGACCAATTGAATTTTTATGTGATTTCCTACGGAATGATGTTTTATATTTTTGTATGAAAGTGCCTGACTTTGGGATCAAACATCGTGAAATGTTTAGCCCGATTTCCTTACATTATTGCCTTATGGAAAATGTTAATAAGTCCATTCCAGAGAGTGGTCCCTTTTCTCCACTGAGGTCACTTATATGTAATTTAATGGTAGTATGGTTGTCAAATAAACAATTACAGATTGGTAATTTCAGATTTTTATATTTTATGTACAGTGTTTTAAGATTTGAACACATATTGCATGCAAACAGGTTATGCATATATAAAAACATGTTTTAAACATATATATACATACATAAAATGTATTGCATAAAGTGCATTTGTTCGTAAGTATATAAACATATTGTTGACCATTGAGTGTTTGTGCCTTCTCTTGTAAAAGCATCATGATTTGTGAATTGTAAAGATTTTAATAAATATCCGACAGACTTTGCACATCAGGTGATTTGCTTGACTTGAAGGTGAACAGGCTTGTTTTGCTCGATAAGAATGCTTGAATGAGTTATATTGTATTTTGTATTTAAAGATTTCTAAAGCATCTCTCTCAGTACGACCTAATCAGAGGCGCTCCCAGTGCGAGTAGCCCCAAGGGAAAAGAAAAGATTTAAGTGAGCAGATAGAAGCAGCAAGACCCCCAGTTAGGAGCGTGGAAGAAATTGTCGGGGGAAGGTCATTCCAACGCGAGGGCCCATTGCAGGCGAAAGCACGAAGCTGAGCCATGGAAGTCCTAGACCGAGGGACAAAGAGGTTGAGCCGATACAGAGAGCGGCATGGACGAAGTGAAGCAGCCAAGATGGGCTAAATAGTCACAAAGGTATGTTGGGGCTTGACCAGTGTTTAATCTAGACACCTTTGGGGGGGAAATGTCCCCCCAGGATTTATGTTTCCCCCAGAGGCCAGCAATATTACAATGTAGAGACCTCGTCCACCCCACCCAGATGGTCGACCGGCCCGTGGTGGAGGCATCATCGTATTCTTCCGCTCCTCGCTACGCGTTTCTCAGATCAATCTCGACGATTCATTATCAACGTTAGAAGCCCTCTGCCTGAGCATTGCCACTCCTCATGGTCCCGTCACTCTACTTACTGTTTACCGACCTGGCTCTTCTCCCCCAACAGCACAATTTTTTGAAGAACTTTCTACCCTCTTGGAAACAGTTGTTACACGTAACACTCAACTCGTCATCCTCGGTGATTTTAATATCCATCTGGAGCAGCGGTTCTCAACCTTTTTACTGCCGCGACCCCATTACAATATTTCCAAAGTTGTGGCGACCCCCCCAAATTTATTGGGTTACTCCCCTTCACCGCAGTTTTGCTACCATTATGATGCATTTCACTTCTCACCATTTGTTAATCCATACGCATCATGTATTATGGGATATTAAATCATAAATCAAAGAAAAAAAATATAATTTTTTGTTGGTAATAATTTTGAAAATTTTAAAAGTAAAATTTAGTACATGAAATGTTTACTTTAATTGAAGTCTAATATTTATCTTGTATCGTACTATGACTGTGCAATTGAGAGTTACAAATTTCAATGACAGCTGCTATATTTAAAGTTTAAACATTAGGCCTACTTAAGATTTAAGAAAACAAAGCTACAGAAAGCCAAAAATATTATTTCAATTACAACTACAAAAATGATGGAGTTTCGTAATCCAAAGAAGAGCATCAATGTGAAGGCTGTGCTTGTTTCTTTCTGACTAGATCAGAAATTCTCTGGGCAGTCTTTGTAAGAGCACAACGCAGAAATCATAATTACATAAAATATTAAATATTAAGAAACTACACTGACAACTTTTTTTTTACAAATTTCTGAAGGTTCCAGCCGACCCCTGGCAAATCGTAAGGCGACCCCCGTGGGGGTCGCGACCCACAGGTTGAGAACCGCTGATCTGGAGGATCCTACCTTACCTGCTTCTGCTCGGTTTTTAGACATTCTCACGCAATTTGGACTTCGACAGCATATAAATCAACCTACTCATCGATTAGGTGGTCAGCTTGATCTTGTCATCACTAGTGAGGATGATCAAGTAGACGACCTTAAAGTTCTACCACCGACGCTCTCGGACCATTCTGTCATCAGTTTTACTCTTCCTTCCATTCATCTTCAACCGATTCACTCCATTCGCATGATACGTGGATGGAAATCGTTCGACTCGTCTGCCTTCAGTGCAGCTCTACGTGACACTCTCCTTTCTTCGCCGGATTCTACTCTGGATAACCTCTCAGTTGCTGAACTATTCGACCTATACACTTCCACGGTTACAAGTCTCCTCGACGCCATGTTACCTCGGCGTAAAGTTTGGACACGTCAGCGCCCACTGGCAGTCTGGTTTGACGCTGACTGCCGTCGACTCCGTCGTCGTACCCGATGCCTCGAGTGCCGTAGTCGTCGGACTAAAGATCCTGTCGACCGACTAGCCTGGATTACTCAGCTTCGCTCATTACATCGCCTCTACCATCAGAAGGAAGCTGAATATTGGGAAAAGCTAGTCTTGCACAACGAAAAAAATCCAAGACGCTTGTGGTCGTCTGTCTCGGGTCTCCTTGGGCGATCATCTCGTTCTACCGAAGCTCCATCTTTCACTGCAGATGAGTTTCAGGAAATGCTTTCCACAAAGATCGACCGACTTCGTGCTTCGACAGCTGATGCTCCTCCTCCGACCTTCACATCTACATCCACTGTCTTCGATAGTTTTCGTCCTATCTCAGAGTTCGACCTTCGTTTAGTATTAACGTCTGTTAATCTTAAATCATGTGAACTCGATCCGCTACCCCCTTTTGTTATTAGTGACATTTTAGATGACCTTGCTCCCTTTCTTGTTTATCTATTTAATAGATCGCTTTCCGAAGGGTGTATTCCTCCATCGCAGAAGCGTGCTCTGGTCTTTCCTTCGCTAAAAAAGCCTAATCTTGATACTAATCTCTGCAATAATTATCGTCCCATCTCCAATTTATCTTTCCTATCCAAGACTCTTGAACGTCTTGTCTCTCTTCAGCTCCTCCCTTATCTTGAGCAATCTGGACTCCTTCCTGCTAATCAATCAGGCTTTAGGGCTCATCATTCTACTGAGACTGCTCTCCTCTCTCTCCTCTCTGAAATCTACTCTGCTGTTGACAGGGCTGAACTTAGCCTCTTGGCTCTTTTCGATGTTTCTGCAGCCTTTGATATGGTAGATCATAGTATTCTCCTTCAGCGTCTTGAGACTTCATATGGGTTGCAGGGCCTTCCTCTTTGCTGGTTTCAATCATATATGTCTGAACGAACCCAAATGATTATATCGGGCGACTCTAGAACAAAATGGATTCACATTAAGCTGGGCGTTCCTCAAGGCTCTGTACTTGGTCCTTTACTCTTTATTCTCTACACGGCTGACATTCCTTCTCTTTTCCCACTCTCGGGAGCTACTGGTCATATCTTTGCTGATGATGTGCAAGCTTTTGTCCATGGGTCTCCTTTATCTCAATTGCACTTAGTTGAGCGTATTGAGTCTCTATCTAAGTCTCTCCATTCCTGGATGTCCTCAAATCGTCTGTCTTAATGCCTCCAAAACCCAGTTCATTTGGTTTGGCTCCCGTCAACAGTTGCTTAAGATTGATTTTGCCCTCCTCTTGGAAATCTTCCCTCACTACTCCTTTTCATCAAGTGTACGTGATCTAGGTGTTACGCTTGATAGCTCTCTCTCCTTCAAAGATCACATCTCTAACCTCACACGTGTTTCCTACTTCCACTTAAGGCGTCTCAGGGCTGTTCGACGATCTGTCTCTTCCTCTGTTTTCACAACGCTGGTCCATGCTTTCATTTGCTCCAGAATTGACTACTGCAATTCGCTTCTAATCGGTCTTCCTAAGGTTCGTCTCATGCCTCTGCAGTCAGTCCTAAATGCAGCTGCGAGATTAATTGCCCGTCTGCCACGCTACTCACGCATTTCATCCTTCATGTTTGAGAAACTGCACTGGCTTCCTCTCTCTGCACGTATTAAGTTCAAAATCCTTATTCTGGTGTCAAAGACACAGCGGGGTCTCGCCCCCAAATATTTAATTGATGTAATTCACCGGCCTCTTTCTGTCTCTTCGCATCGTCCACTTCGCTCCTCAAACAGATTTGACCTCTCAGTTCCTCATACTAGAACAGCTATGGCTCAGTCCCGATCTTTTGCCTCAATTGGTCCCTCTCTCTGGAATACACTGTCTCCTTCTACTCGCTCTCAAATTTTAATAAGTAACCCCTCATCTTCTTTTGCTTTCCTCAAGACTTATTTCTTTTCTCTTGGCCTTGCGCACTGGGAGCGCCTCTGAACGGTTCACCCTACTAGAGGCGCTTTATAAATGTTTAAATACAATACAATATATAGGGGAGGAAAAATCCCCCTCAGGATACATGTGTATACATGTTTCCCCCCCCCCAGAGAGATGAATTCCTAAAAAAAAGGTCATCACCTTTTTGAGAGAGTAATTGCTGTAGAAAAAGTTTAAAAAATCGGACGAAGGACTAAAAAAAGTCATCAACTTTTTTGAAGATGAAATTTGGAAAGTCTGAAACTTTTTCAAGATGGATGAAATGACATAATTTTTTAGATTCGTTGGTCCCCCCAGAAACGTTGCTTCCCCTCCCAGAAGAGGGGACTAGATTAAACACTAAGAGCATGCTGTAGATGAGAAAGAGAACGATAAATGTAATGCTGCAGAGTAACATGTACAGTTGTACACATCAGAATCCTGGACTGTTGCCAAGTCCAGAAATAAAAGCTGTAAGGCCTTACTGTGACTGACGCAAGCTTCTAGAGTGGAATTTTTGGATCATCCCCAGAAGAGTAACCTCCTTTGAACCTGCCCCTCCTCTTTGCATTTGCCATCATCCTATCTATTCCCTTTGTGGACATCTGCAACCCAGTACTAAGGCCTAGATTAGGTTACCCTGTTTATTATCCTGGATGGCTGTGTGGTACAAGGGTACTTTGGACCTTTAATGGCCAGCAAAATGTAAAAGGTACCGGTACTCTAACTCTAGCCATTTAAAGCACAGCCTGTACTATGTACCAAAGCTGGAAGCAGAAGTCAGCATTGGGCACACACCCTTGTCCACATTTGAGTGACCTCTCCCTCCCCTCTATGGAGGTCCTTATTGGACGACCCCATCTCTCTGATTGACCCCATCTGTGATCTTCACGCCTACCAAATTCAGCATGCTTACCCTCGTTAGGGTCACCCGATGATCATTAAAATAGTGCTACTGAAGTCAGAACAAAGCTAGCGTTTCTCACAAAGGAGAATATGACAGAAACAAGAAAAGCACAATGTAGTCAGATGCTTTATTCTTGCAAGTTCCTATAGTCTTTACAAATCAGTAAAATCTTTTTCACATCAGAGTTTTAAACATAAATATTGACATAAACATTTATGAATACATAATCTACAGATTTCTGCTGCAGTCCAACAGAATTACTAGACTGCAAACAATTGACACTAACACAGCCTGAAGCAAATGCTACTAGCAGAATGAACAGTAACAATACAGTTGTCAACAAAAACAGTTGCTTCCTTAGCAATAAGATTTCGTTACTGATCTTGTAAGTAAAGCTCTAAGCTAAAGTGAAAAGCTCACTTAATTATTGTTTAAAATAGTGCAGAGCAAACGTAATCAAAACAATTGATAAAGGGATTTCAAACAACAGTTTAATCGCTAATTAAAAATGCAATGAACACCACTTGACCAGTAACTTCAGCAGCAAGATTAATTATTTCCATCAAGAAGGCATGTTTGCTCAACAGCATGCCTTGCAACTGAATGACGCTATGTATCCTGATAACCTCATCACTGTTACATTGTTTATTAGCAGAAATACTTTGCTTTCTTAATAAAAAATAACTTCCTAGTGCTTCTATTATTTCTTGCTTTAACCAATATTTATGTTTGCCTACTACTCTTAACCCCTTAACGACGAGCGTGTACATGGAAAACTAATCCTTCTCGTCGTTAAAGGATTAAGTAGAGAAAATCACATTTAAAACAACATTTTGATTATAAACTAATTCTTCTCTTTGACAGACGAGTGAACACCTGCAATGTCTTCTAATGGAGTATTCTAATTAGTACGTATCAGGTAATGCAGATTCTTGCATCAAGAAATCGGTCTTCAAAGAGAATGATGTCTTTCCCTCTAGTATCTAATACTATGGAAGTTAGATAAAATTGGAATGACTAATGCTGGAAGAAGACAGGCATTGGGACAATTGTTCTCTATGGCAATCACCTATTTGATACTAAAAACTTAAAATAATCTAACATAATGAGAGCCAAACACACTTTTCTCAGGCACAAATCTGCATCAGAAGCCAGCAATAGTTTTAAAACATTACATAGGCTGCGGTTGCAAACAGTCAACCTATTAACCAATGCCATTCAGTCAGTTAAAATAACCTCTGTCGTTTAGTGGCTAACTCCTAAACCACGTCTCGACATTTTATCTGGTGGTTGACTGGACTGCCATATTTTGGGACTTCTGGGTTTCACGTGCAACAAACTACTTCACCCTGACTGATAATACATTCAGTGGGACTAGCACACACATTGAAACGATGGGAGTTTTTAAGCAGATGACAGCTCAGTACAGTTACATGATAATCTGGATCCAGCAGAATCAAGGCAGCCATGGACCGTTGGTTGTTTACAGCAACAATCTGGCATCTAGCCAAATTCAGGCTATCGATATGTAGCAGAAGCCAAAGCAATCAGTCCATGCAATCTGGTTATTGCCAAGACGACTGTGTTCAGGGATCATGTACTAAGTGACCGATAACGATCGTGTGGTCAGACCTCTAACATGGCATCGTGAACAAGGTGAAGCGTCTGGCTCAGGCGATTGTGACGAGCGAATTCATCCGCATTCAATTCTTCCATCAACTGAAACATAACCAGATCATCATCATAGTTTGTTGCAATGTTTTTCAATATCATCTGTTATGGTTGCTCCTGCTGCAGTTCTCAATGTTATTGCTATTTGTCTATAGCATGTAGATCACAAATGATGATGAACAGAATCTATAGATTTCAATGTATGTATACACCAGTATGTACATGTATGTATGTATGAGTACATACATAGAGAATCACCATCCGAGTATCTACAGTGATTGGAAAAAGCAACCCCCTAGAAAACTTCATAATAAACTTGCATTCGAAATTAACAACAATTAAATTTACTATTATAATTATGTTCGATGCATTAAGCTATAATTTGTACTCAAGATGTCCTCCTTTGGCTTCGATGCAGGGGGTCACTTTTTTCCAATTAAACTGAAAACATCTAAACATTGACAGCACAGTTTAAGACCTCCCAAAAGTGCTGTAAAGAAGATTGTATGAGAGCTCAAAATACATGTGCCTTGCAATCAGAAGAGACTGACTTCAGCTCATTCAATATATCTGCTTTGACAGAGATGGTCCTGGCAGAGAAAAGGTCCTGTTGATAAGACAAGGCACTGAAAAGAGGGCTATTTTCTCACATCCCTGGAAACTGAATAGTTATCCTACATCCCCACTGTGTACTAAATACTGAACCACTGCGAATTGCAATGACATCATAAATAATTTATAGAGCTACACCATTTGTTCGTTTGTTCTCTTTCACCAGGACTGGGCTGGAAGCACCTACGAGTTTTAATCAATGAGTAGTATGAATGAATTCATGTCAATTCAAAGTACATCACAAAAGATATAATAAAATAATGATAATTTAGTGGCAAGTAATGTGTGATACGTACATCATCATTATATCTGACGGTGTACTGGTAGAGTTCATAGAGAGCAGCACTCGTATTGAATTCAGTCCTGTGCACCTAAATGAAAATAACGGTGGCACATAATGAATTATGCACGTCTTCCGAGAGGCCAAATATTTATAAAGGACTCTGACTGGCCTTTTATATTAGCTCAATGAATTAGTGACTGCCAACTTTTTACAAAATTAGTTGTTATCTCAACACTTCTATAACCTAAATCAACTGCAAAGATTATGTTATCAGAAAAGTTTTGGAGGTTCCCTTTTCCACATTTCGGTTGAGATTTGTATGCCCCTCGACATAATAAATGACTTCTTGCAGCATATTAAAATAAATTAGAAGCAAGAAATGAGCGGTGAAAACAACAGCAATTGCACAACACCTAATGTACAGAAACAAATGTATTATAAAAAGACAGAGAGGACCAACCTGTGACTCTTCGCGGAGCATTGACTGCAAATCATGTTCACTGACTGAAGGCATCTTTTTAATATCTTCGTAGTAGCTGCAGTAGACCATAAGCCATAGTTTTACAATGATACTTAAGCCACATTCTCACTGCATTGTCAAATGATCTCCACCTATGGCGCTTCATGCAGCTTCTGATACATCTTCAGATGAATTTTACAGAATGTTTTAGACCAGCGGCTCCCAAATTTCTCTGGGTCACGACCCACTTGTGAATATCTTGGCAATCTCGGCACCCACTGTGTAAAATTAAGCATTGTGTACTAAAATCGGCTTCGTAAATTGGTACCGAAATATGCGGATTTACGTACAGCGCTCAGAAATTTGAAGCATTAAAAGGAAACTTAGGTAAAAACAGTTCACAATTTATTGCAATCCAGCTAATTAAAGCCCAATCATAGTCAAAAGTTGTTGCTGCAAAAAATAAATGTTTCTCGAAAAATTTGGCGACCCACTTGCCAGAGCTTCGCGACCCACTTTTGGGTCGCGACCCACAGTTTGGGAAACGCTGTTTTAGACAGTCACGTTCATCTATGAAGTTCTGAAAATATGCTTCATCAAAGACCTGGACAATATTCACTACATAGTGTAACATCTTATTAATGGTGCATTTGTAAGCCATATCAAGTGCTGCCCTATTACAAGGTTGAGTAATAATTAGGTCAGTTTGTGGGGTTTAATAAATGTTGGATCATCAACTACTCCTGTTGGAATTCTCAAGATAAACAAGCATGCTGCAAGAACTGCCAGTGATTCTATATAAGTACAAGCTTTCTTGTCCTCAACAAAATCTGCCTTAGCAGCTCCTCAGCCTCCTCTCTCAGGTCTTTCTGGCAACTGGACTCGGATCTCCAATGGACACCCCTGGACAGCCCTTGTGACACAACACAGCGCTTGTGAAGAAGTTGGTGCCTTGTGCTTAGCTTTCAAGAAGTGATATTTCGAGTTTACGATTATGATTATACACTTGGCAAAAAGGTAAACTGCACTGGGATCATTGCAAAAATATGGTTTACTAGTTCCCAAACTTCTCTGTTATGAAAAATAGCCATATAGCAAAGCAAGTAAAATACCCCACCTGACTACCAAATCTTTATATCGCGGAATGTCTTTGGCATATAGGAGTTTGCTCGAAGGTGAATCTTTGCTCAGTTTGTGCTCACTCATTGAGCAACTGTCCATGAATGTCTGAGCAACAACTGACAAACATGAATCAACAATGTTCGACTTGTAAACGTCAAATATGAAGTCTGGATTCTTAATCACGTTGACCCAGAATCGAAGTGGTAAGCTGAAAACAAAGAAACAGTTTAAATTAATTACAGAAACAGAAAAACAAAGAAACTGCTTAAATTAATTACAAATGAAACTATTACACCAATTATACTGAAAAATCAGATAAAATAATTCACACGTATGCTTAAATTCTGCATAAAAGCAACCATCAATTTATGTGTTGTGCATTTTATGATAATGATAATTTAGTTCATCTGATTTTTCAATCGTGTAATTGGTTATGCTCCACCATACCTCAGGGACTTCTGCATTTCAGTCTCCTCGGTCCCCGGTTGTGGCACCCTTTGGTATGGTGCCAATGGACTTCTTACTGTCCACCGTATGCATACTGCTACAGCTCAGTCCAGAAGCGTTGCCTATGTTGGGCCCACCAGCTGGAATCGCCTTTCTCGAGAGCTGCAGCTCAAGCTCCTCAGTTTCGCAAGCACCTGAAGTCTGTATTATTCGGCAGTGACTTTACTGGTTCAGGTCGGGAGCACCAATTATAAGTGTTTCTTGAAGTAGCGCTTTATAAATGTCAGATTATGATTACGATTCAATAATGGCATTTCCAGATCAGATAAGATTAGATTGGGTCAACATTATTTCTATTTAAAATGAACTACCAATCATTTCATGTTTTCTAACATTACATGATATCACAAAGCAAAGGTGATAGCAGTAGGAAAGTTTAATCACAAATGAAATGTTGCAAGCAGGTAGGAAATGACAATGATGCAAAATCCGACCATTCCTGAAAGCACCTACCTGTTTGACTTCCACGTGTGAACAACCTCAGGGTCGGTGATGCCATGAAGTAAAGCCTGATCGTCAAGGAAATCAAAGAGGTGCTTAATGGCCAGAGGCAGGAAAGATCCTCGATTCGATTTGCTGAAGATGGTCTCAAACAGATTGTCAACAAACTGCTGCAGTACCATCTATTGATGAACATGACACAAACATGATCCAATATTAGATCAGTAGTAATTGGAAACCTGTCTTTTCAGCTGCTGGAAGAATCAACTTACTCAAAGAATCAACTTACAAAAGATTCATTTAATTTGGCAGAAGAGAAGCATGTACCTTTCAAATATAATTTCAAGTGATTTGATTAAAGCTATCATTAAAGTAAAAGTATTAAAGTTATTATTTAAGTTCCCATGCATTTAAAAATTGCCACAATTTCTGCCATTCAGAAATTTCCAAGTAAAACACGAACAAAAGTTTAAAAACTAGACAAGAGAAAGAAGTTTAAACTGCAATTTTAACCAATCCAGGAAGAAATATGTTGCAAAATCTAAAAACAAGTGTTACCTTTGTGGCCAGCAGTCGAGTGAGATAAATTTCTGAGACCATCTTGTTGCAGTTCTCTCCCTTACAATGCTCGGACTCCTGTGACTTTACCTGTCATAGGAACACAGGAACATCTTAAATTCAACGCTCAGGCAGTGGATCACAAAACATCTTCAACTTGCTTAAGACCATTGAAAACAAAGGCAATTTGTTAACTAAATTATTGTTAATTAGTAACTTTTATCTTGCCAGTGTGTAATGTAAAACATCAATCAATGAGAGACCAAATCCAAGCCATAAATCAGGTCAAAAGCCAGAAAATCGGTCCAGCCTATGGTGGATACACAATCTGAAAAACGCAAGTTTAAAGGCGAGAACAAAATGATGCGTGTCTAACCAAAATGGAGAGAGAGAGAGAGAGAGAGACAGACAGACAGACAGACAGACAGACAGACAGACAGACAGAGATTAATGTTTTATATACTATGAGCCCCTAGCTGAACAAATCCTCTGCTGAGAAGGAAGCAACATCTACAAAAGCATTCGCCACAAAGAGATGAATGTCATTCAAAGGTTAAAGAGAATTAACCACATAATATTATTATCATTACAGATCATAAAAACACTAAACACTAAACTTATTAGCTGTAGTGCCAATAGCAGCAGGTGGTTGTACCAAAGCAGTACTGGAATGATGGTCAAATAAGATGCTGCCTTCACTGCTGCTCCATCTCAGATTCCCATCCTACTCCTTATATGAATTAGTATCTGGAATGTAACTTACCAAATGATAACATCTGGAGCCAATTTCTGGTGACATGTTAATTGTATGTGACATGGAAAGAGATTGGCTGTGTGGAAGACTTCCATTGTAGACACCATCTGGTTCAAATTAAAACATGTTGCAATGTAACGCATCAATGTTACAGTACTATCAGCATTCAGCATGGTGGTCAATCACAGAATATGATTCAAAAGGCACCCAGTAACACCAGAGAAGCAGAAAAAGATACTAAACCAGATAGTTGTACATGCATGCTGTTGCTTGCTTCAATTAAATTAAAATCATAACTCTTTTTCACTCTTTTTCAAACACCTATTAAACTCCAGCTTAGCACTTATAACTCTCTAGCTGTCAGGTAAAGTTTCAGATTGATTTTAACTGTTGTTTACTTATGATTAAAAAGTCACCAACACTGGAAAATGTGGAAGATTTCAAAAGACGAGAGAAGGTTTTCTGAGTAAATGGAAAGCCATGGAAACACACTTTTATTGTCATTGATTATTACCAAGAACAGCCACAAACTCCATCTGCTATGGAATGGTTCTCATGGGAGCTAGAAATGCAGTTTCTGCCTCTGCTTAACTGCTCACCCCCAGCATTACAGCACAGCATCAAATTATTTTTATACGATATATATATACACACATATATATACACATATATACAGTGCGTATCCACAATAAAATGTGTGTTTATATATATATATATATAGTGCTTTCCTTATAAAAGAAATCACAATAAAAAATTCTATTGACATAGTTGGGAACATAAATACAAAATTTAATACAGTCTTAAAACATGACCTTATCATTGCATAAACTCTGCACTATGCAGAGCACAACACTTTTCTCAAAGGTATCATTGTAAGCCATGTCTAGGGTATACTTAGACATAAAATATATACTTAAAACTAGAGCTGTGAAACTTTGCCAGATGCCACATGTTTTTCTTTGGATTACCTAAACACACAACATGCTAATACCTACAAACCTATCTATATATTCGTACACTGGAATCTCATCACAGCAGGGTAGCTATGAGCAACATATCTATTAAAATGAGGGTTTATTATAAAATAGGTCATGTTGAAAAGCTGAATTAAATTTGGAGTCCACGTCCTCAACTGTGTCATATTCAAAATTCCGCTAGCAATGAGGTAACCTAAAGTACGTTAAGGTAAGTTAAGTTAATTCCTCACCTACCACATACATGCCTCTGTAAAAATTAGACAGGTAATTATAATTAGTAACTTGTATCGTGTCAGTGTCTAATGCACACTGTAACTACTGATGGCGCACCAAAACCAAGTCGTAATCAGGACTTTACTCAGAAGATCAAATATGTTAACAGACGTTCTGGAGTAAACATGCTCTGTATACACAGAAAATATATAAGCAGACATATTTATAAATACACAGCCATCTCCTGTGTCTTTGGGGTTACTGCCTTACAATGAGGTTGTGTAAACAAAGAGATCGTTTTCTAAAGCTGAACTAAAATTCAGATATATAAGTAGCTGACCACGTTATGCCAGCATTCGTCTTATGATGAAGTGAGTTATACAAAGTATCTGGTCTGCGTGAATTTGTACATCGTATTGAAAAAGGCTATACAGGTGAACATGTTGTGGCTACACACCTTGGCCGAACTTCAGTGGCAGTTTTTCAGAGCTGAGCGCCAGATTAACGACTGACGCCAACTTGCAAGTGACGAGCGCCACTCTAGCGCCCTCTGTAGGCACTTGGTAGTGAGCAAGGGTGTTGAGGCGCTTGACATCGCCTTCCAGTCTTGTTGTTCCATCCTCATCCTGTAGGATGTGACGACTCCTCGTATCACCTCCTGGCCGATTCAGCCACTCTGCAACAACACAACCATCAACTCATAAACATCATCGCAGCCTAAACAACAACAAGACGACAACAGTAACGACCAACTTTTGAGAATTTAATCTCCAAGGTTGTCTGCTTTGTCTGAAAACTGTCTTCATCTACAATGACATCTAGGCAGTAGGAATGTTTTCACAAAAGAACCACATTTCATTCTTTGTCAGAAATCCATTTATTTTTAAGGAGGACACAAAGACAGATTTCAACAGATATGACAAGTTCATAATATTAATTATCTCGTTAAATAATTTCAGTAATTATTTGAACAAAGCAGAGCATGACATAAATTTCTTTTTTCATACCAAGGTCAAGATCATCCTTGTCTGGTCGGTTGGAGAACGGAGCACTTCTATATATAGCATCTAGGATCTTTTCCTTGACTTGTGTCACAGTGTCACAGTTGAGAACTTTAACGTCCTGACTTGTTCTCGTCTCTGGATCAATCACAGTCAAGGTCTGTGAAACAAGAAATTAGGCAGGATTACAAATCAACTCGGATCTGGAATGAACAACTAAATTTTCAAATTCCAGTTACCAATATTAATTACTCTCTAATGCATTCAATAAAGTCAGAGACATAAAACTTAAAAATTAAAACTAGACAAATTTCTAAGGACACAAAAATAAAAAAATCACATTTAATTAATTTAATGCATTCAAGGCAATGAAATAACAACAGAAATAATTATAACAAATGAACAAATATTTGTGTATCATATAAAAAGTAACTGTCAACCAACTGTTTCTACTGATTGATCGCTTATGTAGGCTGATTGACAAGAATTGCTAATGAGGACTGAGAGACTCACTAATAAAAACTAAGTTCCTACCATGACTTTAAAGTTAATATGTTGCCGGATGAGTTTATCTTCGCTAAGCGAGTACTTGGCTTCACTTGAGAGTGCATCAACAGGCCCTTTCTCAATCTGCTGCTTAATTGCCCGGAAAAGAAGGAACATGGGCTCTCCAGCGCTTTCCTACCAGACACAGAAAAAAGAAGTCCGGAGGTCAGGTTACATTCTCACCCAATCATATAGAATGTTTGCTGAACTGAATTTTATCATAGATCTACGATGCAATGGAGTTGAAGACCTTATTAACATTAAACCTTTACAGACAAGGAGGCAATTAAAGCTACTGTGAAAGTGAAAACAATACATCTCATCGTTAAAGGATTAAAGGTCATTAGCAATCAAATTGTTAAAGCCAAAGTACAGTGAAAACTCAGTAACATATGAATTTTAATATACACTAATGGTTAAGAATGTGCAGTCCTTAGATAGACTTATACACAAAAGCAGTGTATACTTAGGGAAGTAGGCTTCAGCAGAAACCAATTAAAGACAGAAATTCTGTCTTTCCAAAATGATAGTCTGTTTATTCTTGCATCATAGATGGCATATTTTTAATACATTCATATTCATATATACATATGTGCACATGCATACAAACCACACTCACACAAGGTATGTATGTATGTGCATGATTGTATATACAGGATATATACATGTATATACATATATAAAAGCTTTATGGTTATATAAGTGGATAATTATAATTAAGTTTCAGGCTTGTTCCAAGAAAGTAATTTACAAAGTAGATAACTGGTGCTCCAAGGAAGGCTTATTTCTTTTTTTTATAAATCCCCACCCAGCAGTTGCCCAATCTGGAGACTGCTGTCATTGACCTCACCATAATAGCCAATTATGTAGGAGTCAAGGAACTCCTAATATAATATCCCAGCGTGAAGCAACCTCACCCGATCAAATGCGACAGAACTGGCCATGGGAAATTCTGAAACTTCTGTTGCCTGCTAGCCTCTCACAACAAACACATCAGTTGATTAAATCCTGCACACAGTCTTCCAGGAATCTGCAGACTCACATCTGTGAAGTTAACCTTTGGCTCCACCTGTTAGAAGATCCCTTTGGACTGTTATTGTGTTGGGACACTCAGGCAACAAAATCCTTAAGCATTTTACAAGAATGTCAAGACTACCCAAACATTTAATTCTACCAGAAAAATGACATAACTAATATGTTAAAAAATCTTACTCTGAGGAACTTGTAAAGTAGGAACGTAAACCAGTTGGTGAGCATCTTTTCAGCCACTGATTCTGTTCGCCGCAGCAGCAGCTTAGGATGATAACGGCCGCCACGACCTCCATTTATGGCACGTTCAATTAACTCTGCCAACAGCGTCTTCAAGATGCTGCAGACCAACAGAGCATAAGTACTTGAAGAGAAAAATGAAAGATGAGCTTTTCAGTGAATACAGGAGTGGCAACTGAAACACAAATCTACATCAATAATAATATCATTAAGTAAAAAAAAATATTAAATACAAATTTAAAAAAATAATTTTACAAAATAGCAACAAATGGCATGTTATCTAACAGGACACACCCTAATGAAAGCCATTTTCCAATGCATCATACAACTGGATACCACCCAATGAATTCCAATTTACAATGCATCACTCAACTGGACACCTCCTCCAATGAATTCCAATTTTCAATGCATCATACAGCTGGGCAATCCCAATAAATTCTAATTTCCAGTGCATCATACAACTTATTACACAGATCTTGTAACCTGATAATGATGATTACGACCATTTAAAAGGTCTTACAAGTAGATGCATACATGATTACACAGATGCTCACGATGATGGTGACAATCACGATGATAATGCTGAAAGCAATGAAGCAAGTTAATTAATCGGAAAGAGGAGAGGTGAACTGCACTGACTCTGTGTGGTACTCCATCCGGTTCTGAAGTGCGACTGAGATCAATGAGGCGACATTGACCTTCTCGCGAACTGTGAAGTCATCGTGCTGTTCGAGGGTTCGAATGAATATCAGCAAAAACGTCTTGTTACCGATGAGCTGGTTGAACATATCAAGTCCTCGCTCAGATGTTTCCGTAGATGGAATATCAGCCTAAATGGAATCACCAGAAAAAGGTTTATAGAGTCTGTTTCAACCTCAGATGATCCCAAGTCCATCACCTTCCTTCCTATGTATTCTGCCAAAATTTTAAAGCTCTTCGCCATATACTGTTTTTCAGGGCTGCAGGACAATCATCAAATGATATAATCCATACCATACTTGGGGTAGCTTAGGGTATCCATATATCATACTTTTACATAAAGACACTGGATTCAATTTCTTGTACCACCTGAAGAAAAGAGAAGATTGAAGAAATGTTTCAGAAGAATGTCCTTGACAAAACAATTAGACTCACATCAAAGGATCTCATGACGGGATGCTCACTGCTCCGGTCACCAGGAAACAGTACCCGTACACAGAAGTTGGAATACTCCCGGAATGGTATTCCTCCCTGTCCACAGATGTCGCTAGACACCAGTACCATATCCGTCTGAAGTTCGGCAAATGCTGCAGACACAAGAAACTTTGGTTAAGTATTGCTACCATGCAAAATATTTAATTAAATTAGACTACATTTTGTTATTTATGTAAGTTTTATGCGTGCAAATAAGCAAGCAAATACATCCATTAATTAATTTAGTTGCTTTTTCAAGTCAAATGAACTTACTTGGTTGTTCCATTCGAGGCCTCATTGAGGCCTCAACTGGAAGAACAACTTAAGACCATAAGGCCATTTAGCAAGGACATTTGACTTGAAAATATAACTAAATCCACTGGAATTCAAAAATAGACTTAATAGGTTCTGCTGTTGATGGCCTTATACAGTATGTATGTATACAGTATGTACACCTGTACATTTGTATGTATGTATGTACACATGTATGCGGTCCCCAGAGTCCAATCATGAATCATGAGAACCATTATTACTACATTGCCATAATTGGTCGTGGCTTAGATGGTGTGAGTACCTTCTTTGCATTCGTTTGCCACCCGTGCTTCAAGGGTGTCCATCTGAGTCCTCATCTGACGAACCACGCGCTCACTTTCCTTTGACTTGCTTCGATATGCCAGACAGATGATGAGGATAACAAGGAGACAAATGCCACCAGCAACTGCAAACGCTATGACAACCGGCAAAGTGATGAAGCTCTGTGACCCGTCGTATTTTAACGCGCCTATGTGGAACGTGGAATTTCCAACATGCACCTAGAAACCGAAAACATATAAGTTAGTCGTCACAGTAAAAGGAAAGTTACAATCAAAACTCAGACCTTGCCACAGTCTGGGTTTACATTTTAATACTCTTTCAAACTACCATCAATGTTTGAAGATTCACATAACTTAAATTATTTTAAAAGACTTAGTTAAATGACCAATCAAGCAAAACATAACAGTAAAAAGAGAAACATTTATTTACGTGCTTCTACAGAAACTTTTCAGAAGTGCGGTTCCAGAGTCGAGTTTGAAGGATTATATAGCTAAAGTGCAGACCTCCAAAACAATATAACAGCACATCTTTTAGCCTTCCACTTGCATCAGTAATCATTTATTGATCCTAAAAATATGGAGGGGTAAGTTGGCACAGATTGTCTGGTATTTCATTGCTATTCACCCTTGTATCTACTACCCAAATTCAAGTTACTTAATTTCACTGTGTTTTCCAGCATCACAGCAACATCAACAAGCCACCACAGCATCTCTTACACCACACACATCATCAATAAAAGCAGTATTTTGTAAACGAACAGCATTGTTCTTTGGGAAAAGAGGCCAAGCCCTCAAACTATAACCTACCTTCACTGGTGCATCAGGAAGGATGGAGTTTAGTTCTGAAGGCAGACACGTGAGTTGTGAACTGGATATGGATGTCACAGAACAGTTTACGTCGCCAATTGTCACTCTGAAGTCGTGCTTAGTAAGAACGACATTTAGATTCTTTCCCTGAAAGAAAGTTTGAAAAAATTTGTCTACTTCAGAAAAACGATAGCTGACAATGTAACAGAAACAAACATATTTCAAATTAATTATCCAAAAAGCAATCAACCAGCTTGAATACTCTTCCTCTGCATCCATTTAGGTTTGCTGAAGACTAAAATGAAAATTTAAAAGACGTGTGTTTTACAACATTTGCATAATGACAGGTCATTTGCATCATGGCATGTACTGTATAGGTCATTTGCAAAATGACCACTAGCTAGTGCTTGAGCCTTTCAATACAGTTTCTTTGGTTGACCTAAAATCCTCCTTTGCTATTAAGTAACAGGATCCTCAACACTTGAATGACAAGCTGCATTGGGAAAGAGGACTGATAAATGAATAAACAGATATAAGTATATACAAAGTCAGATAACTCTACATATAAAATATTAATAACACATTGTATGTATAGTATTGTCAATACATCATACATTCAGTATAATCAAAGAACACAGGTATATATGTATAACTGACTAACGTTGATAGTGAGGTATTCATTCTTGCTGTAGAAGAACTGTTTGCTTCCACCTTCAAACGGTTCAAAGGTTGGATCTGGAAAGATAAGCATTGCTCCTCCAACCCCCGTGAGTGAAATGTTCTGCAGCAATTGAACGCCATCCATGAGGAAGCCATAGTACAGCAGAAGCGCATCGGAGGCAATGTCTTCTTCAACCACTGGCTCACTTAATCCAACTGGCACTTGTGATAAGAGACTCGGAGAAGTGCAGTACATCAGCTCTGAGTTGACAACGTCACAAGCCTAAATGGAAAACCAATTTAATAAAACGAAAACCAGTTCAAATAATCGCTGCAATGTTCACTATGCAATAAAATAAAAATCTCCAAGATTTCTCAGGAGCACAATAATATGTGTCACAAAGACCAGTCTATTCACTAGTGCTGTATCAAATCAAGTCTGTAAGAGCTGGGTTGTTAGACCAGTTTGGTACACGCTAGAAGCTGGGAAGACAGCATCATGGAAAGTGATCACAGTGACAAAGGTAGTTGTAGGATGGTGCTGGAGCAGAATCAAGACCTGACAATTTAAGTCAGGGTGGGATAACAGTAGCTGTTGGATGGTACAGTACAATGTTCAATAATTACATGCCTTCCCTGTGGTTTGTCTTTGAAGTGTCACTCGGTGTTTTTGATGATGAAGTTTACTCAAAAGTATCAGAAGTGTCCAACAAAACATACATACATGTACACAGCAAAAGTGAAAACTTGTGAAGCACAACTTCAAGAAAAACTCATCAGCAGTGTCCCCACCAAACAGAGAGGTTCCACGATCAAACAAAACAGACTTCACGCACATGTGTTGCTGAAGTCTGTTTTGTTCGATCAGGCAACTTCTCATGCGATTAAGATTCTTATACTCAATTTGTTGAGGTATAGGTAACCAGTGCAGAGTTCACGTGAAAGTCATACGATATCAAACACTCTTTTTCCTCTGAGCAGATGTGCACAGAGGAAAAAATTGTTTAGCAAATTCAAACAAAGGCAGAAAAACCCAAATGACTTCCTTATAGAATCGAAGAACAAAGGTTCATTCAGTCTATCAAGAAAGACCAAAAGTGCAGCTGTAGGTCGTAATTTTAAATTTATCTTTCACCTCTCTTCCTTGTTAATTAAATATATACATAAGAAAATTATCAAAGAAATTAGAAATGTCATACTTACACCAGAAACATTTCTGTCTGGCAAATAAATGATCATCCTAGGATTAGTCACAGAGTCCAGCCTTTCGCCCGTAACAGCAATTTTTATTCCTCCACTGAAAATAAAGTCAGAAGTAACAACATACAAAATAATATATATATATATATATATATATATATATATATATATATATATATATATATAATAGCTAATTAAATAGCCAACCATTACTAGCACAAGTAATGAATAAATTGATCAAATTAAATTTCATTTTAGCTCATGACAAAGAGGATAATGATCATAATGGTGATATCAATAACGATGACAATGCAGGTAATTATGATTGCTGGAAAGTGAAAATGTGGAGCTATTCAAAGAAAGAAATGTAATATTTGGTGTATGCCACAGATTGCTAAAAATATTCCTAACAGAAATTTCCCCCATGCTGTTGACGAGGTCACACAAGGAAGAGATGCCTAAAGTAGTAAATGGTTGCCAGAACATCTCAAGCAAACATCAATCAGTTAATTAATTAACTGCTAATTAATATGGTTCATCTGATGCATAATTTCACCTGAAAACTGTTTTCTCTGGCACGACAGATGACACAACTGGATCCGCAACAAAAACAAAGCTTGCGCCGGTGTATCTGATGGTAGCTCCATCTATCCTCAGCTGGAGTAGATCAGCTCCATAGGGAAACGATGTTTCACTGGTAATGCAGACCAGCCAGTCATCATCTCTTGAGACAACTGTGCAAGGTGTTTCCACTGAGGTCAAGGTCGTCTGATTGGTCACAACAACGGACACCATCGAACCAGCATTCAGACTGCGACCTATGACGGTCAGTCGCGTTCCCCCAGACTGTGGACCTTGTCCAGGACTAAATTCAATCACTTCAGGTCGCTGAAAACATTGCAACATGTCCTGTAATGTTGAGCAATTGAAAATAGAGCATTTCGTTTTAGGAAATTCGTTTGCAAACATTATTGGTAGTACAAAAATTCATGATTCACAAAAGCAACTACAAATAAAATCAAATAGAACACCGAAATTGTTTTAAATTTAAAATCACAAAACTGCTTTAGATTACTGACTATATTTACAGACTCCTTATAAGCTGAGCTTAAGACTCAAATTCATTTGTAGAGTTACAGTGCTCATGAGAACCCCAAGTGACCACAATAAAGAATTTCAAAAGTGGTCAACCTGTTGTACTGCGCTAGATGATGATGATAAATAGATTAGTTTATCCAAATGATTTAAATTTCAAAAAGGAGGTGTCTTAAAATTCCCAAAACTATTTAATTTTAGGTGCCCAGAAGCCAACATTTCCAAAATACCCTAACTTGTTGCTTTTCTCTCACTTACCTTCAAAATATATATACTAAAGATCACAACAAGTTTTTCAAAAAACAGATGTTTTAAACGCCAGACAGAAAATCAAGTAATTGCTTCACTTCTGGATTGGCTGTTTCATTAGCTAACCCACTGACAACAACATAAATAATTTTTTTGGACAAAATTTCCAACTTAATAAGATTTTCTAAATTTCAAAGAAATCAAGAAAAAGTAAACATCCAGAAGGAAACTTACGACATAGGCAAAGGGAGCCAGCGACGTTGCTGTGTATTTGTTTGAAATTTTTACAGTGACAGGACCAGAAGTGACGTTTCCAGATGAACCAGTCACACAAACTAACCTGTTTAACAGTTTACAGTTCCCAACATCAACACAAAATTGTTAGGTTAGAGTCGTGCAGATCCTTACTCAACTTCCAAAGTCAGTCGTTTCTCACTACACTCCAATAAAACAATGAACTGGTTGCCAAATGCACCACACCACACTTGACTCATAACATTTACTCGTTTATTTATTTATTATTGTAATTGTTATTACTTGAATATAACCTGACTGCCTCATGACAAGGGTCCAAAATTTATTTAGGTAAGAAATATGACTGCGCCATTATGCAACCTTGTAACACCATGAACTTGACATGCCTCCCAAAGGAAGTTGAATTGGGACGTCTCTGCACAAATTCAAATTCTATGACTATGTTGCACATATTTAAGCAGGCTCATGATTCAAAATCCCTCTAGAAAGAAATACTTTTACCAGAAACGATCATTTAGTTTAATGTACATGTAATATGATGCCATGTTTAATTCATTTATATATTCATTACATGTACAAAATTCACAACATCCACTCTGAAGTGCTCTCAATGCAGCCATGGCAAGTGAACAGCTTTAAAGTGCTTACAAAGGAGCCATATATAAATTTTATCAATCACTGATATCATACATATCAGACAAATATCAGACAGCATACAAGGAAAGGGGACCATTCTCGTCCCTCACCATCTTATAAGTACAATGCCAGATTAAGATATCTGAGAGTGTACAGTTGATGTACTCATTTTTACATCTACAGTTGCTAGCACTGCACCTCATAGGTTCATCTAGCACCTTACACCAAGAAGAGAAATAAAAGAGTATAGCAGGTGAGCAATCAATTGGCTAACCTTGTCTTGCAATTAGTTGCAAATGCTTGGAAATGCCAAAGAGCTTACCTTACTAAATGCACAAAATAGATTTCAAAATGTTGTTAACTTACTTTTCTGAAGGCTCAATGTAACTGGTGATGTGACATGGTATGCCAGCAACTACTGCAGTTGTGTCATCACCACGCATACCAAGGTTCTCTCCACTAATGGTGAGACTGGTGCCACCGTCAACCGGCCCGCTACCAGGCTGAACCTACGCAACACAATTCAATAGTTATAAATGCAGCTATTCTCCCCTAAATCATCCTTCAATACCAACAACAACTCAAGCATCGCCTCATTCTCTCATGATCTGACATCTGCATTATTTACTACAACCCTATCTTACTGTCAGTTTACCACAAATACCATTGCCTTAAGAAACAAATTCATGTATGGACTCAGAAACCAGAACGACGGCTAATATTTCAAAAGATCACCATTCTACTCCTACCCTTTATTTGACCTTCTTCAAGGATCATATCTACTACAGGCTAAAATGGAAAAGTGGGATCATAGCTTGATAATGCTTACATCTACCGTAATACTTTTTCTATTGCAAGTATAAGTGCCAGTTTATATAGAGCTTCTTCAACAAAACTCATTGGAGGTTCTTCCGACGTAAGACCACGGTGGAATAGAATGGTCTACAACCGCCTGCAAAATAGCGGCATAGAAAGGAGAAGCTCATGTTGCAGATTGCAAGGAAGGTTTTCCAGAACAATAGAATGGAAGCCTGTTCCAGAATGACAGCATGGAAGCCTGCTTCAGAATGTCTCATATACTTTGAGTCACTTCTTCATCTTGCAGATATAAATGAAACATGTCCACAAGTAGGTTCTACCTGTATCTGATAAATCCAGCAAATTAATGTTAACCTGATCGATTGCTGGGTTTGGACATGTCTGGTCCCTGCCGAGCCACGATCCCTCACGGCACCGCTCTCGAATGCTGCACCTCTTGGTCCCAGTGCACCATCCACAGCCATGCCTTACATCAATAGTACGACATCGGCCACAGTTCGATGCCATGTGGCCACACTTGAAGACACGCACTAAAAAGACGACATGAAACAGGTATCTCATTAGTTCTGTAAGCCACTAAGGTCTTAGCTAGCATCAGTTAAGAGAAAATCCTTAACAACTGCACACAACATTATTAAAGGCTTCATGGTCAAAAAAGACCTTCTAATCTACGCTGTGTCTGGGAAAAAAGGATCCCTTATGGTAATATGAAAAATAACTAACTAGTAAATATTCATCGATTTTTAAAATTGCAAAACCGATAAACATTTAGTAGTTATTTTTCATATTACCGTAAGGGATCCTTTTTTCTTGGACACAGTGTAATATTCCCGAAGCACTCTGGCTCCAGTCCAGATAACAGTCAAATCGATCACCACAGACAACCAGCAACCGGACCTTGATTTTCCTTTGGTATTCATTGGACAACCCCTCTGAACCGAAGCAGTGCTCATGAATACACTGGTGCCCCGCGCTTAGCTTTTAGGTAGTGCTTTAAAAATTTGGAGAGTATGATTACGATTACAATTAAAACCAATTAAAACCTATACACTTGAAGTCTCTGTACTGATCAATGTTATTTACATTTTTAATAGCATGCTCAAAACTGTCACTGTCATACCACACGCATCAATCTGACTTTGTAAATCACTTAACAATAGTCGCACATAATTACTGTGTGGCAAATTTGGACGTGATACTGTGGCAAGAACAGAAAAACTAAGCATTGCTGAATATGGTCAGTGCTTGGGAAAGTGACAATCTACAGAATCAATCAATCAATCAACCAATCGATCAATCAATATAAACTCAGCCCACCATCCTTCCATGAAAAGTAAATGAGTGCCAACTGACGTTTAGAGGTTAAAACAGATGTCTTGTTGTTGGTCATGTTAAGCTGCAGCAGTTTCTATAGAGATATGGCAACATCACCTTTTTACCTACTTACTTGCCTACATAGCCCTAACCACACATCTCATACTCTATCCACATCCAAGATTTAATTAAAACTTTAGCACTACAAGCTGTAGAATTTTGTAACTCATGTACAGTGCCTTTTCTTTGGCCTTGGCTGTGGTGCTATATAAAGCATCTTATTATTATTACTATAATTATAATTATTATTATTATTATTATTATTATTATTGGCGGTTTTACATTCATTTACCTGGTAAACATTCTGTTATGCTATGCAGCAGGATAAGAATAAAACAAAGCATGACCAAATACCCTGGATGCCGTTTGGGTTGTCAAGCGGTTTACGACGTGCTCCCCAAAGAATACTGAATGGGACGTTGAGGTACTGTGATGAGCCACTATACTGAAACTAAAGACACAGAAACCAACTACAAAAAACGACAGTGCCAAAAAAGCTAATGGAAACGCGTAATGAAAATGTTAATAATCTAACCAGCCAACCAGTCGTTATTATTGCTAGCTAAGCCATAGCCAGTCAAACTACCAGTCAATGATCCAAAGACCAAATCAGCCAATCACGCAGTTATGCTTTCATGGTAGCCCAACAACCATGCAATCAATAAACTCAATGTATGCACAAACACACACTAGCACACGCATGCACACGCACACACACACACACACACACACACACACACACACACACACACACACACACACACACACACACACACACACACACACACACACACACACACACACACACACACACACACACACACACACACACACACACACACACACACACACACACACACACACACACACACACACACACACACACACACACACACACACACACACACACACACACACACCAACACACACAAACCATTTGACAGCTTTCTAGGTACGTCTGGATCGGCCAGGCGTCCCTTGGTAGTATGAACTCCTGGGACCTAGGAGTTTTATGGCATGGATGTGCTTCCTGTCCGAGGAGTCTCCTTTGGACAAGCAGAGGAAGAAGTGACCCTCATCTAACCCTCAGCCCACAAGGGAAATCAATACAAATGCACATAATCTGAATGCCAATTTGTTATGAAAATCAACAATGACACAATCAACTGCTCGATTAAAACAATTATCACTTGAAAAACTTCATTTACAACATTCGTTCTAAAGCTGTACTGCTAGCAGTCAGTTTATATTTGCACAGAAACAAATCTCTGATAGGTCAGTTCTAATAAAGAGGGAAGTTAAACAAAGCATTAAAGTCATATCATAAAAGTCAATCTCTTATCCAAGCTCAAGAGACGGTTAATGATCTGAGTGAAGTTTAATGGACCTCTTATTCATGCAATAAAACAGTTGGTTGTCAGTCCTCTCTCTTGCCACACGATCTTCCAAATGAAACTGTACAGTCGATGAACTCGTTTATAGCCAAGTACACCAAAGGCTGCTATTGGAACAGAAATCGTGACATATCTTTTCATCCTGGTGGGAATCTAACCTGGATCTAAATATAATTCAAATATCTGTATACTCACCAAAACAGGGTCACATTCCACATGAGTCTCGTGGTTGCGCACTACCAAAGTGGCATTCTTCTCAACCCCGCCATTGAAGTTGAACGAACACTTAAAATTTGACTGGAAGTCCTAAAAACGAGTACAGATTTGGAAAATGTAAAACAGAAAAGCTAACAAAACAGAAAAGATGATGCATAAAACATTGGTAAAGAGAGGTCCTATGCAATGAAGATACTTGGCAACAAATTCAAAAACAGTAAAAAACGTATTTACTAGCAAAGGCATAATCATCTATACAGTTTGTTGATATATATCTCTGTGGCAAAGTTTGGTTTAAATTTTAAAAAATTTGCATTCTATAAACTAATGATTTGTAACACTTGTTATTCAATGCCAAGTTATTGAATATTCTGATGGTGCCTATATATATATATATATATATATATATATATATATATATATATATATATATATATATATATATATATATATATATATATATATATATATATATATATATATATATATAATAGATACTATATACAGCACTACAATAGAAAAATGGGTAAGTCAATAAAACTCTCAGTGCATAATTTATGGGTCTATTAGAACTGATAGAGTTTTTCATGCAAGTAAATTTTTCATGCAAGTAAACTGAAAACATTCATTTACATCTTTGAGGCTGTTGATCAGGAGGGGCAGGTCACTCTACTTGCCCTTTACAACACAAGTGCAGCCTTCTAGGCTGTTGACTACGGCATTCTTTTGAAATGCCTTGAAATATTGTTCAGTGTCACGGGTCGTCCTCTGTCCTGGTTGCATTCCTTCCTCTCTACATGCACGTAGGCAGTGAGTTTTGGTTCCTCACGGTCTGAGTGGTCCAAGGTTCAGTGTCACGGGTCGTCCTCTGTCCTGGTATTCCACAGGATTCCATTCTAGGGCCCCTACTCCACTGATTTAAATCAAGTCCTTTCTTCTTCAAGGGTTGTGGTTAATCAGTATGCTGATGATATTCAAGCATATGCTGCATAGGTTATGTCCTTGGTTCCTTGGTGGTAAAATGCTTCAGGCTTCAGAGGCACTTCGTTCCTCAATTTCGTCCAACCACCGAAATCCCAGTTCATCTGATTTGGTAGCCGTGAGCAGACTTCCAAAACCTGACTTGCCCTATTTGCAGCAATGCTTCCCTGATGTCTCTTTCGTTCCTAAAGTGCATGATCTGGGTCTGACCATAGACCAGGAATTGATCTTTTTAGAGCTGTGAAGAATGTATGTTGAACATGTTTCTATTACCTGCATCAGATTCGCACAAAACGTCACGCACGGGCTGACAACTCAAGCTGCTTTTATATGCACCATGGTTGACTATGGTAATGTCATTAATGTAGGCCCAACAATTTCAAGCATTAATCAGGTACAGTCTGCTTTAAATGTTGTGGCTACTCGGTGGTATATCTAAGTGTAGGCATATATCCATGCAACTAACCATAGCATCAGAATTAATGCCCTCAGATGTGATGAAGGTAACAGGCCTATGTTCACTAGTATCAGTAACTAAGTAAAATTACAGTAATTGAGTACCCCCAACTTGCCACAGCTTGCCCAGGCAGGGATTGGTGAGTCTGTGGTAACTTCAACCTTAGCTTTGCTGCTACATGGGCAGAGACAACAACAGAGGCATGATGGTAACTTAACATTTAAAAATAATGTATAGAAATGGCCAGGTACCAGCGGCCTACGCACTGCCCTTGTGGTTACTTGGGCCACCAGAAGCCCTTGTGGGTACCCGGGCTACCAGAAGCCCACTGACAGACCTAACGCCAATAACACGATAAGTAATTATAAAATAAACTGAAAATCCTATTAAGACAATAACAGAAATATCCCACAGTGGGACATTAAAAGAGAGGAAATTGCGCCGCACCCCAGCGTTACAGTAAATCCCCAGCATCAAATAACAGTGCTGGAGAACTGAAAGGTGGATTCTGATTTCCATCAATCTCTTTCGCTGTCTAGTCATTGTGCAGCGATTAACACACCAGCCGGAATGACCCTGGCACAGCGAACCTATAAACCATGCTATCAGCGAAGAGAAAAGTAGATAAGAAACGGAAACGGCAAAAGTATCCTTGAGATGCGGTCGCTGTATGACGCCGTTATAAACAGGTCTTTTCTATGCGCGGATCGTAGCTTCAAATGCAAGAAATCGAGCAAATGCTGGATGGATAATTAAATCAGAAGGGGTTCCATTCAGCGTTAGCATTCATTCAAAAGGAAATCACCGGGTTTGAGCATCATTACCCGTAGATGTTGTGCAACCGAATATGCTACTTTGTAATACTGAAAAAATGCCGATACTGCAGATTTTCTGCAGCTTCTCCCAAACAGGTTACACTGCCATCAACATGCATTTCATATAGAATTCAGTCTCTTGTTGAAGCCATTTAAATGAAAGAAACCAACAACAGAATGTTCTTCTGTTCTTTGACCATTTTAAGAACCCCAAACATCAGGTGCCAAGAACTATTGTTAAGAGGTATCTAATCCAATAATGATTACCTTACCTTACCTTAGTACATCAACAAAACGTCCATCTTTGCAATGCTTAAATATGACCTCAGCCGAGAGAAGGGACCACTTGTCGCTTTCTAGATTAGCTGGAAAATGCGTTTTTACACTAAACCAAGAATATTGATTTTTGCGTCGAATTAATCAATCTGTAGCTCGGACTCACTACACTACAACGAATCTTATGCTACTTGACGCGTTAAAGCTAAATTTAGGCATTAATGCATTGGGTAGACACATTAATTTTTTGTATGTGATTTCCCGCCAAATGATATTTTATATTTTTGTGAAAAAAGTGCATAAATTATGGGCCAAACGCTCTGAAATTTAAGTAACTCCCCATGCCTTCTGAAGAAAGATGTGGCTTGCCATGGGATGCCTTAGTGCTCAGACAGTAGCAAAGGACAGAAGGTGTAGCTCTATAATTGCTATTCAACCGGTGCATTTTCCTTCCTCCCGTTATTCCTGTGCGTCACTAATTAGTCTCCAGTTCTCAAAAGGCCGAAGAAAAGCCAGAGCGACTGATCATGTGACCAGCGACTGATCACATGACCAGCGACTGATCATGTGACCGCCTACCTGTAAGTGAACGACTCTAACATGAAGCCGGCTTTCAGACCCAGAAGAGATGAGAATCTCTGTGGAGTTTGTTCCGCTCTCGATACGTGGGCAGAAACTGGGGCCAGGTGTGTCCGAGTGTCCACCCACCTATTCACAAAAACGGCAATCGAAAGACTAATGAGGAGGCAAGACACGCGCAACAATAAAAAATGGAACAAGATTTGTAACGGACAGCGACAATTCAAATGACAGGATGATAATGCAGCTGCCAGAGAAAGAATTCAAATGACTCAAATCACAGAGAAATTATGCAAATGACAACAATTCAGGTGACAAGAGAAATAATTCAAATGACAAGATGACAATTCAGATGACAGAACAATAATTGAAATGACAAGATGATAATTGAGATGATTTGACGATAACTCAAATGACAGGATGACATTTCAGATGATAGAGAAATAATTCAAATGACAGAAATAATGCAAATGACAAGATGACAATTTGGATGACAAAGAAATAATTCAAAAGATAAAATGACAATTCTGCTGAGAGACTAATAATTCAAATTACAAGATGACAATTCAGGCAACATCGATATTTTAAATGACAAGATATTTAAATAACAAGATGACAATTCTGATGACATAGTGGCAAATGAAATGATGAGGTTAGGCATCAAAAATGCTTTCCTCTCACCCAGATAGATATCCAAGGACAACAATCCAAATTTAACCAAACACAACTGGAGTGTATCACAAAAGTGCACAGTTGATGAATTACAGCAAATGAAAGACAATCCAGTTACTTACTCGCTCATAATATATTCATACGCTGCGACGCTATACTCATATCCCCAAGTCATAAATTTCATAAAAGAATGTAAGTAGAGATTGGATGTTGACCAACATCAAATGAACATGCTGGTCGGAGGAAGGCTGCCTATAAGACATACGAGGAGCATGCAACAAATAGCCCTCTGGCCATAGATATGATCATCATCCTATTCAATCTCCATCCGGTTATCTCTCACTTACATGTTTTCCAGTGATCAGAATATCTGAGTTGCATTCCTCTTTGTTGCTCGTACAACGATGGTTTTCCACACACCATGTACATGGAAAACTGCTCTTTGTACACTGTGTGCACCTGTAACATGCACAAAATACACCAGATTCAATTCATTTCACAACTTAAAACAATTTTTACCAATAAAAATCACAACAACCAACTTAATTCAAAGTGCTATAGCTCAACTGACCAATTCAATCCAATTCTATTAAATGCAAAAAACTTTTGTCACATCAGTAGTTAAACCTGAAGTAAAAACCAATTCACTTGAAAAATTCAACTCTCATATAGCTAAACACATAAATTCAACTTATATAACAGCAATTATCTGGCTAATAAGAGCAGAAAAATTAAATAATTCATTCAGTTTATTGAAAGACTGATCCTTTAAAGTTTTTAACGTTACAGCTTTGTCACCAACAAAAGTAGAGTAATGATATCTATGGCTATCATTCAGATTACTTTCTAGATGACATAAATGCGTGATAATTTTATTTTAGTATTTAATTTGAAACCACGAATAATTGGTAAGTGAATTTTATGCTATAAGAAATCTTACGTATTGTGCATCGAACAATCAAAGAATGTGAAGTTGGTAACAGAAAGGAAGTCATGGCCATCAGAAACCAAGGACAGATTCATCACAATGTGATCTGAAATGACACAATATTAAATATAACTAATCAAAAAGAGAAATGGACAGAAGTAAGACAATAATTTGTGCTTCACATTACATAGATTAAAATGTTCAAATCTGATTCATTCTGTCATGTTATTACCTGCAACATGATTTAAATGTTAAAACATGATTCATTTTTTACTTAAAAACCTGCTTTAACACAGGTAAAATTTTCAAATAATCGGAATTAGATCCAAACACTAGAAACCGAACAATTAAAATGCAATACAGAAAACGATATACAGTGTATCAGTTACATATGAGTAATTCAAACATCCTGAACACAAGTGAAACCAGTAACCAAATATTCTTGTTTAGTCTTGGCCTCAACACCTTCTACATCAAATGATTCCAGTTTAGAATAATCAGCAAATCACTCCATGTAACAAAGGCCATGCACTTAATGACCCTGATCTCAGCTCTTGCAGTTCTAGACTGGGAGTTTAGGGATATCTTGGCTATCATCACAACACCTTGGACCAATATACTGCTGGCGAGGCTAAGAAGCTCAGCAGCTGCAGCTGTGGATTAGGAAGATGGGGAGGTAGAAAGGTGAAGAGGAACTCATATCGGCCTTAAGTTCATCTCTGATCACATATGAATCAAATATTCTACTCCTGGCACTAAAGTTCAGCTCAGCAGCAGCAGCTCCTCTAATTTCTCCTCTTCCTAGTCTCCAAATGCAGATGCCTCTCCTCCACACATCCTATTTACCAGGAACTCAATCTTTTTATCCAATCTATAACATCTCAAAACTTTTGAAGGGCAATTATTGTAATGCACCACATGTCAATCCAGGGAAAGGCAAAGTTGAATCAAATTTAGCAATTATTTAATAAAAATAAATTATAATATTTAAATAAATTTTAAAAATACAAAGTAAGTATTGCTCATTTTACCACAGCATTTATCATCAGTATGCTAACAACTAAGTCACCACCAATGACAGCCACAGTCAAATTTTCAGCAACAGATGCTTTTATAGACAGAATACAATAATTACACTGAATAAATTAGTACACAGGTTAACACAAAACTCCACAGATGACATTTTCTCCCAAATTCATAAAATGCATCGTCCTTCCAAAAACCTCAATTACTGCAGAAGGAGGCAAACAAAAGCATGTGCCTGCCTGTCTGTCTGTCTGTCTGTCTGTCTGTCTGTCTGTCTGCCTATCTTTAAGTAGCTCCAAATGCATGACTCCTCATTTGGTTTGACTGTAACCAGCCAATCAAGTAGCTGATAAATGGTTTTGGAAACCCCAGGTGTGTCCTTAGGAGCATTTGCCTGGCTAAACCAATGACTCCGGCTTTCAGAAGGAGGGCAGAAACTGTAAAACTTGACAGACATGACGGATGCTTGACAAGCCGTCCTTGCAACACAGTCCTGCTTTTGTTATCGACACATAATTATGCACAGCTGACAACAGTGCCGGTGCCTCTGATGCACTGCTATGCCTGCTGCGGCTACAGTGGCCTCTCTTACATCCTAGACATCCTCTAATTGCTTAGGCAAGCAGACATTGTTTGAAAACACTTGTTTTAAAAAGTAGGTAATTAAATGCAGGGTTCGAGTGTTGACACACAACCATCACAACAATTTCATCATTCATCTGCCTATCCTACAACAGAGCTTTAGCAAATCAAACGGCATTCGGTAGCCAGAAATAGCCAAACCTTACACTTGCACAGAAGACTTTGACAAAAGCAACGAATTGTGCTGACTTCCATAGCACCATTGTAATAAATGCACGGCACATCAATCAGTGGTTTCCTCGGAGTAAAATCAAGCATCAGGCCACAATGCCCGGCCAGTCATGGTAGCTAGTTTCTAAAGGCAGCCAGCCACAAAGACCCCTCTGCTCAAAAAGGTCCACTGTTAAAGAACAACCAACCAAAACTCTGCCTTGCCAGTCAAAATGGATTTTCACTCGGATAACAGCCGGCCGCTGTTTGGACCAAATACAACCGCGTCTTTGTCAGCCGACGTGGTGGGTCAATGTGGCCGTGTCAAGCGGAGGCAGAGAGGCGCGCAACAGAAACGAGATAAATTTCTTCTCACCAGAGAACGTGCTTGCCGAGGCATAAACCAAGAAATCGACTGGTGCCGTGCTCGTCGGCGGCACTAAAAAGCCTCCACACCATTAAGCAGAAAATGGAGCAGATTGCTTTATTTTTATCCCGGTTAAACAGAGCAACACTTTGGAGGCGATAACGCAGAATGGATCAATTTCGGGGACTCTCGAGCCACGACTGATGGCCGCAACTCCTTGGCCGTTTAGTCCGCCCTCGACGACGTCAGCGGGGGCACGAATCGATATGACGACGCAATTTGGCTGAAGTAATGAGGCCGTTGGCCTCAAAATGAGCGCCCGAATACATCCGGAAGGCTGCCAATCCGGTGCGTCTCAAACGGCATTGACCATACATCTTTCTTGTTGCTGATGTTCCACTGGTTGATCGGCAAGTGCAGCAGCGAAGAAGAGATGTCACACAGTCCATAAATTAGCATCATGCACAACTGCATCATGCATGACCACAAAACCAGCTGAACCACCTTCATAGAACTCTTCTAACTTGAAATGACTTGATTGCAATTTCTATTTTATAACCTTCCAGAGATAACAGCCAAGATGGCAAGATATGGCAGACAATCAGTACAAACTACTCACGCACCAGATGCAACTGAGAAATCTTCCAATCAAGCTTTGCACTAATTTAAGCACCGACTATAATATGCTTCGTGGCATCAGAGCAGACAGCACTGGGTCAAGTGGCAGACAAGTCCAGAGTGGAATAGCAATAAAGCATGGATGGCAAACAAGGCCATTTTGGACTCTGATGGAGCATTAACGTTAAGCTTCTCATAAGCAGTGCCACTCGCCCTGAGTTATAATAGTATCGGAGGGTGCTTGTGGACACTAATAACACGCCAAATCCAAAATGCGAACAGCTAGTTCAGGGATCAGCATGACATCACAGTGCAAAGCTCCAGTCTGCAAGATGCCTTCCGTTTTCACAAAGCTGGAACACAAAATGAGACAAGACAATCTCCTAATTTTGAAAGGGCAGCTGGTTAGTAATGGCATCGAACCTGCTTCAGTCAATCCATTTTACTTACGGATTTTTACAGCATGGCAAAACCAAATGCTCATCCTGCTACATATAGATGACTGACATGTTGTCGTTTTGTTTTAGATTTTTGATTAAGCACTTGAAATCATATTTTGAAAAATGCTATTGCATACTAAGAGTCTGTAGGATTCTCCTTTCTGCACATTGGCCTGATGCTGACACTAACCAAGAAACCACCTTCTTGAAGAAATGATTTGGCTGAGGTCATGTGAATGTTAGTTCCCTCATAGATCTTTTCTGTGGAGCCAGGATAATGGTAGACTGCATTAGCTTAACATTACTTGTCCAGCATAGCAACACGATTCATGTGTTAAACAAGGCCTTCCAATTATTGGGACAAATGACAGTTACAATATCAGCTGCACATACTAAGAAAGAGGCAACAGGGACAGATAAGGTAAAGTAATCATTCATTTATTACAGCCTCCTTCAATAACAGACCTCAGGCTGTGTGGCCCAATGGCTGCAGAATATGCAAGATTATAACACATGATGGCTCAGTGGTAAGTTCGACGCCTTGTGACCGGAGGGTTGCAGGTTCGAATCCCACTCTAGCCGCTGCGTACGGACCTTGGGCAAGTACTTCACTCGCAATTGCTCGTGGCACTTCGGCGTGAAAATTCCGGCACAGTAGGCTATACCAATGCTGTAGTAGGGAGCGCCTCTGAGCAGTAGTTGACTTCGAGAGGCGCTATAGAAATATCCGGAATAAATAAAATAAATAAATAAAGGCAGAGCCAACCCAACATCATCTGCTGCACAACACTTTCCTCATGGCTCAACAATCACTGTCTGCTGTAGGATTCCAACTCTGCATGCAGATGTAAAAGGCAAACACCCGACTGAAGTGCCATCCTGGCAATCAACATCTTTAGCCAAAATACCTCATGGCAAAAAAGCTCTTTTATCTCCTAACGGCCATTTACTGATAGGGCATGATGCTATTTAGGGCTCGTTCAAAGCCAACACACTGGCTACGTAGCCGTTGGATGGGCTCTACATATGCGCAGAAACCAAGCAGCAGTAGTTTTTCTAATTATCTGAGCAGTATTTTACTTAAACCGATAAATTTTTATGCTTAAAGACTAATGCAGTTTTGGCTTGCAAAGCCAGCACTTATGTGAGATACCTAAAAGGACCTAGATTTAAGTGTCGTGATACATATATCCACAAAAGTAAGTGTGTGCATGTAGTCATACATACATAGATATGTACATACAATGTCATACATACACACATGCAAACATACATATATATTGACAGTCTTTCAAGGAAGGTTTGCACCAATACAGTTTACAAGGCATACACTCAATCGTTCAGCTAACTTAACTCACACAAAACACTAAAAACTACCTGGCAAATGGAGAAAATTCACTTTACATACATCCAACAATATTGCAGCTCAAACTGCAATTTTACTCACAAAATAAAGGTTTAGTTTCCCAAAGTGCAAAGAAATAAATCCACGCACTCCATCATAGATCTTGTCATGATTACAATGCCAATACAAAGCGCAGTGGACCAGCCGTATGACAGGTCCATTCGTCCAGCCAGACCCCTATGCGTTCAGTTACGTCCATCCGTCCCGCCAAGTCCCAGCATAACGTTGAAGCTCTAATTCTTGATATTTGCCATATCCATCATATAAGCATTAATAAATGGATCAGTGTCCATTTGTTCATCATGCGGAGAATGCAAACATTCAATGAAAATGACATCTTCCATTTCACAGCTCTAGCATTTGTGGTTCATAAATGGCATGAAATCAAAGCGAACCGGTGATAAGCGAGATTCAGGACAGAAAAGCAATTTAAACGAAAAGATTCTGGGTTAATCATTTCTGTCAAAAGGAAGAGTGTCCATGACTGGTCAGTTCTGCCTTATTCCAATTTCATCAGTGCATCTCAAGTGAAAACCAGACAAACAGCTGCTTATGTCTGATTGAAATGCATACTAGGGACCTGCGAAGCTTCGATATTCGATTCGAAAACGAATCGGACGGCGGTATTCGATTCGATTCGAAAATGATGCCATGATTTGAAAAATTTCGAATCTTTTTCGGAAACATGATTATCCCTTGACGCACTTTGTTGCAAACTAATTGTTTTAATTGTTTACTGCGCGTGGATTGGTTGTTGAATTTTTGCGTGCAACGGCGGCACACGACAACAGCAAACCATCTGGCAAGAAAAGGGTTTATAATTAGAATGCTATACTCAGAGCTTCCAATTTGAAAATAGTAGGCGGTTTGAAAATCGATCGCGCTGCATTCAGTAGGCAAGCTTTTGTGTACAGCGCATTTTGTGTATCGTATTTGTAGGCTATAGCCGCATATTTAATTAGTGACTTTACGAGTGATGTAACGCGGCGGGAGGTGTCGACCGTGTTGTCATTGCCAATCATATTCCAAGAAATTAGAGCGATCACTCATTAGTCATAATTGGTCACAGCACGCATTCACCGCTGCCGCAAGTCAGTAAATTAATGTAAATTAGGTAAATAAAATAATGGTCTGGTTCCAGTTTCGTCTATCGTCTTGGAGTTTAACTTAAACTCATCGAGCGACAACCGACGGTGCGACGCCTTGGGCTAGGCTAGCGATTAACCGCTCGCCTGTACCTTTGCACAGGGGCGTAATTTTGGTCAAAAAAGTGGGGGTTACCAATTTCTTACATACACAAAGCAAGGCGGAGACTGCGATCTCTGGAAAGGCACAATAATAAAATATTGATTGGCATTGTTCAAAAAGTGGGGGTATAGGTAACCCTCGTAACCCTCACAAATTACGCCTATGCAGGCTTTGCAAGACGAGCAACCAAGGAGAGCGATCGATGGATCGCTCTCCTCAAACGAGAAGGCCTGGTTATACTCCGGTAGATGTGTGTACACCAAAGTGCGTTTATGCAATTGGTACAATAAAGAATATACTTACTTACTAAACTCATAAATAATTTGTGTTATTTTTAATTCTGTTAGGCTAATTACCTTAATGTTTAGTTTTATTGGTTTGAAACTGCAGAACAGTTATTGATATATTGATACTATGGTACGCCAGTGAAATCAAGTTTCATGAATATCAAACTGGTACCCGCTGATTCGATTCGAGATTCGATTCGAATTCGAATCTTTACCCCCGATTCGATTCGAGATTCGATTGAAAATTTGTGATTCGCAGGTCCCTAATGCATACACATATGATTGAAATGTGTATACATACGATCGAAATGCATATACATACGATTGAAATCTGTATACAATGTATACATACGACTGAAATGTGTATACATACGCTTGAAATGCATATACAATATGATTGAAATGCATATACATATGATCGAAATGCATATACATACGATTGAAATGTGTATGCAACTATACATACGATCGAAATGCATATACATACGATTGAAATCTGTATACAATGTATACATATGATCGAAATGCATATACATACGCTTGAAATGCATATACATACGAGTGAAATGCATATACATACGAGTGAAATGCATATACATGTGATTGAAATGCATATACATATGATTGAAATGTGTATACACACGCATACCAGACAGATGAGAAAAGCCCTTCCCTGCCACTCCTATGGATGATCATCTCATATGCACATACACGTGTTATCATGCATTACATACACAGACACTTACACACAGAACACAGAAAGAACAGAATTTCCCTATGTTAAGCCAACGAAGGATGTCCATGGGCACGAACTACAAGCAACTTCATTTTCTCAGCCCTGGCATATGACGGCCGATGGCCAGCAGAGAATCCCGTCTCAAAGCCTCTGCACTGGCAGTTCAGCAAACTCATCACTCCACTACTTTGACAGCAGGCCAATTCCCAGCATAGAAGAACATGAGACCTCTCTCTAACCATCAAAAGCTGATATTATGCACTCGTTCATCTATGATTCAATAACAGTAATCAAATTTTAGAATGTCTTTCTGCCCTGAGGCCATTTGAATCACTGACATCCAGTCCAATATAGTAACCCCTAATCCTCTGTACATAATTATGTATATATCTATATATGTAAATATGTATATATGTACGTATACACATGCACACACATCGTATACATATTATAGATATGTGTTTATACAGACAGTATAACTTTTGGTCCTGAAAAGATACTTTGTTCATTCTTCAGAAATGAGTTCATCAAAAGTATCATTACTGCAAGTTCAGTCAGCACTCATGATCATGCTCAAAAGGATCATTGGGCACTTGATAATATTCTCAAAAGATCCTCCAACCCTGCTCATAATGATTCATCAATTTCACCTTTTGATGCTGTTACTCAAGTGATCACCCAGACTTGGATATTCTTGCTTAAAGGGATCATCTGACAGTAGATGAAATTCAAAGGGATCACTTGAAACTTGATGCTACATATCATTAATTTGATACAGGTACTTGACATTCTTTTGAACCTCTATCCAAAGGACATGAGTTTCCTTTGTGTTGCAGTCCATGTCCACAATGAAAAAGTATTTTACTAAGTCAAATATATAAACAAAAGGAATGAGATAAAAGAAAGAACAGGACCAAGCTGAACAGAAAACATAAACAAAGCTAAAGCAAGAATTGGACTAACATGAAAGTGCACTAGATTTGACAAATGACCAAAAATAAGACCAGCCATTCACAATTCATCACCATCAAAGGCATCAGGAACCCACGATCATGCTCATCATGATGAAACTCGATGATGCTCATGATGAAATTTGACGATGCTCATGATGGTGAAACTCAACGATGCTCATGATGATGAAATTTGATGATGCTCATGATGGCAAAACTCGATGATGCTCATGATAATGAAACTCGATGATGCTCATGATGAAATTTGATGATGCTCATGATGGCGAAACTCGATGATGATGATGAAACTCGATGATGCTCATGATGAAATTTGATGATGCTCATGATGGCAAAACTCGATGATGCTCATGATGATGAAACTCGATGATGCTCATGATGATGAAACTCAATGATGCTCATGATGAGGAAACTTGATGATGCTCATGACGATGAAATATGATGATGTTCATGATAACGAAATATGATGATGCTCATGATGATGAAATATGATGATGCTCATGATGATGAAATACGATGATGCTCATAATGATGAAATACGATGATGTTCATGATGACGAAATACGATGATGCTCACGATGATGAAATACATTGATGCTCATGATGGTAAAACTCGATGATGCTCACGATGATGAAACTCGTCATGACGATGTTCATGATGATGATTACAATATCTTTTCAACACCATAATAAAACCCTGCAGGCTCAGCTTTGGCAGAACACATCAGATGAGCAAAGCATGTGAAAAGTCAAACATGTAACTGAATTCTATATTCAATATTCTAACTGCCAGAGGCATTCTGCAACGGACCGTGAAAATATAACTTATAATCATAGCACAAACCCTCCAGCTCAGTGGTGATTAAGTAAGCTACTGTTTAACACTACACCAGAAAGGGTTAACTCATTCACCCCTGATTGTTCTTCTGTCTATGACAGGCAATTCAACTTAATCGGCAAAAGTTAAAATTCTTGCTTGCTCACATGCTCGCTCAGCTCGTTTGCATCCTTACCTACCATAGAGATAAAGTTTAATAGTAGTTTAGAGCGTACAGGACATAGTTCGAGAATTCGCATTTTACGAATTTTAAGAATTTTAAAAATTCACGAATTTTAACGAATTTTAAAACTGCAGTTTAAAATTCGTTAAAATTCGTGAAATACTAAAATAATAGCATTCTTTGCCATGGCAACGAATTTTATTATTTGTTTACTTTTCAACATTTTAAGCAAGTAAATGTTAATGCCATATATAGGCAATCAATCAATCAGCCGTAAAAGATAGTTGACTAGCAACACAATAGTAGGCCTACTGATATTCCGTTACTGTTCTACTTGGAGTCTTGAGCTTCAATTTCTGTCATAGTTGGGGTGTGTGACCGTGAGTGTCAGTCAGCAGAACGAAAAACCACCAGTGCTCCAGACCCCCAGCTCCAGTGTGACCAGTCAGTCACTAACACAGCTTGCACCAAACATTGTTAAAAGGGTTGGCAACGTTCACCGAGCTGTGTCTTTTACTTCATCGTCCTCAGATTCTGAGTCAGGAACAGCCCACTGCTCCCACTCGACTCTGGTTTCTGTATTTTCGCCATGCAAATGCTCCCGAATTCGCGCAGAACAACCAACAAATTCCTTGTCACAAAAACAACACCGTATTTTTGGATTACCCTTTCTTTCTCTCCACAATTACTACATACTTCCACTCCGGTTAATGTTCTTTCATCTAGGCCGATAAGAAATTAGATTTTGACTAAATCAACTCGTTATATAATAAATTTTTATATCGAATTTTACCTTAAATTCTAAGCAGAAGCTTAACATAACAAATCATAACGTCATCACATTTGTTGTTGTTGCCTACGCTGTTGTTGCAAAACGCCACTGTCAATGTAACACAGACCCAACAATGGCCCAACGAATTTTTACGAATTTTTACGAATTTTAAAATAGACCAAAAATTCGCGAATTTTTACGAATTTTAAAACCGAAAGTCACGAATTCTCGAACTATGGTACAGGATGTGGGTGTGTGAAAGGTAAATCTCCCATCAGAGAATCCCACCTCACTTCAGTCAGTGGATGCCAATGGGACCCAATGCCTGTCAGTCTGTCAGCAGCTCAGCATGAAGCATAACCACCACAATAATTAAATTGTTCATATTTAACTGTTTACTATTAATATCTCAGAAGAAAGAAAAAGACCCAAAGTCTTTAAAGAAAGAAGCAGAGACCTCCAGGCAACTCACTGAGAGAAGGGCGAAGGGAGGTGCCAAGTGATGGGAGGTGCCAAGGAAACTGGTAGGGTGCTACAAGCTGACGAAAGTTGAACAACAAGGAACTGGGAAGACAGAGAGCAAACAAACTCTAATACATCTGCAAACTGTCAATTATGCCCTTTGTTGTTCTTGTAATAATGTACCGAGATAAGATCAGTTCCGTTGTAAACCAACAAAAGGCAGCTGACGGTGTGAAGTGTGTGCCAGCCTTCTCTGCTCCTATCCTTATCTCTCATTGTTTGCCGATCATGTGCACTCAGTGCACTGAAGGCAGGCACAGAACAGAAAATATACAATTTCTGTTACAAAAATTATACAAATACTGACCAGGAATCAAATACCAGACATCCGTATTAGATAGTATCTCAGCGACTACACTTGACTAGTACTGTATCACTCATTATGAATCAACAAGAAAACTGAAAAAGAGCAGCCATGCATTCTCCAACCTAAAAATTTTTATTAATCCTATAAATGCATACAAAATAACTTATTCAAGTATAAAAACGCTAAGAATATGCCTAAGAATGGAAAGCCGTACCTTTTCCAGTTGGAAAAGGAGGAAGAAGATTGGCCGTTGGAGTCTCGCACTTGATTGTGCTGTTCTCTGACCCTCGATTGTTGACAAGCGTAACTTCTGTGTACCGTGTAACTCCATATCCTCTGAAGGCACAGTGCAACTCACTTAATGACTGGAGTGACTGCAGTGGCAAATTCTGAACAGAAATGACAACCTGCAAAAGAACAAAGAGCTCAAATTAAACGGATTCAGTTAATCATCTGTCAATATTCAGCTAAATAAACTAATAAGGTATCATACATCAATCATACATCAACAAATCACTCAAATAATCTGCCAAAAATTGGTTAAACAATTCATTAGCTAACCAAAGCTACAGTTAAGCCTTGTGGTTGTAAATTTCTGTGCATCATGACCTACTTGAAAGCTGACCTATTAGCAACAAACCACTCAAATAATCTGCCAAAAATTGGTTAAACAATTCATTAGCTAACCAAAGAGCTCTACAGTTAAGCCTTGTGGTTGTAAATTTCTGTGTATCACAACCTGCTTGGAAGCTGATCTATTAGCAACAGTGCTGACAGAATTTAAACAACAGGTAAAGACATGGATATTCAAACAAAATTTAAAGACACAAAAGTAGCTGAAAAGCCAGAAAATATCCGGTATTTTACACATACTTAAATAGATTTAACACTGCTGGCTACTACATACATGTCTGCATACAAACAGGAAACATCTGATCTGGCAAACAATGGTGGAGTCAATCTATCAATCAGCTATCCATTCAACGGCAGCAAATGCATCAGTTGAAAGCCGGACATGTGGAGCTGGAGATAGTCTTCCACTGACTCCTAATCAATTAAGAAGTGAGAACTCTTCAGTTATATCTCTTCTGCTTCACTTTTCAGCGTCTGCTGCTGTCTCCCACTCCAATCATCCCACAAACTTATCCACAAAAAGAGATCTTACAACTGCAATTCAGCGTATCAGGAATCGATTAACTTCTGGCCAGTAGCTCATTCATCAAACCATCATTTACAAATAATTACCTTCATATCCCTTAGTAGCCAACAAGAGAATTAACTAAAATTTTATAACTGACATTCAGTCAGCAGTTCAGTGATGTTGTAAGTTATAACAGGGACTCTATAAGGACCTTGTCTGTAAAATCAACACTACACTTTGACAAGTGAATCACTGTTGTTCAATACTGAAGAGTTTCAATTTCCTAAAACCACAATCTTGGCCACAATCTGGCCAATCTTATTAGACAGAATCTACTTTCGGTTATGCAAACCCTAGAATTTCCGCTTGGACTCCATGCAACTGACAGATTTATACCGAACGCCACCCTTGGATGATGACAATGACAGTGACGATGAGATGCCAATGAAGTTGGCAATGATGATGATTATGATGATGATGATGCTGACAATGATGAGGCTGACAATGATGATACTACCAACGAAGATGCTGATCATTTTTTTATTCAGAGCATTTCTATAGCAAGATGTCTTCTACTCAGAGGCATTTCCAGAGTCCCACTCCCTTTGAAAGCGAACAGTTCTCACACTGTGTTTGTGAAATTTACATATTTCGTCCCTGCCCAGAAGGCCACTCAAATCCAGATGTAGTCTATTGATGATGATGATGACGATGATGACGATGATGATGATGATCATGAAGATGATCATGATGACATCCACAACAACAGAGTTGGCTCCAAGAGAAGCAGAAGTAACTGGACACTCTTATATCCCAATGCTCTTGTCAGTGATAGGCTGTTTGCTATGATGCTCTGGAATCAGCCAATTTATAAATATGACCAAAGAGATTGTTCTTCCTCTTCACCAGCACAGCTGCTGAAAAACCCTTCACACAAGCTGTGTCATGCCGTTAGTGCTGATGAATAACACCCAAGGGCAAAGGTTACAAGCCCTAAACAACAGGTCCACTCTGTTGACCAAATTCACATTCAACTCCTAAATACAGAACTCATCATTATTGAATATAAATTCTTCCTAACAAATGGCTTCTACAGTGCCGAGTGCAAAGTAACAGAAAAATTATTTAGCTCTAAACTATCTACGCAAGCTGGCTGACATCAAGGCTCTTAATTAAGAAAGTGTTTAACTAGTCTATATCAGGAATTTATGGGATGGGGTCAGAAATCTTTTGACAATATTTTCGATGGTTTTTATGCACATAGGCCCTTGCCCCATGACTTGACCTACTGCAAACTGCTTTATGAAAATAATGAGAGGAAAGAATTTGACATTTTGATGCTCTGAATGCATGCAATGTATCAAGCTAACTGGTCAGTCCATCAGTCTATTGCAGGAGGAGGTCAACGAGGAGGAAGATGAGCAGGAGGAGGAGGAGGACAAAGAGGAGGACAAGGAGGAGGACGAGAACAAGGAGGATGAGAAGGAAGATGAGGAGGAGGATGAGAAGGATGAAGAGGATGAAGAGGAGGAGTACAATGAAGAGGAGGATGAGGAGGTCTTAAATCTCGGCTCCAGTGCCAAGTTGACTCAGCCGAGCAAACAGAAAGAGACAGAACTGGAAGCGGCCGGTAAAGCCATCTAGTCAGTATGCATCGGAAAGGGCCTAGAAGGACTGCCGTCAATGACAATACTAAGGCAAACAGTTGCTGAAGCAGCACAGTGATAAGTCTGAAGCAGACTCAGCAGACGATATTTGTAGATGAGTTGGTTTCTACAAGTGATGCTATATAAAGTTCGACCAACACAGCACACTACGTTTCTCAGAGGTCCTAAAAAGGCGCTATATAATTTTCTAGAGACATAAGCCCAACATACGTGCTACCTTTAGCAAGTTTTACAGCGCTTGGGGCTGACATGACTCATACGGCATTGAAACAATGAATTTCTATTTGCAATTAAAGCATGTTCTAATCTAGTCAAAGTTTTAAGCATCAATGCAGTTGTAATGATATGCAAAGCATCAATATGTCAGAGGGTAATATGACCTGACAATGGTCAGATGTTGTGGGGCAATTGGCTGACTGTGCAATGTGTATGATTACAGGTCATATACACATCAGCAGAATCTGATTTACATGGAGAAGGAATATCTGTACCTAAGTACTAAGGCTGGTCATGCTTATTTCTGCTTTCCATCCATTCACTATTGCACCCACAATTGTGTGAATGCAACCCACTCACCCACCAATCCATCCATACATGCACACACTCCACTAATTTATTGATTGAAGTGTTGATTGATGTATTTATTGTACAAAAAAGTATACAGTTACAGTCTTGCATCATGCAAATACTGTGCAACAGGAGCCAAGAAAAGCTAATAGCTTATACTAACCTTGGCCCCTCTTTCTTGACTATCATTCATACATGTGTTTATTACTTAATTAGTACTTAAATCATAGTAATAATAACATACTAGTAATAACAGTAACAAACATCACAGCCGCAATAATACCAATACTAATGGCAATAATAATAATAATAATAATAAAAATTAAAACAAAATAAAAACAAAATAAAATAATAATAATAATAATAATAATAATATTATGCACTCGTCCATCTATGACATCAATCCACCCCTTTTGACTATCTCCTTCCATATCATCCCACCATTCCATCCATCCTTCTCTCCAACATCAACTCTTCTATGCCTCATCCACCAACTGCTTCACCCATTGATCCATCCATTGATTCATCCATTGATTCATCCATCCTTCCATCATTTCCTTCACCCAACCACTGAATACTTCCCCCTTTCCATGTGCTTACTGAAACCGATAAAAGTTTCAAACAGGGTGCAATACGAGTGCAAGCAAGTCATCGTTCACTGCATATAAAGACGCAGGCATCTCTGTCTTTCCCCCCCCTCTCTCTCTGTATCTTACTCTGTCTCCCTCTGTCTCTCTCTTTATCTTCCTGTCTCTCTCTCTCTCTGTCTCTCTCTCTCTCTGTCTCCCTCTGTATCTTACTCTGTCTCCCTCTGTCTCTCTCTTTATCTTCCTCTGTCTCTCTCTGTCTCCCTCTGTCTCTCTCTCTGTCTCCCTCTGTATCTTACTCTGTCTCTCTCTTTGTCTTCCTCTGTCTCTTACACTGCTCATCTGTTTTATAGTTGTTTATATCCTGCAATGGCAGTCATTATGGCCAACCCATCCACAACAACCTATCTCTTCTCTTCATGTCTTCCCCTCTGTCTGGTCATCTGTGTGTCTATCTGTCTGCCTGTCTGTCTGTCTATCTATCTATCTGTCTGTCTCTTTGTCTGACTGCCACCATAGCTGATCAAACAGATCAGCATTTGTCTGCTCTCTGGTTATTGCGATGACTGCCATTTTTGGTTCCCAACTCCTCGCTTTTCAAGCCCATGATACAGAGGATGGCAACATGGATGGGCTCCCGTGGCAAATTGATCCTCATCGATCAGGATGCTATTCTGCTGCAGCAGCGGCTGATGAAGCTCGCCGCCAGCCAACTGAACTGAACATCCCGCTCACCAGACATATGTCACTGGCAATGGGCACTGCAGATGCTTTTCATCTTCTGCAGGTGAAGAGGTCAATTCATCTAAGAACGAAAGGCAAGAAAGTCAGAGCCCAGCAGCTGCAACTGCATAGCATCGGATCCAGTAAAAGCAAACACCAGCCAGAGTCAGCTTAATGCAAATTATGTCTAGCATTACTACAGCATTTCTAACATCAACATCGTGACTGTACTTGCATACCATCTGCAGCAATAGTAGATCAATAGTAAAGCAGTTGAGTAATGCTCTGAGTACGTTAACATTTGTAGCAATACGGTCTTGTTTGTGTAGATTCTATTACTATTGCAAAATCACCGACATCCTCAGGATATAATAGGGAAACTATCTAAATGTTGAAGGAGGTAGCCTACATACCATATATATTGCTGTCTGTCTGGTAATAACAAAGAAAAAGAAACAAACCAGAATCAGGATGCAGTCATAGACAAAAGAGATAAGGACACCTGCTTCTCTTCGCAGTCAATGAAACTCTATCAGTAATGACTGCAAATCACACACTATCCTTCATCTCTAAACAAATGCATCAAAATTTATTGCTCTTTCCTCTCACAGACACACCCTGATTTCACATATCCCATCCAAATATACTTAACCACTCCCCTTCCATAACACATTCTCTGATTCCCTTTCCTCTTGGAGATACCTTCAAGACATAATCCAACCCATTGCCCATTGGTGGAGCTATATGGATGGGACCACAAACACAAATGTTGCAAAAACTCCTCATTCCATGCACAACATAATGGAAGTATCTTGATTTACAGAGCTGGGTAAAGTACTCTGTACGTGCATTTCAAATAATAAACACAAAATACATTTTTGAAAATGTAGTTGAAATACAAAGTACACATACATTGTTGTATTTTGTATTTGAAATACAAAATAAATGCACCATAGCCTAGATACATAGTTAAAAATGTCTAATAATAATGAATGAGTCATCACGCTGCACAAACACAATGTCCTTAATTGTTCTAATTAAATAGCAACATTTTCTCAAAAGTTGTATCAGACAGTCAGTCCACTGCGAAATATCTGTCCACCACAACTGAGGCATAGTGCCTAACATTCAACGGGTGCAGACAACGGATATTCGAATGACTGTGTTGTACCTAATGAAAAGGTACCTTACTACCGGAAAGGATGTCAATGATTCAAGGTTTCGGAATGGGTCTTCAAGATACTGCATAACTTGCAGCAGGGCCATCTTCTCCACTAGGCACAGTATGCACTATGCCTAGGGCCTGGAAAACTTTCAGGGGCCTATGAAAGTCTGAAAATGAGATATTGAAATGATTGACTGGGAAAATGGAAAAAGGAAAATTGCAAATAACAGCAAATCAAATCTAATAACTTTTGTATTGAAACAGTTTCAGTTAAGCCAATGTGACTGAGTTTAGTTTTAATACAGAGTTGGCAAATGAGTTGGGGTCTATGAATGCAACAGTGCATAGGGCCTACGGACCTTAAAACGGCCCTGACTTGCAGATTTGCCTGAATAACAGATTTGCCTGGATGGACGTGTAGTTGTAAAAGTTGTCATGATCTGCATTGTTCTCAGTGGCCACAGTGGTTTCAGAAGATTGTGTTCGGTTGGCGAATACTTCAGAAGTGTCAAGGAGAAGCTTTCGGACTCTGTCTTTCTGGGAATCAGGCACCAAACGTAGTTTGAAAGGATGGGTTACAGCAGCCAAGATATAGTGATCAACACTATATGTAACCCAAGAACCTATTATACACAATTACACATACGAAGTTCACCAGAAGTTCAGCAATAGTACTTAAGTTAGAAGACCACCGAGTCATTATTACCGAGAAAAATTTATGTTGTGTAAAATTAATGAGAGTAAGTAGGTAATAAATAGAATCTTTAACGAAGTATTTCATATTCCAAATACAAAATACTCTGAAAAGTATTTCAAATAAAAACACAAACAAATACATCATTTTTAATGTATTTGAAATACAAATACATGAATATTTAAAAGTATTTCAATTACTCCCCACCACTGTTGATTTATCACCAATGCATCCCAGGTTAAATTCAGGTAGATTCAGTCACACAGGAAATTCTTAATGTCAAGTAGGCATTTAGTAATAAATGTTGCTTCTACAAGTCTGTATAGTATCAATGTTACTGTCATTTGGGTATTTCAAGATCCGGCATTTGGGTATTTCAAGTTCCTCCAACCCCAAAGAGTCTTTGGTTCTCACCATCCTGTACCAGTGCATAATAAACGATTACCCCTACCCAAACCTTTAACCTCTACACATCCCAGCCCTTTCTGTTCCTCCACCCAATTCTTGCCTGTCAGCAAATGACTCACATTTTATGAACATTCACATCATCCACCTGAAACCTGATCCACCTGAACTTTGCAGCTCATTACGATCATCCTGTGGATGATTCGACCCAGACAGGCAACAGTTGGCACGGCAACATTTGGCCATCATTAGAAATATCCTGTCTGACCTCAATTTTAAATCGATTGCAGGCTTAAAATATTTTATCCACTTCACCAACAGTTATGGAACCTATCACTTGTTATGACTTTTCCCCGGCTGCTTTATACTGCATTCTCTTTCAAAGCTTCATCTCTCGTCATTGTATTTCCACTCCTAGGTTAACTTTAATGAAGAGAGGGATTAGTTTTCCATACATTTTAGTGAAAGTTAAAAGGCATCGTTAAAGTGTTAAAGAAAACATTAAATCTGCAACATACTCAATATTAAGTTGCAACTCCTCATTTCAAGAAAACATCATGATAACCACCCTCGTCCATTTCTTCTTCTTTATACTTCTCTTCATCAGCATAAATATTGACCATCATCATTATCTTCACAATCACCATCATCGTCAACTTAATCCTTGCCATCATAAGCAAGAGGAACCTCTTCTATCAACAACTACGAACCTCCAAGAAACAAGGTTAACGGGCAGAGCAAGACTCGTTAAGCCTCAGCCCTAAATGCCAGTCTCTGGAATTGCATTACCAGAATGACATGGAAAAGCAACGATAACCATTTGGCACCCAAGAGCAATCAGCCATGCGTAAAATGTCACTCACTCATATCGAAAATGCCCAGGAAAGAAATTGAAAAACACACCCGTCAGTTCTGTTATTTGCATAGCGTCACTAGTCAAAATATTCTGCCAACAATTTCAGTACCACTGCTATGTAAATCCTAAGTGAACATGGCACATTACTGCACCTACCACAACCATAACAGGACAGCAGGATGAATGAAAGAACGAATGAATGAATGAACATTAATTAATGACAGTGGGACACAATAACCACTGACAATAGGTTGAAAAATAAATACTGAAAATATGACAATGAGCAATAAAAACAGGAAGAACCACTGACCATTGGACAACAGACAATATGTTGAATAGTAATCACTGACAATAGTATGAATACAAATCTATGATCATAGCTCATCAAATAATCACAGACAATAGGGTGAATAATAATCATTACAGAGAGTATGAATATTAAACACTGAATATAGAATTTATAACTAATGACAATAGGCTTAATATACAATCACAGCTATCACTGTGAATATTACAGTAACAGTACCAAACACAATATCACTGACAATACAGAGAATGCACCAAGATTCTTAACACAAATTGACGCTAGAGGATGTGTTGACCTCTCGTCTAATACAATGACCAGTGCATGTCCTGCTATCTTATCCACACTGGACTGTCCTCGTGGAATAATAGTATGGTACAAATCTGCCCCATCTCATCTGATAAGGCTTGAGAGACATATCAGTTTATCTTAAGATGAGCTGTTCTAGATATGTTAGATCTTCTAGATAGCATGTGTCATCACCTTCCAAAAGTTTTCAAGCGAGGGTCAAGAGCCATCAACATCCCCAATCAAAAGCTCAGCACAGTTCAACACAAGACACACAGTCACCAAGTCTTTTTATTATATTATTAACAGAAATAAACAGCGAAACGGGAGACAACACCAAATTCGTGGATCTTGAATATCTAAACACAACAACCCCATCACTAACATTTCCAACTCTAGCATTATCACCAGAATGCAGGATAGGCCACTGCTCTTCGACCCCCTTGTTCCTTTAACCCTGTTTGAGCTCAAACTGGATTCGACTGGATCTGTGATGTCCATTGTTGTGTCAGCCTGGGTTTTCCAGTAACTCCCCCATTGCACAATCACAGGCCACTCAAAAGTTTTCTCTATCGAAGATGTGCATGCCCTCCCAAAATTTTCCCCCATCTGTAATGCAACACCAGCAAATCCATGCTTACAGCACATATGAGAATTTCGTACACAGAGCTCCATAAATCCCCAGATATACAAAAACATATAATCACATCTGACAGAGAGCAGTTGATAAAATCCAACCAAGAACAGTCAGATCTCTTCCACAGCACTGGCAATCACTGAGGCAATATCAACAACCAGCGACAGTCAGTTACAGGTCTCATGAACCACTCGCCCACTTACCAGAGATGTAGAGGTGCTTTGCTTCTGCGCCTGGGTGGAAGCCATTGCAACAACTTTCGGGCACTGGCCGGTGTTGTATGGGAGCCATCGAGAGGCTGTTTCTGCGCTCGAGCAGTTGGACTTGAGGCTACACCTGCAATAAACCGGAAGCGCAACAAAATTTATGCCACGCCCTGTAATGGCTTGCAATAAACGTCAGTTCAGCCAGAGTACGAATCCCATTCGTGCTCAAAAACGAAGCAGAAATACAATATAATGCCCCGAAGAAACTGAATAATGATAAAAAGCGCTGTTTAAATCAGTCTACCACGGAAATACTCAAATTGTTTTTTTAATGGAAATTGCCTCATGTGCAATAACAAGAACATCAACGGGAATCAATAGACGGAGTACGCTGTGTTTAAGAATGCATTTCCACGGCAACTGTTCCTTCTGGAAAAACGATTCACGATGGGAAAAAATCGACGAAATATAAGAAAATTTTCTGCTCATACCATCTGTCTTTCATTGCTCGCTATCGGATTAATTGGTGAAGCATCTGATTTTGGGATTTTCTATACATACACCAGCAGACAGAACTCACAAAGTAGGACTATTAAAACCTGTGATAAATGTGATGCTTGAATCCCAACACCATACCTAATAAGATTAGGGTAGACAAGATACAATTAGTTAGGATTGGATTCGTAACATGCAACCGACAGGTTTTTGTGTCGCTGAATGAACCTTCAATGTATCCTGATCCACAATTAATACTGTTCACTAGAATTTTTTTACAAACCTTCTCTCCAAAGAACACCAGCCACAGTAGGGATCGCGTGTATTGAGACATTGTTGACAGGTCGTGTACTGGCTGCAGTTTTGCACTGGGATCTTCAGCACCTGTGCGTAAAATAAGCCACAGGGGCATAAGTAAGTGCAGCCTAATTGGCATTCAGTCAGGTCATATATAGTTCACACGGTTACAATGTCACGAGACAGTGTTAACAATTATTATTACTGAACAACTGGCTGATGACTAGACCTGGCCGTGACATTTTACCGGCCTCTTTGTTCACGATACCACCACATATCCTGAATATTTTATACATTACAGCAGTAAATTCAGGGTCAGAGAGGCAAACTGATGCTTCACTAACACAGAATCAGAGTATAGTCGCTGAAGCTAACCACACAAGACAGAAAGCAGCCACAAGTACCAACTGTCAGTCAATTCCCTTTCTCGGCCTCGGCATACAAGGATGGCTGGCTGGTGCTATCCCCAGCTGTTTTATCTTTACACTGACAGTGTGCAATCAGTGTACCCATTTTCTAGCCTAGTTTGTTAGGAGCTACAACTACAGTCTCAATCATTAGCACCAAGTAATGTAAAAATGAAATGCTCACTAAAAGAAAAGAATGCAGTTCTCGCAAACACTTAAGTTAGAAATAACAATGAAATATTAAAGAAAGACGAAGATGTGGAAAGGTAGTCATGCTCTGACCGATCCAGATTTCAGGCTTCAGATTTCTCTGTTCTATCACGAGTTTGACCCAGATCTGGAGTGCGATTCCACTTCAAGTGTCCGTCCACTGATGTCTTAGGCACTACTATTATTATAAGGGAGCTATATAAATCATTAGCTTAGATGCAAATGGAACACCAGGATTATATTTTTTGAACAAGTTAACTTCTTTGAACTAACGGCCGACATCTCCTCCCTTTAAGTCCTTCTGCCCGTGTTGCTCATCTTCCTCATAAATACAGCACTTAAAACAGCCACCCGTAAACATAGTCCCATAAAAGTTCAGGACATGAAAAACCTTGACGGCTAATTACAGTCGCCTCTGCTAAATCTCCCCATTTATTCACAGCTGCTACGTGTCACCACAAATATCAGTCACTGCTAATAAATGATCCACGCAGTTGACAGGCCTGGGATTCTCAGATTTTGAGGCCCCTGGTATCTCTTTATATGGATTTTCAGACAATACTTGAAAGCCATAAGCTTGCATCAAAGTTAAAAATTTGAAGCTCTACAGAAGGTGAAGCGTGGACCCAGTGACCCTGACCACTACAAAATCTCTGTGTCTCAACACCAGTACATCTCACCGTTAACTACCATTCCCAACCAATAACGCTAACCACTAAAAAAATCCACTCACCACTTCTACAACCCAACACTATAAAATCTCGACCCGATAAACTCTAACCACTGTATCTCCCTATCACTACACTTCCCCCCCCACCATGTATTTATGAAATGCAGAAACCATCAGACCACACAAGCTTTGGTTCATGACATTCCAGTGAATTGTTGAAAATGATAACAATGACCATTTGGCCCACAGCAGAAGCCATCTGGGAATCGCGTGAAAACAGCAGCAAGAGGCCGTAATATCCTGCTCTAAGGACAGCGAATAAATTTAGAAGGCCCTGAGGGAAATGCAGTTAATTTCTGAGTGCCTCTATGAATAATAAGCCGCTGGCATCCACTGGAAACTGTCATCTCAAGCTAACGTTCATATCCTGATGCTCAAGCCTCTAATGCTCATGCATTCTGCTGCTTAAACTACTAAAGCTCACACCTAATGTTCAAACACCAATATAATCATGCGCCTCACACTCGGGAACCTGAAGCTCATGCTCCTAATGCTCATACCGCTAGTGCTCATGCCTCAAGGCTGAGGTCACCATGTTAAACCCCTAACACCTGAAGGCTTACAAGTATACCCCTACTGTTCATACCATGTAGTGAGTTTAGTAAGGGCAGAGCAATGAACTTTTTAATAGGAACTTTCTCTATCCAGCCACACTGCAGCCAAAATCCTCTAGAAATACATTGTATAAATACTAGCCGACTGATGCTCGTCTGCCTAGAAAGCCTGCAAGGCATTGTAATACATCACTGGCATTGTGACAAACGGCCTTTTAAGCTAATCACACAAGTTACTTCAGTTCCAGCGATTGTACTCCGTTACAAAACAACTGATGTCCCTATCTGGAAAACAAATGTTGTTTCATGAAGGCTATTCCAGGTAGACGACCTAACCACTGAGAAGCAGGACCTTGCACCATCAAAGTGGGGAGGGAGCAGGGTAGATTGCCTGATCAGCAGCAGCAGCAACCCTACCCTCCCTCCGACTTCAAACGACAGCAGAAAGGCCCACTTGTTTTTGAACCTAAAGGCCTTGCTAGTTTTATGGTGCATTGTGAAGACAGCCTGCCACTGCTCCAAAGGAAAACTTTAATTGATTTTAAATGACCGACAAGCCAGAAAGACAGACTCTGAAAACACCAACACCATGTTGACCGTCTTTTATCTACCCACATCCAGACTTATTTACAAATTACATAAATTTCCAGATAAATTGGAGAGCCACCCGAATCAATCACGGCGGCCCCCAGACTCTAATCTCCGGAATTCGGCCATAAATTAGCACCAAAGGCAATCTTTCTCCAGAAAAAGGATACTTAATATCCTTGCACTCCACCCCTCACTAACTTGTGCACTCAGCCTATCCCAGCCCAGCACAGGTCATAAATCTACCATCTGCCACAAACCCCATTCACCTAATCAGAAACAGTTGCAAAGGCATAGTTGCCAAACTTTGACTATAATTCTGATCCACACTGTCTGTCTGTCTGTCTGTCTTGTCTGTCTTGTCTGTCTGTCTGACTGCTTGCCTGGAGTCTGTGTTGCTGTCTTTCTATCTTTCCATCTTTTCTTGGGTCCTCTGCCAGCTGAGCTCATCTCTGAAGCCTGATGCTTTCTCAAAGGGAAAGGTCTTTTGGAAACGTGTCAGTTGGACAGGGTCTTCATCAATGTTCCCTCTAAGCTGAGGGAACATTGGTCTTCATGTCCATTGTCCGACTGATCTCTCTACAGGTCTCTTCTAAGTCCAGTGGCCCTCTACCTGTTGCCTAGAGAATGACACAGCACTCTAAGAATTCCAGTCTTTTTCCTTGTCTTTATGTGTGTTTGACTGTCTGTCTGTCCATCTGTCCGTCTGTTTGACTGCATCTGTTTTTGCCTTGCTTACCTACCCATCTTGAGTGCTTTTCTACTTTTCTACTAACATTTCAATATGCCAGCCTTACAATCTGTCTGTCAGTCATGACGATGATCATGTAGTTGTAACTGAATCTGACATTTAAAGTTTTATACAGTGCCACTTCAATAAAAAACTCATCAGTGCCAAACCCAACCAGAACTAGTGAAATAATAATACACACTTCAGGCGCTTAGAAACCAGGGACAAACTGAGGAGCTCAAGTTGCATGGTTATGAAGATGATCACGTGACGACAATCAAGACGGAGATTAACTAATAACAAGTGACGATGACTGGCAGGTGGCTAACTACTTGGAATTCCCAATCATTCCATCATTGCTTTGGACAGAATTTGTGACACAGTGAAGGCCAAAATATATCATATTGTGCATGAGACACAGGATCAACCCTCTTCAACCTAGGATGTCTTCGAATGCTGTCAAAATGTGATCTACATGGGATGACATTTCTGGTCCAAATTCCTTGGTCAGAAATCATCCTTATATATTCTTTAGGTTAGCAGAAGAAGTTCATATGGTAGCTACATGAAGCTGGAGTTTAATCAGTGATTAGTCAAACGGATACCCTTTGAGTTCTGCTACTCGATGGAGTATGTTGAAAGTCAAATTCTGATATGCATACCGTAAGTGGTCATTTTGAATATTGATGACAGTGACAGAGAACAATAGAAAGCGGTGCTCTTCAGTCAAGTGTTTATGCATGCAGCCTTTTTAAGTGCTTCAACTGTTTTTGTTTGATAACATTACATGGCTAGTACTTGTTCAATTATCAAAGATAACATTTCATGGTTAGTACTACTTCACTTATCAACGACATCATTACATGACTAGTACTTCTTCACTTATCACAGATAACATTACATGGCTAGTACTTGTTCAATTATCAAAGATAACATTTCAAGATTAGCACTTGCTTCATTATCGAAGATAAAATTACATGATTAGTATTTGTTCAATTATCAAAAATAAAATTACATGATTAGTACTACTTCACTTATCAAAGACATCATTACATGATACTTCTTCACTTATCACAGGTAACATTACATGATTAGTACTTGTTCAATTATCAAAGATAACAATTGATATGATTAGTATTTGTTCAATTACCAAAAATAAAATTACATGATTAGTACTACTTCACCTTTCAAAGACATCATTACATGATACTTCTTCACTTATCACAGGTAACATTACATGATTAGTACTTGTTCAATTATCAAAGATAACAATTGATATGATTAGTACTTGTTCAATTATCAAAGATAACAATTGATATGATTAGTACTTGTTCAATTATCAAAAGATAACATTACATGATTAGTACTTGTTTAATTGTCAAAGATAACATTACATGATTAGTACTTCTTCACTTATCAATATAACATTACAAGATTAGTACTTGTTCAATTATCAAAGGTCTAAACCAAGCATTTTGCTCCTTCAGAAGAGTCCAGCCAGTGCTGCTCTGTAATTTTCTCAACCAGAAGCTTATTAATTTCTGCCATCTGCGTCTGAGAAAGCTCTGCATAGAATAGATTCACTGTGAATGCCGCCAACTCCTCCTCCGGACATCAGTAATGACGACTAAGCTGTTAGAGGTAATTGCTTCTACAAGCTGCTCTCATCTGCGCGTTACCTTGAGCAGGTCACGAATCAATTTCTTTTTAAAACTGTCTACATTTCTACTATTTCAGCTAAGATGGATCTCTCTACTGTACAGCATCGTATAAATAATGCCAGCAGCCATTTAATAATAATATTCAAACTGTTGCTTCCTAAATTCTAAAGACAAACAACGTGACAAATGATAATAATGACTCAGTAATATTAATAATAATAATAAAGCATGTATCACGACACTAAATCTACAGTACCTTAAAGTACCACCCCCCCCCCCACACAAGCACTGCACGCATGGCTATCTCACTGAACTACACAAGTGTGTTTTGAGAAAACAGGGTAAAATGCAAATGATATCCGCAATGGGTTTAAGCTAGCCAGCTGGTGTCGCTTATCTTGATGATGATAATAAAAAATAACAATAATATTAACAATAAAAATTAATATGCTGACTAGATAACACAGGATTTGTTAGTGTAGTACATGTCAGGTACCTTTCCTGCTACATATATGTGCATAATTATGTTAGAAGTATATACCAATGTATACGATGAAGTCAAACTTGCACTTGTTTAAATATTTGAAAAGCAGCAAAACACTGACGGAAAGACCCTATAGATGTAGTCTCCTTGTATCCTGATATTTTATTCAGTTAACTGCTTCCTCTGGTTTGGATTATCCCACGGCAGTGATCCTAGCCAGCCAACAGGTGTCTCTTGTAAATTTCAGCATCAGGTCACAGCAGCAGATGAAACCCCACCCTAGCCCAGTAGGGGAGGGAGGAAGGGGAAACAAGACAGGACAGCAACACAACCACCATTGGAGTGGACCATTACAGTGAATCGTTTTGCATCCACAGCTAATGCCAAGGGTAGGGGTGAGGGAGTGGGAAGAAAGGCAGGGTCATTAATGTGACAATGGTGGCTGACCAGTACAGAAATGACCAGAACTGAGAATCAATTCCGGGAAATAATAACCACCGCCAACTTCACACTCAAGTAGCAAATGAAACCTGACGACTGCAACTGCATTGCTTCCGCAGACATAATATTTCATTGGATGGCCATTTCTGTTTGGGCATTTAAGTGAGTATGTGAAAATGTGCAGTATGATTGGACGCTTCGAGGTATCTTCGCTTGTCTATACTGTACATGCCGAATCTGCTGTTTGATTATATACCCATAGACTTGTCCTTATTGAACTTTAGCATCATGATGTGAGGTACTTAAACATTGCTACAGCAAGTGTGTAGATAACTGCTCCACCCAACCAACAATCTAACTATGTCAAGCCTCCTGTTAGACTGTTCTGGATATTTTGAGCAAACACGCATTCACCACGGAGGACATTCCACTTACATTTGGATCCATTAAATGCCAGACGTTGCTAGTATTTCAAAGGTTAATGGCAAGTGAAGTCTATTAGACAGAGGAGAAAAGAAAAACTCCACTATAAAATATCATAGATACACTTAGAAATATCTAGCAAGAGTCAGACACAGATATGAAGAGAGAGACACAGGGACATACACATACACACACATACACGGATATACACGGTGTCAGATGATCAATCATTGTAGCAAAATCCGTGCAAGACAAGCCGAGGCAAGGAAGGACGGCTGATGGTAATGATGGATGACTAATGCTAATGACATACGGCTAATTATTTGAAAGATTTCCTCTAAAAACAAATAAAATCTAGTCTTTCACTTATCCATAGCCAATGGCTAGCTACTTATGGATGTCAGGTTTTAAGGAGATTAAGCTGTCCTTTCACATTTTTTTATCTGCCATTCACAATTTAGTCCAATTTCGTTTTGGCAAAAAAGAAAAAAAACACAAAACACATCCACAACCATAAGTTGCGATGTACAGCAAAAACCAGACGGCAGAATTTGTGTTTCTCAATTTAAGGAAAAATTAGCAGATAACAGGCAAATGGTCAGATTTGTTGATGGTTATGACCAAATACTTTATAAATCATATCAGGAAAATCATTAGTCAAAGAAAGACAATCCAGCAGAGTTTTCATGAACACATATTTAAGATTGAAATGTCTAAGATCAAATTGTTTACTTGATCAAAATGTTTAAGATCAAATTGTTTAAAATTTAGCTCCACTCAGCCTTTCATTCGCGAGATGGCGCGTTGTTAAAATGAGACGTAGGACGTGATGGGTGCCTTGCATGGCTGCCGTGTACAGTTAAATTCGACTCCTGTGATAACTTGTGATCATCCGTTCATACTGATTTGTAATCATACTGCGTTATTGTCAGTTTGAAGATATTAAACGAAGATTATTATTATTATTATTATTATTATTATTATTATTATTAAAATCAAAATGTTTGAGATCAAAATGTTTATGATCAAAAACATAGCATTGGCAGATGCTTATGCAGCTAAGGTACCTCGCATTAAGGAAGGTGGGCAAAACACCAAGATACATACATATGTATGTATGCATGTATCTGGGTGTATTACTCTTCATACATGACATGATTACAGATTGGCTACAGTGCACAATCGGTTGATGACTTGTGCATTAGACACTTGTGCCACAGAAGTTACTAAATACAACTACAATGCGTGCAACTGTGCATAGTGGACAGGATGAGATAGAATGAGTAAAGGGTTCAGAGCCAAAGTTCCCACACTAAAGCAATGCCCAATTCAAAAGCAGATATGGCAGTGTGCAAATGCTCACATGAGCAAATGCTCACATGAAAAGCAAGTACGTAACACATTTGTCATCATGCATAATATCTGTCAGTTGAGCAACGAATCATAGATGGGGGGGGGGGGTCACAGCAGTCAGTCAGTAAAAGCAAGTATGTACAACAAAATTTTTAAGCCATTTGATGACTATGTCTAGCATGATGTAATTGTTGCTGTGGTCTGCAGACAGACATTTCTTCCTACCATAACACCACCCTGGCTGTCACCTACAGGATATGGATAGTGCTTTGCACAGAATAAATAGGTAGGCGTGTTTTTGACACACTGTAGTCTGCTATAAAAAGACTTTACTTAAGGAGTCCAAATTTAGAAATCATTAATGTTAAATCTCCAAGTAGATCCCAGCTCCATTAACCGCTAAAAGACAGAATAATAAACTGCCAAGGCATTGGGTAACAGTGATCCCGCAGAATACTAATATCTATGAATAGGAAAGCGTTAAAACAAGCTGTCCGATGATGGAGGAGGAACACTATCAACTGTCGAGAATATTTATCTGGCAATAATATCCTGTTTTTAGACATGCCTAGATTTAGGTTTTCCATCACAGCAGAATTTATTAAGATGCCAATAAGCAGGCCGGGCAAAAGCCACAAGGTCATCATAACCATGGAATAAAACAATATAAGTGTGATATAAAACTGGCAGCCTTAACCTACAGTTCCTGTAATTTATTGCCACTAGAGCTCCAGTGTAAAAAGCCATTCTGGAGACATGATTCCCAATACCTCTATACATCATTATAATTAACTCTATTTTGAGAAGCTTCTGATTTTTACTGCTCATTTTTCAAGGACTTGGCTCTGGAGAGAAGGCAATATTATCCAAAGCTGTAGTGTTTAAACGTCAGGCAAGGTTCAAATGTTATCTTGACTACTGTAGCTCAGGTTCAACTTCCACGTCAGCTTAACTTTTCCAGCTCAACCAGTAGAGTTGTTCTCACCATTCTCCATCAATATCCAGGAAGCAAATCCCATTTCTCACATGACAATGGTAAGTCATTGCTAAACAATAAAACCTGCTATGAGAAAGTGTACACTGCACAGTCATTAGAAAGCTTTTTGTAATTCAACTGTGCTTCAGAGCTTTTCAGTCAAAAAGACCTACACTGGTTCAAAGCTGTTCTAAACAAACCATGATTGCACGATCCATGAAGGTTTTTAATAATGGTCAGCACAGATGGGCACTTCTACTGTTGCATGGCTTATCATGCTGTCTATTGTCAGTTGTTTGCCTACACTTCACTTCAAACATCCTACACTTCTCCTCAAGCATCTTCAACATCCAGACCCTTAAATGAGCAGACATCAATGTAGCAAATAATACTTTCTCGTATACCTATGTTGTCTGGTTAGAGAAGACAGTGATCATGGCACAAAGGCACTTCTTTCTGTCTTAAATATTAGCATAACAGATCAACAAACCATGTGTCATGTATCGCATAATCTGGTATATATGACTATCAGAGCTTCAGTCAAGTAATATCTGCCACTCTGAGACATATGAGGTTCGGAGACATATGAGAACCATCGAAGTGCTGGACATGCAAACAGTACCAGAAGCCAACTTCTCTTAGGTCTGCTACAGCAGCCACTCCTCAATCAATCACATGCATCCTCCATGGGATCTTTACACCATCATCTCCAGATCATCCGCAACTTCCTGCACATCAACGTAATGTGTCTCCTGGGCCAACTTGCCCATAAGTTCCCGTTAATCCAAGCAAAAATTTCAGAACAAACCAAAACTTTTACACACAAGCAATAAAACAAAAACAAAACCGTAGGAACATATTAGCAATGATCAGAACTATAGTCACCTTTCGATCCGTCATGATGTAGATGTGTTCCTGCTTAGGATCGAACGCCATGCTAGGGCTGATCAAAGTGTTTCGCTCGATCAAAACGGATGAATATTCTGTGGCACTGTGTTGAGATTCGATCGTCACCTGTACATTAACGATCAAAGCATCATATATGTAACACACCACAATGCTACGATCAGTTACATATGAAATAAAGAGGGAATACAGTCATAACTCTCAGTCCACAAAGCAAATTGGGTTTCTTCTTCCATAGTAAAACTCACCGACACCAACAAGGTGTTCTTCATTTTGAAGACATTTATTAGTTGAAAGAAGTGCCTGGATCTCAGCTAGACATGTTATCAATATTTTGAATAACTCTCTGAAATAACGTGCAGACACAGACTAACTACAGTTGCAAAGACTCGTTTCTCTGACAGCCACTCATTCGGCGCGTTGGGGAGCCTCTCGAAAGGCACTCCTCAAAGTACTACTCCTCCAGCAACAGACAAACTCACTGGCATGCATTAGTCAGTGCATTCCAAAACCAAGCTGCACAAAATGGCAGAAATTCAAGAGGTTCTCTTGGCCGTCACAGATGCTGAATACCGTAATTTATCTTCTTATCTGGTAACATCTAAATACTCATTGTCTCAGCCAGACTGCAACAATAATAGGACGAACAAAAGGAGGAAAAAGACAATGAATGGGATGAAGCCAAGTTAGTGCTAAAGAAGGTCAGTTAAGCCAAAAACTGACCACATAAATCCACCAATTGTCAGTCGTCAGCGGCTCTTTCCTAATAAAAATAAGCACCAGTCAGACCAGTATCCAGGGACAGCAAGTTCATGCAAAAATAATTGAATTCCCTGGGTCGGGTTGGACCTCGTGAAGCATCACCCACCCACCTTCTCCCAAGGCTACACTTTTTCACTTTTCGTTTGGTTTATTACCACGATGCAGACTTCAAAGATGTCAGAGGACTGCCACTCATGTCAAACAACTTCAAAGGTCGCTATAGCAACTACATAGTACGTTCCTGCTGGTCATACGCTTTCTCCCTGGCTTCAGTTTTTTATAAGCGCGCAGCCCCACGTGTAATGCATGTACTTTGGCACGTGTAATGCCTGTAAAGCATGCATGCTGGAGTCTAGGAGAAAGTGCAGCAACTGGCTGCCTGTTCCAACGATTGTCTCCTGAGACATTAGCTCAGGTCTCTCCTGTGATGGTCAGTCACCCATAGGGAACCTGAGCAAGTTAACACTAATCATCATCAACATCTTGTCATTAGACAATAAACCGATTACGATTGGAGATGCTGTTCTGTCTATTGTTGTCTAATCTAATTCAACTTCCATAGCACCTCTGTAACAATGCACAAGGCAACAATGATGGCCACTGCTATCAATTAGACATTAAACACATGGGAAACTTCCGTCAAAAGTCAGAAATCCAGAAAAGCAACCCCTTAAACAAAGGAAATTTCTGGCTTGTGGTAAACAATGCTTTGAAGTGGAAGGCTTAGAACTGATTCAATTAACTTACTATGACTGTTGGATTTTGGACACAATTAGGACATATCTCTACCCACAAACTCCTTTTACTGACGCATCTGTATATATATATAAATATATATGACTGTTGGATAATGTCATCGTGGGTCATAGTATTAGTGGTCACTGAGAACAGTCAGACTGCAATAGAGGGCAATTGAGTGCAAAGGGCCATTGCTTGAATTAGGTCCTTGCTTCACTTCGATTAGTCACAGCAGATGTGTCTTTTTTGCAGCAAATGATAGTCGAAGTAAGCATGCATCATCAATTGCTGCTTCAGTGGCTGAGAAAGACCAGATTCCGAAGCAGGTGCTATCCATTGGCTTTCTTGGACCATTAATTCCACCATTTCTCTAAGTCAATTGCTGCTTCTGCTTTGGCAATTACTTTATTACACCGAAGTGCTGATATAATTGTTTCATATCATGCAGGTTACCCCATTCTTCACTATTCACCTCACCCCTCCCTCCAGACTGGTCTGTTAGCTAATCCAACTCTGCCACTCATCCCTTCCACTTTCAACATTTCTCGTTACATAGTCCTTCATTTTCATTATCTTTCTTACCTTTGCCACTTTGTCTGTTATTACCACAACTACCACTCACATAGCCAAAGCAATAAGGAAATTGCCTGCAATTCCCCAAAGCGGAACAGTACCAGGGACCCCACGCCTGACTTATCTTCCCCACACAACACTCATCCACTCTTCAAACCCCCAACCAGTCATTTACAACTGGAGCTGTGACTACTAATATAGCTAGACATGCTAACTAGACAAGTTGCTTTTTTTGCGGGGAGGGGGCGGTCGAGAGGTCAACGGCTATGAATAAGTAATTAAACAGAACAGAGAACCAACACTGACCCCCTCTACTTTGCAAGACCCCACACACTCATCCTTACTTTCACAATGAATACTGAGACACCCCTTGCAGAGTAAACAGCCAATTTAGAACTTAAATACCACAACTTAACATAAAAGTGCTGGATCCACAGCCTAACTACAATTGATGCAGAGTAATTTATAAACATCCATTGCCAGGATGCAAAGGTCCATAGGCACATCTGCGGACCACTTACAACCCAGTATCCAGCACTAGCTATCAACAACATCACTGTCACTATCATCCTCCGCATAATCATCATTATTATCACTGCACCTGCTTTATCATCAATACTTCACAAACGTAACACCCAATTGTTATAATGTTGCCAACTCTCACCATCAGCAAAACATGCTAAGTAATGACTGTTAATAGAAGACACTAGTGTGATACCCATACATTTCCACCAACAGCCATCATAATCATCATAATCATCATAATCATCATAATCATCATAATCATCATAATCATCATCATCATCATCATCATCATCATCATTGCTACACTTCAGATTCAAACTGAACGCATGACATAATGCATATATTATGATCATTAATTAATTTACATAAATTATAATATGACTAATACTAATATCACTAATGTCTAATCTAATCTAAGAACTTCTATAGCACCACTGTAACAATGCTCAAGGCACCAGTCAGTGGTTGCTAATAAGCCAAATCACTGTGCAAACCAAATCCCAAGGCGAGTCCAGTGAAAAGCCAAATAATTGAATCCAGGAAGACGCGGAAACAGTCTTGAATTTTTAGCTGAGATCTCAAGGCCAAAACAGACTTTGCTGAGCGAACATTTGCCAAAATAAACTTCCAGAGTCTTGGGCCGGCCACAGAAAAGGTGCGCTTATAACAATAGTTATCCTTGTCCACGGACTAGTGCACCACCACAAAGTCCACCGTTAAGTCCACCACCACCATCATCACAATCACCACCACCACCACCACAATGATCATCACCATCAATGATGATATGATTATGCAATGAACCAGCGTCTCTTTATAGATCATTCTGTATCATGGCAAGCAGAATTAGCCATTGCTGTTCCACCCACAAGCAATGAAGCCACGCTCCTTTTACAAGTACACATGAAAAGATTTTATAGCTGTATGATGAAGAACCAATGCTGATTTCAATCATGTGCATCCAGCATAAAAAGAATATCTGACATGGAACAGAGCCAAGCGTCATGGATGAAACTTGGTACAACGGCAGCTCGGGCGAAAAAAGCGACCATTCACTAAGAACGCCAGTCGTATGTATGCAAATCTACAAGAACGCAATGCAAATGCAGACGCATCTTGCTTTGACCAGTGCGACCATAGAGCCAGATGCAATTATGAGAATGACTGTCAAGCGATGACAATGTACAACATTGTCCTTGATTCCAGTCTTTTACCTTTTGAAAACAATGCAGTCTCGTGGGCCAGCCATGGTAATGTAATCCAATCGCTGATTTATCACGTACCTCGAACGATGGCAGCAGGAACTGCTCGACTGTTGAAACGAAGTGCCGCACATACACACAAAGAGCAACCAAGCAGCACAATAGAGAATCTTTCCTCATAAAATACGGATGCAGCAAGAATGTAAGTAAAGGTCACGACTGGACGGACAACAAAAGAATACTCAGCATTTGCAAGACTTCAGAAATATTCCATGATTATCCCTTTTCTCCTATGCAGCTTGCAAATTTTAGTATTCAAGAATAAAAATTGTTTAACCTATTTTCTTGTGACAATTTCAAACCAGAAGACTGTGTAACATTCGACTGAACGTCTAAAGCAGGCAACTGTCCCACCGAAAGTTCTCCTACCATCGAACAATACAACTTCTTTCAATTGGACTTAAATGTTTGCAAACCCTCTCATTAGCTAGTTTACTTGAAAGGATTGATTTGCTTCTGCACACAGGGATGGCCATAGTGATCTTATTAATTAGAAAAACAATGCTGGCAAAAACTCATGCATGTTAATTCTGATTAATACTTGGAATCCATGGAGTCCCTGCTCTCATAAAACGTTCCACTAATGTTTGTCTTTTTAAGTGTCGACTCCGTGATTACTTGGTGGCATATTTAATTATCTGATGTGGGTGAACTAGTTAACTGGTTAAGCTTTATTGATCCCACGTGCAATTAACCAAACCCATTAATCAAACCAAACCAAACACCCAGTCAGGATATCATCACTAAATGTAAGGGTGACCCTGCTAAGTGGGTCCTTGGTTCCTTTAGGGTTTTTTGCTGTTGTTTCCGGATAACCTTTTTATACACTTGTTGTAGCATACTTGAAATGTCTCGTTTGGTGTTGTTTGACGGGACCAATAAAATTTATGGTTACGGTTATTAAAACATTACACTGTTAGATCTATCTACTAGTTATTAACAACAAATATGCATAGAACTTTAAAAAATTCTGCACAACAAAAGGATCCAGAATTTATTACACGTTCTTATCTTACTATTATGTATCTCCTTTAAAAATTCTTAATCAATCACTCACTGTACAAATATAAAACATCTCTTAGCACATTTCCTCCCGTGGCTGATTCAATATATAAACGCCGTCGTTGTTGCATTTAAAACAAAACACTGCACTGTATGATTGTTTCATTTAACTGCTACTGCAATTTTTAAAACTGTATTTTTATGCAATGCTTATAGTCAATGGCATTTGTCTTTCATGCACAGATCTCTTTCTACATCCCTTTCCGTGCTTAAAACCTTTTTCTTCTCTCGGAGATGTTACACTGGAAGCGCTGCTGAGTGGCCTCAGCTGTGAGCGGCGCTATAAAAATCTTCAAATACAATACAATACAGTACCATTTGTCTTTTATCAAACAGATTCTTTGCTTGCTTCCTCAATTATATGATCATATACCAACAGTTTACTCAGGTAATCAATAACTCCTTACTGTCTACCTCTATCAACAGATACGAGTCAAGGGCATGAATTTCACAAGATAATCAAACACTGATGCAGTGGGGTGAGAGACACATTGCCATGGATTCAGTCAGCATTTCACCCCGACCACATCGAAACTCACAACAGCAGAGCCAACAGGGACCATCCAACAAATGGAAGACATCCGGAGCACCTCCTATTGGAACCTCCACAGTCCACAGCCTTAGCAAAAGGAGGGCATCACTTGCACTAGTCTTGACTCACACCCCCTCCACTAAGACTGGCCCTGTAGTTAGTCACTGGCAGTTTCAGGAAAGACACGAAGTCTGAGGATATAGATCTATTTCATGCATACACAAAACCATTACCATAATAATTCAGATCTACCAGTCAGAGCCCTCATTGGATCAAATCATAAACTAAACTACACAGGGTAGGTTGATACGTGTATACCGACACTTATGGTAATGGCTTTTAAGAATATCTATATGCATAAATACACACACCCAAACACACACATATACACACATACACATATATATATATATATATATAAATCTTCAAGTATTTTAAATATATGCTGCATTTGCATTAATAAAAGAATTAAAATTAGTTTATAGTGTGTTACATAAGGTTAACTTGTAATATATGGATCAGATTACAAAATTTATAAATGAATAAACAGTTTGCGTTAACTCAACACTGTTTATGACACATGCACCCACACACACACAAACACAAACATATATACATGCCTGGGGGTCCATAGAGTAGTGGTAACATCACTGGCATGGAGCGCAGTAGGTAGCGGGATCTCCTCCCGTAACCCTCCCAAGGTCCACTCAGCCTATCTCTTCCAGAGATGGCGCGTTTGTGAAAATGATGGCGCGTTTGTGAAAATGAGATGTAGGACGTGAGGGGCGCCTTGCAAAGCTGCCATATACAGTTAAAATTCGACTCCTGTGATCTTGTAACTTGTGATCACCTGTTCATACTGATTTGTAATCATACTGCGTAATTGTCAGTTTGGAAATATTAAATGAAGATTATTATTATTATTATTATTACTAAATATGCTTCTATTTTGTTTCTTTCAGTTGCAATTTATGTCAGCACTAGGTTATACGTGTATACAGAAGATACATAAGCACAGTAATAGCGAAGTCTGGAATATTTACACAAACATATACATACTGTTTACATTGTAAACATTAAATATATTCATATATAAGCCTACATAAAACACTGATCAGTGTTTCCTTACAAGTTTTATTGACTTGAGTTCTGTATCTGACATAGTTAGTAATTACATTGTGAGGCACAGAAGCGTATAGGTTAGAGCGCTCCCACTGAAAGGTGTAGGGAATGAGTTCAGGCCTTCACTGAAGTGATCGGACTCAGTGGTGTAGTGGGGCGGGAACGCGGGGGAACGCCGTTCCCGCACTTTTTTCCAGGGAGGGAATGCGATCCCTCACTATTTTGCAGCATTTCTGCTGAAATAAATGAACAAAGAAGACTTCAAGACTCACAGTTTCAACTGCTTACTTACTGGAGCCTTTCGCAGTTTCGCAGATATATTTATATATGTGTTGGCTTTATACTAAATAACAAATTCCTATGTATAAATTTACATAATTACATTTATTAATTTTTTTGTTATTTTTTTACATTCAACAGTTTCAAAAATAGCAGCGCTCACACTATGCAAAATTCTTGCAAGATTGCACTTTTTGCTACAGTTGCTACTTCAATTTCCAGGCGTTCCCCCACTTCATTTTTTAGGACTACACCACTGATTGGACTGTGTTGGGATCTGACACAAGTCCTTCATGCACACTACCACTGAGGTTCTGTCAAACGGATGTGCATAATGTATTTCTGAACTTTGGAAGAAGGGTAACATCACATGAAGTCGTATTGTATTGTATTGCACATTATACTGCATAGATTACTCGTGAACTGGTTAACCCCATACTTGCCATCCACCTACAGCTGTGACACACATCACATTTAGAAGAACAACATCATGCTTGATTGCCGATGATAGAAGATGCTAGTCAATCCTCTGCCACCTGGGTCTGTGGAGGACGACATTCTTAGCAGCTGGCAACTGACCACAGAGTAGCACCAGAATAGAATGGTCAGCACCAATCCATGGACTCTCTTGGCCTTTCCAAATGGAACTTCCCATTGTCCAGTTTACAAAAGTCTGGACACGTTTCATCTAACTCTCAGAAACAATGGCAAACGAGAGTAACTCCAAGAATTAGAAGTCAGAAAGAAAGAAAGAAAATCAGCAAACAAAATCCAACTGTGACCAACTAATTCATAAAAAATGACTTGCTAGAGAAACACGCAGCCATCTAGGCCATGTCACATGTGCACCTAGAAACCCACACCCACACACAAACACACATAGAGACATGCACACATACACAAATTGAGATTAACAAACATTTAAAGCCCAAACTCCCAAGTCCAGACTCTTCCCAGTTTGTACTAACAAAATGGCCAACTGCCTAAGCTTCAGCTTAAGTAGTTTGTTGTTGATAGTGCTTTCAGATGATGTGGTGGTGACTGCATCTAGGGAACAACCCAACCCGTTCAGCCTAAATGAAATGTTCCAACGGGATGCAGCAAATTGAAAACAGACATTTTATGCCCAGACTTAAAAGTCTGCAACACAAAGGCTAATAAGAAGAGTAGTAAAGCACTAAAATGAAGCATAGAGAACCTTAGTATTTACAGTAGGGCTGGCTCCAAATGGACGATTACTATCCTTACCAGGCACATCAGGTGTAAAGCGAAATGAAGCCAGGGACCATGAAGCAGTTCTAAGAGTAAACCTCTGAATACTGTAGCAGGCTACATAATTCTCGAATCTATGGCCCAGCTGTTGACAAAACACAGGGTCTACATTACCAGTCTTCAGTCTCTGCATATGAACATGGAATGCAAGAAGCAAAAGGACAAAAGGCTGTAGCCATAGAAGGGCACCTTAGATGCAGTGTGAGAACTGTAGAATAAAGATGGGGTGGGGAGTAAGACTTTGATGAGTTTGATCCATGTGGAGTTGAATATTTTGCAAACTGAGAAAACTCACAAATGCAATAGAATGCCTAATCTCTTTAAAGTGATGACATCACAAAATCTATCAGTATACAATTCACATGGTCACAAATCTCACAATAAACCAGTACTTTATTAGTAACCCACAAAGTGAATTGTGAAAGAAAATGCCAAAATGTAAGCACAATATAATCACACTAGCAAAACTGAGAGGATGCCTGCTTGCCTGTCTGTCTGGTCTACTTCAAGGCACATAACATCATAGTGGGAAGCTAAGCTGTCCTTTACTAGATATTTTCCAAGAAGTGTTCAGCTTATATTCATGATTTCCAAATTATTTCCACCATTCTGGCTCGTTTGGCTCTCTCTATCAGCCACACGGCTGTTTCCAGTCCACTTGTGCCAATTCAACCAGTGCACCTCTGCCTACCTACCCACAGAAGCAAGGTCTATGGACCATTGTAGAAATTTGTAGGACACAGTGACACACATCACCCTTCTTTATTAGACACATGGTTTTACAGAAAAGGATGCTTAGCCGTGGCTTGTAATGTAGCTGTCCAAAAGTCTATTGATCCACAAGTTTCAAGGACTGATCCCTCGCAATTCACCTAGTCAGTTCAAACATTTTGGACTGTGCATGCTGCTGACCCATTCTATGGCAGAAAGTGTGTGCAACAACGTTCCAGGTGCAACGACTAGAGTGGTCTTTCGTTTAAATCTTCTTCAGATTGCCTCCTCAAATCCAGATGTTGCTTTAAAGCAATTGGATCCAAATCCAAGCAGCCATGGGACAATTTAAGAAACTCCGGGAAATCAACTGGACTCCAACTCTGGACAAAGGAAAGCACTCTGTCATGACCCAAACTAAGACAGCTCATTAAGTGAAAAGCGACACTGGGCGAAAAGCAACTGAAATCACAATGCAAGTCCAGCCAATGGAACATCTACTGAGCGCTATTTATCCTAATAAGACCGGGTCTCCATGGACTGGGAAGTATATCAACCACTCATTTAACCTCAAAGAAATCAGACACTGACCTATAAATTCAAATCACTGGATTTAATTACAAATACAGTCATCTCTCATAACCCAAAAGTACCAGGCCTAACAAACTGCCTAGTAATTAAATCTTCAGCAATCATCAGGTAGGCAGAAGAACTTAATTACACCCAAAATGATTAATTGCTTGATTCAAAATCAGACCCAAGTTCAAACTTTTAATTACCTATGTACAGTCATGATTTTACTTCTATATAAGTATTATTGCTGCCTGATTTTCAATCAAATCAACCATAATCACTAATCAACTGTTAATCCCAACAGAAATAAACCACAACTCTGGGAGAACACCGGTAAATAAAATCAACTATGATTACTTGACCAATGATGACCAAGACTAAGGAACAGGACGACCAAAGACTAAGGAACAGGATGACCAAAGACTAAGGAACAGGATGACCAAACACTAAGGAACAGGATGACCAAACACTAAGGAACAGGATGACCAAACACTAAGGAACAGGATGACCAAACACTAAGGAACAGGATGACCAAACACTAAGGAACAGGATGACCAAACACTAAGGAACAGGATGACCAAAGACTAAATGACCACCAGACGGTTTTCTTGACCACTGTAACCAATAGCCATCAGACTGTTTTCTTGACCACTGTAACCAATAGCTCTTTTCTTTGAATTTCCCAACTGAGAATATGATAACCACGAAACAGACATATATCCAATCAGGTCAATGCAAACTGCATAAGTGAAATCTAGTCTTTTCTGCTTCAAACAAATCAACTTCACTTAAAACAAATTTTTTTCTAAAGATTCTCTGGGAAAAGCCTCCTCAGCCTAATAAATTATTTGATTAGCAGAGCCTGGGATATGCATAAACAGTTATGGAACAGCAAAAAGCTGTTGTCTACCACATAATACTTCGTAAAACGAAGACAGATGACTGCAATTCATCAGAGGGAAGCTGTGCCGATTATTCTTTAATGTCAGTTCACCTGATAAGCTGAACATCTCAAGTGTGGGTCAAGTCCTTCACCCAGAACCTTCTTCAGTCTCAAAATACCCTCTCCCTTCTGACAATATACAGGCTAACTCATTGGTATGCTCAGTACAATGAAACAGTAGTTTTACACAAATCATCAACTCAATCACTAACCTTAACTGGAATCTTTATATCCTCTTGTTCGACACAGTAACCCCTCACTTAGCATTAAGCAGAAGTTAGTTGCCAGTTGTGTCTGGGTGTAACGGAGTTGCCCTGCCTACCTGATGCTTACTGACACTCTGTCAAGGATTCAAATCCTAGTCCAGAGTAAAATTTATAACTTTGCTTCAAGGTCCAGTATGGTAATTCTATAGAATTCTGTAGAGTTAATTATAATAGCAGCAATTTATATAATGCCTTTAAATAAAATCTCTCACATGGCACGCCACTGCCACATAGGGAGGGTGATAGAGTAATGGAAACATTCATGGCCAGGAGAGCATTAGATCCCAGTTTGATACCCGTAACCCCCCTCTATGGCGACGCCTTGCATGGCTGCCAAACCGTGTGTTTAATTAAGATCTTGATTGTTTGAATTAATAAAGAAGATCATTAGATTATAATAAATACATTTATCTGTGCTACAGCAGAAAGTTCATCAGGCCTCTGAGGAAAGAAGTCTTGATAAAAGGACACAGCAATTTACCCTTTACTCATGAATCCAATTATGCGACTATTTGGTGTTCACAAGACTGCCGGAAGTGCATGGCTGGCCTGTCATACTAGGCTGGACTGCCTTGGCTTTTCCATGCAGAAGAACAATAATTGGTGTCTACTTGGCCATATGAAACACAGCACCTCTGATATCTATTTTCATGTTGTCAGGACCGTGGCTTCTTGGTGTATAGTCCCTGCCACATATAAATGCCAACCCTGTTAAAACTGACATTCTCCCAGGTTGGCCACTTCCTCATAAACCATCATTTCCTCACTCCAGTATTTAGCATTCCCAATGCTCCATATGCGAATAAGGAGCCAACCACATGCAGACCATGCACTGGATTTGGGGTCTATGTGTCTGTGAGAGACATAGAGTGGAGACTCTCTCCAGCTACAAGAGCACCTTAGAGAGGCTCAGCAGAAGGCATCACATAAATACAATACAATATAATACAATACAATACAATTGTATTTTGATATTGCCCTCCTTACAGAGTTCAGAACTGCACACAACTGTACGACAGAACATCGATGGCGCTGGGTCGCTACACAGCGGCTTGAGGTAGATTCGAACCTGCGACCCTCCGGTTACAAGGCACCGAACATACCACTATACCACCGCATCCCCTCCCTGTTTACAGCTGCAATGCTCAGTAGATGGGCTGGTTTTCCTTTAAACTGGAAGGATTTGGGTATATACACACACACCGAGTCCGGTTTCAATTCCTTTGCTAAAACAGGTCTTATTAGATTATAGAACATGCCACACTATTATACTTGATATAAGGAGGTTTACAGCTGCAATATAACAGGGTGGACTTCCAACAGAAGCACTGTACTATGTTCTTTTGGCATGTCATCCGTCATCTAATTTTCCTACAGCCTTTGTGATGCTCCTTCTGGTGGATAGTGTGCTTGTGATTACCGCTGTACTTTGGACTTAACCTGTGGTATTTATGAACATTCAGCATTGTGTTCATATGAGCATATATTGAGCACTGCTTTGACATTTCCTTTCATTTTCTGCCTGTTCACATAACGAATTGCTCATCGGACCAGAGGTGTTAATCCGAAGTTCACTCTATTGTTTTTCATTTGCAGGATAACTAAATCACTTTTATTTATATCTTTAATCAGGGCTGTTAATATCGCGATAAAGTATCGCAATACTTGGTATCGCCGATACTTTTCTCAGTATCGCACCCAGTATCGCGATAGTTTTATTTTGTTGGTATCGCATGTGTATCGCCGATACTTTTTAGCCTGTAAATCACCAATACTCGATACCAATACTTTTCCTACTAAAAGACGTAGTTTTCTGGACGTGACAGTGAACTAGATTGATTCCAAAACCCTGGGAGGTCATGCAACCAGTGTTAGATATCTTGCAAGGCAGCAAGGGGAGTAGGAAAGAGTTTTAGGTTATCTGTTGCCAACACTTAGTGTCGTAGTGCATAGTGCTTGACACTTCTGGCACGTATTTATGTCAATAAACGTAAACTTACTTATCGACAAGTATTGGTAAAAGTATTGGTATCGGTATTGCAATACTTTTAAGAAACAGTATCGGTATTGGTATTGCCAATACATTTAATAGGAAGTATTGGTATTGGTATTGCCGATACATTTTGGCAGTATTGTTAACAGCCCTGTCTTTAATTAACTGTATTATTTATGATCTATTCATCTAAAGCCATTATTATGCATCTAAGGTGAGTCAATCTGAATCTGATGAGGTCTGCAATGGGTGAAACTAGGGCAGTTTTGGTGAATCGGTTCTGAATCATCTGAAGCATTGTTCTGTGTACTAAATATCTGCACTGGCAAAGGCCGAGACTGGTACAGAACTAACAGCCGCTGGGGGGCAGCACTCAGTCCGGCTGATAGCCACATTCACGTGCTACCCTTCCGTCTTGTTGAAACATTTGGACTTCATAGGAAACACTACATCTGGCCATGATGAAGCAGTACATGATGAAACAGATGCAGGCTCTCAGAGGATAACAGAAGACAACTTTTCCCCGCAGTCTGATTTGTATCAGTGATTATGTCAGCCAGCCAGCCAGCCAGACTACCAGCTAATGCATAAACCAACCAAGAATCAACCAGCCAACCAACAAATCTACCAGCCAACCATCCAACTATTCTACTAACCATCTACTACCAGTCAGTCAACCATTCAGTCTACCAGCCAACCAACTAGTCAGCCAGTCAGTCAGTCAGTCAGCCAGCCAGCCTACCAACTATCCAGTACCAGCCAGTCAACCATTCAGTCTACCAACCAACCATCCAGTACCAGCCAGTCAACCATTCAGTCTACCAGCCAAAAACCCATTCATTCTACTACATAACCAACCAACCAGCCAGTCAATCAGCCTACCAACCATCCAGTACCAGCCAGTCAACCATTCAGTCTACCAACCAGTCAGCCAGTGAGTTAGTCAGTCAGCCAACCATCAAGTCTAACAGTCCAATAATAATCACGTCAGATGTTAAAGAGGTCTATGAATTGGTGCTACAGTACATCTGAGTTTATTCTTATAACAGTATGATGCATTGCCTTTCCCTACAGGACTTTCATCAAACTCTTGTTCAATTGTTGACGAGCAACGATGCTCCAAATCACTACTCAAATCAAGGACATGGACAGAAAATGCTGGGGAAAAAAAAGCCACAGATGGGACCAATATTATTTTCTTTTTTTATTTATCTACCAGAAACGTCAATATGTAATGACTATGCAGAAATTGATGGCACCAAGCGACTGTGTGCGATAGAGTGACTCACGGTCTCCAGAAAAGGAAGGATCAAGCATTCCCTAAGATAATCTTTCCAGCATTGACTTACTAAACTCTGCCAATAAGATAGATAATAGCTCTAGGAGATCATGGAGAATAAGGACAGCCATTGTAGCCGGAACACAAAAGGCTTACTGAGCCCACACATTGTGTGTATTTGAACCAATCGTACCAGTACAGATTTTAATATGTGTTTTGATGTTGTTGAGACTAAACTAAATGGCTGTCTCTCATCCCCGGCCCCATTCCATCAGTCACTCATTCTACAACACCATCTTCACTTACCTCTGTCTCTGCCTCTGTCTCTGTCTCTCTCTATCTATTAATCTGCCTCTGCTGCTGTCTGCCTCTGCTGCTGTCTGCCTCTGCTGCTGTCTGCCTCTGCTACTGTATTGGTTGCCTCAGCTTCTATCTGTCTACATCTGCTTCCATTAGTCTGCCTCTGTTTCCATAGGCCTGCCTGTGTCAGAGCTCTTCTGCCAGTCTATCTTTGTTTCCATCAGTCTACCTCTCTTGGCTTCTCTTTCTTCAGCTCTGCCTCTGCTTCTGTCTATCTGCCTGGTATTCTTCTGGCTTGGCCTACATCTGCCTTCGTCTACCTGACATTTAGCTTCTCAAGTGTGTGCATTTAGAAGGAGTTCCTATGGAATCTGTGGCGCCCAGACATAACAGGCATATCAGAAGTTTCAGCCCGTCATGACTCAGATATAAAACAACACGGCAGCAGCAGCAGCAGCAGTGTATGCCTCATACTCCACAGCATCACATGCACCAATAACACCCTCTTCATCGCCAACAGCAGCTGCAGGAACACAGACAAGCAGTCAGCAATCTCAGTTTACTTTCTCTGTTCTAGTTTTTGCAGCAAGTATTGGCAAAAGAATCACAGTGCATATATATATATATATATATATATATATATATATATATACATTAGTATATAAATAATATATATATATATATATATATATATATATATAAAGTAGCAAAGCAACATAAACTGTGTACCAAACAAGACTAAAAAGTAATAACCCTGGACAGAACTGTTGAAAAATAGAACAAGGGAGATTGAGAGTGGATATCTGTTCTCTGTGTATAACTTTTGCATACTTCATGTTCTCATAATACATTTATTTTCCTTACATTTCAGCATCAACAACAATCTTCCTCTGCTCATTATTAATAGACAGTTTTAAGTAAAAACAACCCCTTTCGGTCAATTCCATCTGACGGTAACACAATTGAAACGCCTATAATTGTTGACTAAGGGATCAAGGAAAGCAATCCTGATGCTGTTATTGGTGGTGGTGATGATGATCATGATGATGATACAAAGACTGGGTGAGAGAGAGAGAGACCATGAGTCAGAGAGTTATATGCAAGACGATGCAAGTAAGCAAACAATTCAACCAGAAGACTGACATGCCATTAGCAGGGAGTGATCTGTGGTTTGCAGCTAAGGGGGGGGGGTGGTGGTGGTGGGGGGGGGGTGTAAAGACCTATGAGGCAGAGCAAAATGCATGAGGAAAATGTAACAGAAGATCACCTGAACCACCGGTGAAAATGCTCCCCTACACATAATGCCCGTGATGCCCTGGTTACTAGGACAACAGCCATACAGAACTTGCATAGAGAACAATATCACAAGTTATTTAACTGTGTTCCAAACTGTATTGTAAATTTATATAGCACCTGTATTGCATTTGTAAATTAATATAGCATCTCTCACTGTCATTGAAGCTGCTCTTGTAAGCCATATCTTAAAATACGGTAATGGTCTTGGCCACCATCATCACCATCACCCAACTACTGTCATTAAGATTGGATAGTCCTGCAAAATGGCTGAACATTAGCCAGAGGAACAGTAACAACAAACAAAGAATCATCCTCTATAGAGTTCATTTATTAGGTCAAGGGGGCAAGTGACCTGTCGTTAGTTGGACAGCATCAGCATAGGGCTTGGCACTTTTGTGACCGGGTAGCTTTATTCAGCTGAGAGCAGCAGCTGTTAACCAAGACCCATAAATGCCTCCAGATTCCAGATAAAAGGGTGACATAAAAGGGATGAGATGGCAGACGGTCAATGCCTCAGGGTTACCAGTCAACTCACTGGCCACGACTGCAAACACCGTCCTCCGAGTAATTCATCTGATAAAATTAAGCTCCAAAGAGTTTATGATATGCCTTAGCAGGTCACTGACCATATTAAATAAGATCAAATGACTTCCATGCTATAGCATCTCAATTTTAATTTTAAATAAAGGTAGACAGGCTTTCAAATCATATATAAACCTCCAGAGATCCTTTAAAAGTACCTTTAAAGTACCAGTAATATAAAAAGGCAGTAACAGGATGCTCCTACTAAATGCAGATGATAATAAAGATCAACCGTTGACCATGATCATCATAATTATGGTGATGATAATAATAAAGAGTTTATATTGAAAACAACAAATATGGTTATAATGAGACTTTACAAGTGCGTGGATATCGGATAATGCACTACTGGAGAAGATAAAACTGATTATGTTCAACTAAAAAGATAGGAAATTGTCTTCAAATATTGGATAGTTTTTAGTTATATAAAAATTATTCAGTTTTTGTTCCAATCTTTGCACCAAATATTACATAGATTTACACTGCATTATAACTGCCAAATAGTTCCAATAATGCAGAGATTTTTGTTCAAAATTTGCCCTGGAAGCAGTACGGTTGGCTAACAAAGGAACCCGTAAAAAAATTAAAATAATATGCGTGTACTGGGTTTCTAAAAGCTTGTAGATGCATGTGGGTTTGTTATTTCTTTTGGAAGATTCAGCTTTCAGGCAGCAAGTCATCATATATATTTTCTCACCTACACTAATATCACAGACACCCCAGATACCGAGAATACATAAATAAAGTTGGAAAGCAATATATCAGACCAAGCTGAAAAATGACCAAATGCAAATGACACCAGCAATTTCTGTCAGAACATAATGGGTCGCTGGAGGTCAACTTCCAGCACTTGAGCAGACAATTGGTCATTCTGAGAAAAAAAACATACCTTTTTCAGATATCCATCTTCAGTACCCAGAAAGGCAACAGTAAAATCGGTGGTCTGTGTCACGACCACAGAGGTCACATTGACCTGGTTCCAGGCGATGATCGCCTGACCCAGCACTGGTTCCATGCCTTTAATCGGATGATTGATGTCATGTTGGCCGCAGTAGTCGTCTCCGATTTCAAACGGCTGTCAACAGTCATCCAAGAAACACATCAGAGTCAATGAATGAAAATTCCCCACCCCAAATAATTACAATAATTACAAAGCATTGCCCCCAACCCCATGTGCCATCTCAGTCTATGGTCCGGCAAACATAAAAACATGTAAGAAAAATCGACATAGTAATCATCATGACACCAGAAAACTGCTATCCATCTTTTGCAAACTTGTGTGAGAAATTATCCCTAACTATTCTGACTACCCAATGTAGGTTTAATTTCTCATATCGTGCACTCCTAGAAATACAGTTCAACAGCTGCAGATGCTAGTTTTAAGAGTGTGTATGTATTTATCTCTACAATATGTAATGACTACTAAGAAATTCTGAAAATGTGCTGAAACACGGCTATCTGCCACGTCTAAAAAGGCTTGACATAAGCAAAACGACATGCGTCTTGATCTCTGTCTACTTTCAGAAGATGAAGAACAGTCCCTTAAGCTATAATCTGAGAGGCAGCCATGGGTATGAAGTGTTAGCAACTTCATATTGCTTAGCCTTGGCACGTGCATGAGGGCAGGTTCCACTTCTGTTCATCGCCATCTGGTCTTCGCAGTATAGGAGAGTTGGCTAGGGGGCACACATGGAGCAGTAATCTCAAAACAAATGGTGACAATTTGAACCCAAGACCTCTCCGTTGAAAGTCCAGCATGATAACCACAAGACAACCCCTACTTGAATTGGTATAAATTAAGTAATGCTACACTCCTCACTAAGGCAATACAGAGAGTTTTAGGACAGATGTTACATAGGTTCAGACATAAACATGAAGACAATTGCCATCACATAACATGGTCTTCTAGAATGGACAGACGTTTTCAGACTGTTTGGCACTCCTTTTCAGCTGCCAACAGCACAGCAGCCTAGAGGAAGACCCTCTTGTCCAACCCAATGCTATTGTGTGCATCACACTAGCCTCTCAGTAATAAAACCATCACATCAGTGATGACCAAGCCACAATATAGACAGAGCTCTTAGGCGAACAGCTTCAGATTCAACCATTTTAAAACTACTTATTTAATAACATATATTTTTACCTTTGCTACTTACACTAAATAATAAATATAGTACTAAATTGACAACTAATTTAATAATAATAATAATATTCTTTATTATTTTAACTGACAGATGCAGTAAGATTACATTGAAACATGAAAGTACAATCAAGATCTTAATTAAACACACAGTTTGGCAGCCATGCAAGGCGCCGCCCTAGAGGGGGGTTATGAGAATCGATCCGCGTACCTTATGCTCTCCTGGTCATGAGTGTTACCAGTAATCTATCCCCCAGGCTCCCATTATGAATGTTGTTTCCAGCTTATCTTAAAACAAACTTATTTTATAAAATTACCTTTGCTCCTAAGATTAAATTTAAAAAAAACTACTATTAAATTGACCAATAATACAAAATTTAATCCAGAGCTTTTCAATAGTTCTCCAATAGTTCTCCTCTGCAAAACAAAGTAAGTTCCATATTAGTACCTGAATAGAGACAGAAAAAGAAACTCAGAATGATTCTTGTTTCCAGTCAAACACAAACTGACTTCTCTTGCAAGAAGGCTCAAAATGACCAACTTTTGGTAAGACTTAAAATGACTCCATTTCAAGAAACTCAAACAATGCCCCTTTAAAAGCAGCTCCCGTTTGCAGCAAACTCAAAATAAAACCGAAAATAAACTCTCTCCACGAAAACTTAGAAAGACATCCTTTCAAAAACGAGTCGTCGTCATCAATGCCAAAGGCGACTTACACTTGGCATTGATGCTTTCACACCAATTCATCCCAAGCACACCCGTACGACGAGGACACTTCTTCCAATGCAGCAAAAGAGCTGCACAGTAACGGATTCTAATTCTCTGTGATGGTTAATCTTTGCCTCCGGAGCTGCATCCTTTGCATCGCACAGAGATGCTTGCATAAAGAAAGATAAATGCCGAGGGTCAAACCCAAAGAACAGTTCGCTGACGTCTGATGACTGATCAATAGACCCATCGACCAATGACAACCGGTCGACCAATGACAACCGGTCGGCCAAGTGAGACAACAGCATGGAAGCGGACAGATTAATAAGAACACTCAACAACAATGTCTCCAATACACATGTAGAATGGCAACAAAAGCAACGATGACTCCAAATGCCAGAAAGCATTCAGCATAATCCAGCGATTAAGTCTCTAATCTCCAGCAAAATTTCTGCACAGTCCAACTCAGTGACCAAGTCTCTAATCTTCAGCAAAAATTCTGCATAATCCAACTCAGCAATGTGGGGCGTGGTGGCTCAGTGGTAAGTTCGGCGCCTTGTGACCGGAGGGTTGCAGGTTCGAATCCCACTCTAGCCGCTGCGTACGGACCTTGGGCAAGTCCTTCACTCGCAATTGCTCGTGGCGCTTCGGCGTGAAAATTCCGGCACAATATCAAATGCTGTAGTCGGGAGCGCCTCTGAGTAGTAGTTGACTTCGAGAGGCGCTATAGAAATATCCGGAATAAAAAATAAATAAAATCCACTCTCTAATCTCCTCCTCGAATCAATTACAATTACAAATAGTTACTGGTGAAAATATGTCTCTGTTCTGGCTACTGGTAAAGCAGTGTGGGCATAAATATGCAAGACATGCATTTCTGTAATTCACTTCTGTAATTAAAACCAAAGTTAGAATAAAACTGTAACTTTGAAAACTTTATATATTAGTAAGAGCTGACTCATCTTTACCGAGTCCATAGTTTGACCAATAATAAAACAAGTGAATTAGTTCTGCCTCAGACCAATCTAATTCATACTCAAAACCACAGAGGCCCAGAAAATACAATAACACCACATAAGGGACTGGTATAGTGTTTTGTTAATTTCATCAGAATTCATGTCAGAATAAATCAGTGAAAGGTTGTACAAATTAACACAATGCCATCGAGCCATCTGAAAAATACTAGCAACACAAGGCCATAATGTCTAACACAATGAAAAATAATGGCAGCATTTATGTGGACCAACCTAGGCAAGCTCAAGTGTAATCTTCCATGATGCCAATCAACAAATCAGTCAAATATATCACTAAATCAACCAACCAATCAACCAATCAATTGAACAGTCAAATCCAACCAGTCAGGCAGCTGATAATTTACTTGGTCAGTCAGTCGTGACTCAAAAAGTGGAGTGGCACTTTTAGAAATGTCTGATTACGAATACGAAAGACCAATTGCAAGACAGACTCGTTGAAATGTATGGTACTTACAGTATCGAAGCACGGCTTTGGCTGAACGAAATGATCTGGTCCGGTGTTGCCCGTTCCATCGAAACATTTCTGAATGGTCTCTGTAAACTTCCTGCGTATATCTCGCATGGGGTAGATGCACATGGCAGACGAAGTCGACGGCACTTTTGAGCTCGACTGGTTTGAGAAGATGCCGACCAAAATGTGCTCCATATCAGTAAGTGGAGCAATGTGGGGCAAACCAAGCGACTTGGCCAGGTTCGTACCCGGATAGCCAAGAAACGCTGCACGCAGTATGTTGTAATTAACACCATCATGATTACACTCAAGAGGAACCTCCGTGTAAGAGTAAAGCGACTTGTCGCTCTGACAGATCCGTGACACCTGCGTGACGTACTGTTCTGAGTCTGTTATCGCAGAGATCTTCTGGACCATAAGAAAGTAGCTGAAGCCGAGCGATCCGAAGCCGTATACGTAGTTGACACGGAAGAGATCACGCTGCTGGACTTCGATCTCAATCCGCGACGGTGTCAGTATGTCGTCAGAGACGAAATTCAGGTCCTGGAGACTGCGCATGCAGATTGCCGGAACAATGTCCTTGTAGGCAGGTAATCCTTTGGTGCTGCGAGTTGCTGCCACATACAGCACATCGGTGCTGGCAGGATTTGGAGGCCCTGGTGCCACGAACATCACCACAGAGGAATCTTCATCATTTGGAACAAGCATCATCCAGACGGCGTTATCCGTCTGTCTGATGTCTGTTAACAAATGCTTATCACAGTGTCCCTGCAAGACAATGCAATCAGACATTTATATAGTGCCTTTTCCTCTCAGGTTAGACATGCAAGAAAACTTAAATTTGAACCATAAACACATCATGTGTGTAATACTCCACAGAGTGTGTGCCATGTTTACACACTTGCTATTCACGCACTTTTATTATCTATGTCATTACTAAATTTAATTGTGGTAGAATGATCCATCAGGCTTTATTATTAATAACATTATTATAATTATGATTTCAACTCTCTGCATTCCAGATATTTTGGCCTTTGTTCTGGCTCCACCAGGTAGATATTTTTAGGGGTTTTGGTCCATTTCACCACTGGAGAGTAAAACCTTATAATTATCTCATCAGCCAATGAAGATTGAATTAAAGTGTAAACATGAAAGTGTTTAGATATGAATTTTGAACATGCCTATCTTTACCATTAGCTGATTTTAAGTGTAAACCATCGTTTCTGAATGCACCGCTGCTTCTTTCATAACCTCACTTAACAAGTTCATAGTACTAATTCCGTTTTTCTTTAATATTAGGATTCTTTTAAAGCTGAATTAAATACTGAAATATCAATTACAGCAATACTTCTGCCACTATACGACATTACATATGCACACTAAAATCTTCTGTCAGTTCCGTGAATATCACGGATTTCTGAAATACTGACAGTCAATTCTGTGCAAAAACTGCAGGGTCTTGGCATCTTCACATAGTTCAGCATATCGTATGGAGAAAAACCAATTTCTTTTCCAAACCAACTGCACTGCATCATAATGCTAGTAAAAAGCCTATATAAGCCTTACATTGAATCAATTCAGCATATCCGAAATGCAGCCTGAGTGATTCATATGGAGGAATTTAACAGGCCTCTCAAGCACTTCCAAAACAGACCCATACATCATACACTGACTGCTTTCTAGGATTTGCGGCTGATGTCATGAAAACAGCCTACTATAAAATGATACAACTCTTGCATGAACACCACAGACAGATACCATAACGTAGCATACGAGGTTAATATAAGACACAGATTCAACAGAGATCGTCCTTAGAATGCAACCTATGGGAGCCGTATAACGTGCTGAGTACAATGACGTTGCAGTAAATTGAGGTTCCATTTGTAAAGGTGAATTAAATTTGGGATACCATGTTGCCATGACTGAGTCCTATCAGAATTTGCATTGTAATTGGACATGTTACAAGCTGGGTCTGATGTGCCTGCGTAGACATCATGATGACCACATAACCGTGTAGGTTATTGAAACACAGGTGAGACAAATGTTAAAAAAGCACTTCATTACACTGATAAAAGGGTGTAACCGCCTTACCTGATAAAGGTTAATGCAAGATATGAGCCTTTCTCCACGATAGTCGATGACCAGAGCTTTGCTGACGCTGTGCATCATTGTCTTCTCGAAGTCCTTGCAGTTACTTCCAAAGCACTGGCATTCACTTGTTGGCGGAGGACAGTTTGGATTGTCCTCCTTTGGACCGTTTTCCACCATTGCTTCCAGCTTCAGGGTATCCGACAGCTGGTACAGGCGGTCTGTTGCTCCGACGTACACCCGTCCACTGTTCTTATCAACCACCAGGTGATGCAGAGTCCCGGAAGTGGCAACGTCGCTGAAGACCTCATTTTCTGAACCGCTCCCGTGAACGAAGCACGCAAATAGAAACGTGATGACTAAAGGCACTTGGCATACAATAATGTTGTAAGTTTTCACAGTATGGCCGTTTCTGCTTCGGCCCTTCTCTTCCTCCATGTTACTGTAACAAATGGAAAGCAGTAAGTCTCAGTTTCAAAAGACGAGTCCTCAGGGGAAGATTACCCTGAACGTTAGCAGCCCCGTTGCATATCGTTTAACCCGACTTGATCACAACAAAAACAGTTCTAGTTCACGGCTCGTATATCACACACAGTTCAGTTGACACCCCTAGACAGCCAGCCCCAACACTGACAGCATGCAACACTATCAAGAATCAATAGCTCTTGCTTAAAGCCAAAGAGATCTCCTTCAACCAGTCAGTCGACAGTGAAAGTAAACCACAAGACAGGACTGAAGGCAGTCAACTTAAGACTGACAAACATCGAAAGCGATTTTCCATTAACTAAAACTGAAGACGGTGAGGATCAAACGCAAGTTTAAAACTCGAATAACACTGAACCTCTCTATCTAATGAAATGATAGCATTTCATACACAAATATTTTATTCCATATTATTGCTACTGATTTTATTATTACTAATTTCGTCATTACTATTGCTATAAAAATAATATTAGTTATTATTTTTAAAATAATAATAACTATAATAATATTGTTACAAAAGATATATCATTATAAAAATAACATAATAATATATCTTTTTAAACCATAAGATAATGCAATTAAATCAACCACCAATGCAGCTCACTAAGCCGAGCAAAATATATGTATAAAGAGGACACATAATTATATAAATATATATATGCAGTTTTTCTATACAAATTTGCTAATGGAATATGATGAGTGTTTTTGTGCATACAAGCATAATTACAATTACTAACTGATGTATGTCTGCAAAAAAGGTCCATGCATAAATGCGATGATGTTAACATGACCTTTGGCAGCTCAGTAAAGCCGATTTCTTGGAGGTTAGAGACATCTGGAAGCAGTATAATATCCACTTCAGAGCAGGTATGTTGGTGTACCGCCTTCAGAAGCTCCACAGAATACTCCATAGAATAATTGTCTTCTAATAGGCATCAAATGGAGGGAGTGAAATAACCTCATAAGGCTTCAACTGCTCCTCCTGCCCCTTCCCCCACCTACATCCGCTCAGTTCTGCCATAAACCTGTCTGTTCCACTGGCATGTAAGCCGGAAAACCTCAGCAGACAAGCAGCACAAAAGTAGCTGCCCTCTGACAACGGCCACACCCAATGGTCTCAACCTCACTGCCTGGCTTTCTTGCACTCTGTCTGTCTGTCTGTGTCTCTCTATATCTCTTTCTTTGCCTCTGCCAGTTCATGATGAGGTCAAACTGACAACTGCATGTTGTAGCTTGCTGCTGTCCTCTTTGTCTTGCAAAGACTTGTGAACCTAAGTATCCCATTGCTTAAAGGAGCTCTGCCTTTCAGAAAAGCACATAATGACTTACAAGTAAATAATTCATACACATTGCATGTATATAAGTTTACACGTATACTTAGTATTTAGACATTTCTAACGTGGCACCCTCAGTACAACCTAATCAGAGGCGCTCCCAGTGCAAGAACCCCAAGGAAAGAGAACAGATTTTAGACAACTACGTAAGTATGTGTGTAAGTATGTCTGTACGTATCCAAACATTTATATAGCACATTTTCAGAATCTCACTAATGCACTGAAGAACATTACAAAGGCTCTGTGTGTAGCAATGCACACCAACACATTCTCCATATAGTGCTTATTAGAAAACGTTAGACCTCAGTACAATATTTTACTTCTTTTTTTGACATGGACTGCCACATACTGACCTGATGCCACTGGGGTCACAACAGAAGTCGCACCGTTAATATTCTTAAATCAATTCAGATTGAAGAATTGACGACTAATCTCATCTTGGATCTAGAGACAGCTCTCAATCACAATGTCCAGCAGAAAATTCGCAGCCACGCTATATCAAACTATATCACTGGTCATCTATTACACCACTACCACCAACCCCACCATGCCACCCCAGTGCTATACACAATCAAAGAGATCTAAACAAAGACACCAGACAGGTGTTTAATTCACAGATACCACACATACACATGTATACGCACACATATATAACGTACATGTGCTATGCAAGCACTGACACTATTTAGTCAACAGTTGTATTTCTTCCAGCTGAACGCCTTTATTCTGATATATGCATGTTCTTGTTCCCGCCAGCAGAGCGCAGGCCAGCTGTGGAACAAGATATACCTTGGCCAAGTGAATTTATTCCACTTATCCACAGTCCAGATGTTGGTGGCTGATGGGACCATTAACGGTTAGAATATTCTGGAATGCATGCAGCACTCCTGTTGGTTATATGGCCCACGGACAAAACAAGGCATGCATCACTTTGCGTTTAGAAGCAGCTGAACAGGAGCGTACAAGTACTCATTTTATTTGCTTAGTAATTTATTCTCTTACATAAATTTCTTCTACGAACAAGACAGAAGTTGATGATAACTCTATGCGCATCTAATAGTTCTTACCTAATTTAATCGACTCTTCCTTGGTACATTTTTCACAGTACACTAGGCATCAATCCACGGACGGTCTCTTTGAAGAGAATCCCACAGTCAGTAATCATAATCCAATATGTGGAACAGTGTGTTAAAGTCTTGCCAAGTAACAAAATGCTCCACCCATCAACGACATTCAGACATTTGTGTAATGAACAGAATAGGGAGCAGACTGAAGTGGCTCAGCTGGCCTTCGATTAACCTGGAATTTTGGGAGGAATTGGGGTCATAACCTATAAATGTTGTTCTCCTCAAATAAGACAATTGCTGATGCACAGAAAAAACATTAACATCAACTCTATCATTAATGTAGTACATGAAGAATATGACTCCAGAGGCTTACTAAGTCATTTTCTACATCATATATGGCAACGAACGAACGTATCCAGAGAGAATTACGGTATCCATCCATAGGACGCTGCCCAGTACTGCCATACAATTTTCTTGCAAACAGCTCCCCAACCCAGGAAAAGCAATTACACAGTCTGTATGCCCAAGCAAGTGTATGTGCGCACATTAGGTGACATTTACCCATTCGTTGGCATTTCCACCCCACATGTATCAAACAGAACAGAACAGAACCGAGCGAGTGCCATGTCCTCAAAGAAGGATCCACTCAGAAGCTAGCAGACATTGTGCCTCTGGTCTAAAAAGGCCAACATCACAATATATGAAACCTCTGGGTATCTTTACCCAAGTTTCACCCTCTCACACCCTGCCCCAAAGGCCAACGATCACCACTAGAGGCTTCCAATATATCACTCTATATAAAGACTACACTAAGATTCATTGCAGAGTCTGTTCAATAGTCCTTTCATCCACCCATTCAGCCATAGCTTCACTCATTTATTGATTAACCACTTCATCAATACATAGACCTATCCATAAACATACCCATCCATTGAGTTCTCCATTTCTCAGTCATCCGGTAGATCTATCCATCTGTCTGTCTATCCAACACTAAATCCATCAGTTCATCTGTATCCACCAGTTCAACTATCCATCTGTCAATCCATCAGTTCATCTGTCTATCCACCAGCAGAACCCTCCATCTCTCAGTCTACCAGTGGACCCATCGATCAGTCCATCCCTCCATTTGTCGATGCACCACTCGATCCCACAATCTGTCCATCCACAACTTGATCCCTTCATCTGTCAACCCATCAGTCAGTCCCTCCATCTGTCAACCCATCACGCAATTCCTCCATCTGTCAATCCATCAGTCAATCCCTCCATCTGTCAATCCATCAGTCAATCCCTCCATCTGTCAATCCATCAGTCAATCCCTCCATCTGTCAATCCATCAGTCAATCTCTCCACCTGTCAATCCATCAGTCAATCCCCTATCTGTCAATCCATTAGGCAATCCCCCATCTGTCAATCCATCAGTCAATCCTTCCATCTGTCAATCCATCAGTCAATCCCTCCATCTGTCAATCCATCAGTCAATCCCTCCATCTGTCAATCCCTCCATCTTTCAACCCATCAGTAGATCACTATCTGTTGATCCATCATAAAATCCACTCACCAACCAACAAGATCATAAGCCATGTAATTAGCTACACGTACGCCAATAATTAACAAAAATAAGACAATAAAAACAAGTGAACTTGTGGCCTATACATAATAACTCCATGAGATTTGTTTTCATGACTCAGCCCTAGTCAAGTGTAACATATTAAGTAGGTACTGCTAGCATGCATAATCAGAGCAGAGAGGAATGCATATGCAAAGACTGCAACACAGCAACTGAGGTATTCCATTTACCAGCAGCATCAGTATTTTATTCAAAGCCCATATAGACAAAATCCCTGAAAAAATGTTTCAGTAAAGTACCATGTTGCGGCTTGTTGCCTACTGATCTGGTGTAGAGTTCAGGTCCAGTTAGATGCAGAGGCACAAGCAGCCTCAAGCAAATGCCAAAACACTCCCACACTCACACACAAACACAAGTGCAGGACATGCACCTATAGATTTTTAAACCCTAAGCTTTTGTAGTACTTTTCATATAGCCATGAAAATGCTTCAACAGAGTAAACATTCTAATAAAAATAACTGAGCCTGTATCCCTAATGTCATTCAGCACACAATGATCTGATGAAGTTGATCATAAAGGCCATAGCAATGGGAATAACTTCAAATAACCACAACTACAGTCAACCAGTTCTAGACATGCAACCGAATGTCAAAGCACCCTCAACCTAAACACTCCCTTCGACAGACATCATCATACTAGCAGACTACTTGATCGCTAAACTACCACCCTATTCCTGGTCCCTTGGCAACAGAGAGGGGTATGTGGGACATGGGGGAAGGGTGTAAATAATGTGCATTTACACAGAGCCACAAAGACACCATTTAACTGAACATAAATGTGCTTGGGATAGACTGCCCTAAACAGATTAGATGAAACTTAATCTATCTGCCTCAACAAAGCAAACGTGTAATAATAACACGCATTCCCACATAACCTGTATGTGATTCTTGGTTACATTTAAGATAAAAGTCTGTATAAATAAAAAAATCTGCAGTTTTTAAAGATTTGCAACACCTGTTCAATGCCTCATTTTATATTTAATTGACAGTGCTATTGTACTACACTACTGTTACTAATCTAACCCAAGTAACTAATGACAATAAATACAGATTAATACAGTATGTGGTGCCACAATTAAAACATGTACGTTAATAAAACCTAATTTATAATTTATGAGATTTTTAACTAAAATACAATGATTCAAATAAATAATTTTATACTATTTATGAGCACCATTGTAGGAATCTGTATCAACCGTAAACTTCCAATTTATCAACTGCAGGCTGCCTAAATACACAAAAACAGTGTCTGGATCCAACTGGCTCTAAATCCTGCATCAAACAAGGCGGATGAACTTACCAAAAATGCCTCCAGACGTGAAGATGAGACCAGGCCCACTTTCTTCAGTAGTATCACAAAGATAAATCATTGAGTCTGTGGTGACTACGTGCGAGATCAGCTGCTGTGTGGACAGAAGAGGCAACAGCTGCGCGCTAGTATCCCAGGCCGTCTCTGGCTCTGGCTAAGGAGGCCTTAATTCTGTGTAGCCTTCCCTGCTCTGTGGCTCATCACAGGTAAAAGTAACGGCTACAAAAAGGCTGTGTATTGAGTATTGGAATCAGGGCTCAGTACTGGCTGTAGGAAGGGTACCAGAGCCTCACGGTGACCGTCAGCAGGCCTACCGGCAAACAAATCATTCAACTGAGGCTTTTTATCCTGAGGTAAACAGTCCCACACTCTGGGTGGGTGGGGGGGATGAAACTGCAAATAGGCCCAAACTTCAACACTGTGACCAAGAGAGGACAGCGTGGGTGCGGTGACTGAGGGCTAAGCTGGTTCCTATCTAGCTGCATAGTTTACCTTTTACCAATTCTAGTTAAGCAAAGCAATACTAAGGCAAAAAGAATGAGACAACCATTCCAGATACTACCCCTTACCAACTGCGCCTGCGGGTTCATAATCCCTTCAGCTGATGGCAAGATGAGGAAAACTTTCATCATAAAGATGCTATATCAGATTTAAGGATAATATTATGTGGACTGCTTTGATGATGTTTGATCACAACCATGATGTGTAATCATAAGCATGTATGTAAACCAAAATGCGGATAGCAATTGGTATATGAATTAAAGAATATCCTTATCTTATCTTATCTAATACCTCTAGGATGAATTTTGAGACTTGAACTGTTCTTAAAAGTTGTCAGGTCTAATTAAAGGCCGTCTGTAGGCCACGAAAGCCACCATTCATTTAATGACAACAGGCCCTGCTGGCCTTTTTGTTGGCTTAGTCAGTCACGTCAGCTCAGTCAGTTGATTCCAGCTGGCTGTCACAGTGCCACTCCAAATGACCCACAATTTTAATGCATGAAAATTGAAGCAGGTCACGGAAGTCATCAGAATCTCAATGCAGGTCATCACTGAGGTTCAGCTGGGCAGATTTAACAATAACACACCTGGACATACTTAAGACCATCTCACCTGTGAATTGTATGAATACCTAAAACCATAAGACAGACCCTGAAGGATCTTTGAATAGAAGTATACCCGCCAGCTCCCAGTCAGTGACCACAGGGCCCACAAAACAGCCAGCCTCACTTTATAGCAGGAAGACTGAAGCAATTGGCTGAATATAGGTCACCCAGCAGGAAGACTGAAGCAATTGGCTGAATATAGGTCAACCGAGCACCAGGTTAAGAACCTGGATACAGGGACTAATAAGAACTGTGGAACACCCTGCACATCTGAGAACCTGGATTTTAAAAGGTTTATACAGAATTATGAACACCTGGATATGCAGGCTCACTGTGAATCATGCATGCAAACTGAATTATGAATACCATTCATGTAAGGCTGAAGCATAATAACAGGGACACCAGAACGCACGGCTGAAACTGAATTAAGGATCTCAGGATACAAGTTGAAATAGAAATACGAACATCTTGATAAGAAGAATAAACTGAATTATGAACACTGGTCGGAATTACAGACGTGGGCCACATAGGTTGTTGTCTCACCCAAAGTGCCATTTCAGAGGAATATTCTGGTGCAATAATTTTTTATGTTTGGACATTCACTGTTGCCGAGCGTGCGCGCTGTAGTTATTCTTTGATTCTGCAATGGATTGTGAAGGTATTTCTACGCATTTCATCTTGGCAAATGCTACTGGATGAGACAGGATGGTCGTCTTTTGGTTGAGCCTCATATCTACGGACCTCAAGTCTCACATCCATGGACCTATGTATGCCGTTTGCAGCCAAGTAATTTTCCGGCAAATGAGGAGAGTGACCTCAACCTTAGTTATGTTTGGCCCTTCAGTAGGTGATGAATACCTTTTCTGCATAGGGATTTCTCAACTCTGCTTCATCTACGACCAAAAAGGTCCTCCAGGGTGGTGGATTATGGTGCATAGCAGATGGTGCCACCTGTTCTCACTGTTAACTATCCACACACTGTGGTCCAGGAATGAATATGGTGTCATCTGTCAACTCTGACTGGATATGAATACGTTGGTTTGGCTCCACATGTAATTGTAATTAGTAACTTCTATTGCGCCGGTGTCTAATGCACAAGGCATCGACCAATGGCACACCAAAACGAAGCATAATCAGGTCAATATCCAGACGATCAGTCCATAAGACAAAGGGGCAGCCTATGGTGGATAAAAGCAATTTGGGAGATGTAAGTTTTAAGTTGAGAATGAAATGACACAAGCGACTGAGCAGAGCGCACAGGCACAGGTCTCGAGCGAGTTCCAACAACCGAAAACGCAATGCTTCTTAATTTAGGTATGACCAGACAACGATAATCAGATGATCCCGTTGAATAATGAAAAGTCTGGAGAATAAGACCTGATTTTCAGTATTGTCGCTTGAGCATGTGTGCATAAGCCTGCTACAGCCGACTCTCGAAGTTATCTGTGCCTAGTTTTACTGGAGTAGTTTCTGTTCTTAGCAACAATTAACATCACTAAGGCTTGTGTAGGCAGCCCTTGGTTAGATAATTAAAGGCACAATACTCAGTGTCAATATAACTAAGGTAACACAGGCTGAAGCTGAATTAAGGAGTGACGTTAAGCCCCACCTGATGCTAAGAATTCTGAGCAATTTGAAAGGCCTGTGCTGAATTGCTGCAATTAAGCCTGAACCAAGCCAAAACTTCTGGACCACAGACAGTACAATGACTAATCCGATGAAGGTCTGCAATATACTGACTATCTTAATAACACAGTCATAGATATCTTACCTCTACTACTCTTCAGTGGCAAAATGTGACCTTTTCACTTAACACTTGACCGAAATTAAGTCTATCTTTCTGTATGCTATTATTTTTATCAGTTTCTTATGCATCTATTTGTATAACCTGTATTGTTAACCACAGTGCGTTTGCAGGTGGTATAATAAAGAATATACTTACTTACTTAAAGTTGAAGTATAAAACTGCCTCACATGCAGATAGAGCAACCTCCATGGGTCATTTTCAATCAAATTATCAAAATTAATCATCCAAGCTGCTGTGAAATAAATCTGTTTCTTAAAAGGATATATCACCCACAAGCAGCAGAAGAAGAAAGCCCAGCATTTCATCTCTCTGCCAGCTTAATCCTCCCATGGATGCTGAACTTGAAACCAACTTCAAATAATTGGGCACAATGAAACCCATGTCCATATGCTGGGGGTATTTAATCTCTGAAATCATGCACTAACAAGTGCAACAACACAGACATGTGGTGCTCCAGCACTCATCTGAAACTTACTCTTCTAGTTTATCCCTACAAAGGATTGGTGCTGGGGGCGGTGTCATTTGCCCCATTTGCCCCTAGCAGGGCTCCAACTGAAGATAATCCAGTAAGGACATCTGTTGACCTTCTGAGAAAGCCGGCTGGTGTTTGGAGGGATGTCTTTTATGTTGCCAGATCAACAACAAAGTCAATCCAAGGGCTCTTGGTCACTTTATGTGCCAAAATATCGCCATGGAGACTAGTACTCTATCCACATGGGTAAACCGTGCACATATATACATATATATGCATGTAAATTCATGTATGTATATACCAGAGGGGTGTAACAACCTGAATGATAAATACTGTATTGAGAAGTGTGCATAATTAGTTACACTGAATTCTGCACTGCATGTGCTATCGTCAGCTGGTTGCTTGCTTGCTACTCTGTAATCACAACTTCAGGTGTATAAATTTTAATAAAATACAGTCTTGGTACTTGAATTCACTCTGTAAGTGGTACTCGACTTCCGGAGTCACTCCATTGCTAGATACAATACATATTTCAATGTCACACTGTGGATGCACAAACTTTGGATTTCAGTGGGAACACTAAAAAATTATGTATTAGCAAAGACATAATTTTTATATAATATTGTGGTAAACTTTGGTTGAGGCAGGGCTGTTCCAAGCAGGTGAACTTCCCACACCTGCAACATTAATACACCTAAGTGATGATATTATTATTACCTACATTTAGCAGTATCACTACTACTTTCATAGGGCAGATAAAATGGTGAGTCCCTAAGCTCCGCTGCTGTAAGGGCAGACACAACAACCCTGCATACTGGTATCCCAGGCCTTTGGCTGCTGGCTCCTCACACTTAACAGTAATGCCTAGAAAGGGTCAGGTAACCAGCACTGCATTCAAGGTCCCGGCACAACTCTTTTGGTGGGCGTCCGGATACCCACTGAAAACCCTAACTTATACAAGTATGTCTAGACATAGCTATATAAATACACATTCACCTTGTAAGACCTTCTCAAAGGCAGTTATATAGTTCCTGACGTACTACAGCCGACTGGCTGGCTGTCTGTTTGTCTGTCTAACTGTTCATCAGTATGTTAGTCTTGCTACTAGTGTTCTCTGCATTGCAAACTAAATGTCTTTTCTCCCACTTGTATTCATTGCTAAAGAAACATCTCTTAAATTAAAAATTACGATCCTGATCACATCCAGAGAAGACCTCTGAAAATTTAATATGGCCATACTCTTTATTACATGCAGAATAAATGCTCACAATTGATAATAAACAAGCATAGCATATAACACAACGTTCAAGTAAATAGTTCAGCTCATTACATACGCTAACAGAAAATGACCCAATAAGAAGTATTAGAATGCAAAGTAATTTCCATTTCCATTCAACTGATGCATTAACAGCCCCGCAGCTATTAGAAAAGAACTACCTTATTATGCACGTTCATTGCCGAGTACAGGAGACTTACCAAACCAAAAAAAACAGAAATTTCCGTCCTGGCAGTTGATTAAAAACTGAGGACCTCCTCTTGACATTAGAGTTAGCCTAACAGAAGATATGGATTGTACTGGATGCTTTCTGTGCAATCCATGACACTTTTAAAGGTCCACTCCATACCATACTCTGATTGCTTGTTAAGTTGTTAATCACAAAAGCAATAATGTCCAACAAACCAACAACAGAATAACTATTAAACTTTTCATATGGGCTTCAACCAGTAAGAAAAAACTACCTCCTTACTGCCTCACTCCAGTAATAGAACAGCGATGGTCTTAGGATATTTTGGGGCCCTGAGCAGAGTATACTGTACAGGCCCCCCCCCCCATGACACAAGTCAAATTGATTTTCATTGTTAATCATTTCTTCAAGTTAATTTTCTGTTACATGCCCCCCCAAGTTGTGGGCCCTGTGTGACCACATGGTTTGCACACCCTTAAGGCCGGCACTGATGGGCTTAACCTAATAACGGAAAACCTTTTTGTACAACCTCAATCCTGCAAAAGAAAAACCTTTCTTATCAGCTCTATCCAAAAACAAAACAACTCTTCCTTATGAGCAATGCAGCAAGATATGCTCCAACAATGGCAATTTTTATGCTCGTTACTATGACGTACAACCAGGATTTGAATTTCCTGGCACTTCTCAAAGTCTGCTACATGCCAAGAAACTTGTAGCTCACAAATAAATCCAGCAGGACTCAATAAAAGATGCATCAAGTTTCCAAAACCCAGCACTGCACTCCCTCCCACAGCCATTAGTGATAAGTTTACAGCCTGAGGAAAACTCAGCCTTTTCCTAGCGTAATCTACTGGGTATGAAAAACCACAGCATCCAGCACCTTGTGATTCTTAAATAGGTGCATCATAAATAACAGATTCGCAACAACACTAGACCCTTGCTACAACACACAACAATACAACGTGAATTTGGGTTTAACAAAGTCGCAACCATGGAGCCCAAATTTAGTTATGCAATATGCACACACGTGGTCTATGGCAGAAACACTTAAATTGGGCATACTGGGTATGCCTACATACCCACTCTGGCGACTTGTTTATATTCAATTATAATCAATTGTGCATCGAGCAAAAACATGCTAGATTCAGATTCTCTGACCGTCTGTTACTTCCTGCCTTTTTCTTCTGTCTCTCTATCATAGAGAAATCTCTTCGGAGACAATCAATAGGAATCCCATTGTGTGGCCGCAATGAGAAAACCTAACGTCCATACGATCCTGACTTCAGACCGATATGAGTGATTGCAAAACTGAGAACTGCCTTTCCTTTGTAGACGCAAGATTCGTTGAAATTCAGGAAATTGAATTTCTGCAATTCTGTTGCATTCCACATAATGACATATCTTGTCAGCCTCATCTTGAAATTTTAATAAACTTCCATGATCTCTAAACATAATCTTACAAATTACAAGACTTCCACTTTAAATAGTCCATTGAACTAAACAGCTACCACAAAAATGCTCAGCAGATCAACATATAAGACACGTCTTCTGACATTTTGAGTCAACTACCAATGAGGCAGATCATTTCATGTGCTCAGAGTTGTTGCCATTTCCTAATATCAACAGACAAATGCAGTATACTACCTATAGTGCCTCATCATATTCTTGTCTTTCCAACACGTTCCTACATATCTTTTCTGACAAGATTTCAGCTATAAAAGTTTTCCAATGTTCCTTCTTCAGATAGCCTATCATACCTTAAATCTCCACCGCATATCATTCTGTTTCCCCGAGGCTTCTGTGCTGAGAGGGCCTCTGAATAGGCGCTTTATAAATTTCTAGATACAATACAGTACAATATCAGCCTGTTCCAACCAACAGAGAGATTCAACTGAGGCTCAGATTCAACTGAAATTGACCAAGATTCTTAATCTCATTTTCTCATCTCCTCATAAATAATGTGTCTGAGACATTATTATTCCTACTGCCTTTGTGAAAGAATGCTTTTATGTCTTCTTGGGTCCAATCATAGACATCCATCATCAACCTCTCTCTAGCTAAAGGCTGCTTCTTGGCAAGTTTCCCTCAAGCAATGGTTCATCCTGCTACAAAAAGCCATCTATCTATCTATCTATCTATCTATCTATCTATCTATCTATCTATCTATCTATCTATCTATCTATCTACCTATCTATTATATCTAGGTCTGTCTGTCTGTCTGTCTGTGTCTGTCTGTGTGTCTGTCCTAACAATCTATCAAACTATCACCCCATTTGTACTCTCAAACTGCCTTTCCAAACTATTGAAAAAAATACTTGCTAACTGCCTGAGCTGTCTCTTGTCCCATAAACTACACTTTCTTCTCCAACCAGTCTACCACAAATATCATTCCACTAAAACTGCACTACTTACCATTCACAGTCACATGTTCAGTTCCATAGATAAAGGAAAAAAGTATTTCATTATCCTGGACCTATCAGCTGCCTTTGATACCATGGACCATATAATTCTTTTACTGCCTTGCGATACTGGTTCAACTACATATGGTCCCACTCTCAGTTTGGTTTGCACCTTATCTGCCCCCACTCAGTTAATTCATATACTCAGCACAGTTGGTTCACTACTCAACACAGCTCCCTTGACTAGATTACTAATATGCCAACAATATGTAGCTCTTCATCTGATATATAGTTCTATTTCAAATCATGCTCTCCAACTATACTTTCTTCTGTTTTGAGGAAGTTCAGTCTTGAATGACTACTCTAGTAATAAACTTCTAGTAATTCTTAGAAGACTGAATTTATACTTCTTGGCACAAGCCAACAACTTCCCAAATTTGACTGGCTTATTTACATCTGTTCAATTGGGCAGCTTACTTGTTATTAATGGAATGATTTTGTAGAAGTTTGGGCATGGTGTTTGAATCCACCGTGCCATTTTCTAAATATGTTCTAGCACGATGGATATCAGCTTAATTTCACATATACGTGGTTTCTTTCGCAGGATCAGATCTTTTTTTGCCTCATTATGCATTGGTTTCCAGCAGAAGTGACTAATGTAACTTGTTTCTCATTGGTATCACCAATGGAAACCTGCACAAACTAAAAATCATACAAAACTCTCTAGCCAGAGCCATAACAAACACCCCCAAGTATCATCATATTACACCCACACTGCATTCAGGACTGTCGCTGGCTACCCATTGAGCAAAGAATCCAATTCGAAATCTTCCTCATCGTTAACAAAGTTACTGCATTTAAACCAGAAGAACTATCTACATACATACTCACTCCTCAGGCAAATAGAAAGATAATGCACTCAATCGATGGACACTAACTCTTGCTGCACCCCACACTCACAGTGCTGAGTTTTCAGGCCTTCTCCATGTAGCTGGTGCAAAGCTGTGGAATTTGCTGCCACGACGGTTCAGTTTGTTTCAGCTCTTTGATGTAATCCAAATCTAAACTTAGACTCATCTCTTTCAACTTACCTATTCACCACAGCCGGGCTTGGGGATTTTTTGGAATTCAACCTGGCTTCTTCAATGGATTTAGATTTTTAATGCAATTTCACTTGAAATGACCATCGATCGATGTTTTGGGCATTATGATATTGGCACTATAGAAGTCTTTAGATTAGATTAGATCATCACTTGATTACAAATGAAACACGACTATGCAAAGTCAAGCTTTTTCAGTGGTGGGCCCGGTGGTCTGGAATAGACTTCCCTTAGAGCTCCTCATGTGCCCTGGGGTCCTCCCTAGCCTGTTTCTTGCTAATCTTAAAACGGTACGATTTGAGCGTGCTGGTGTCGGGAGAGCCTCTGAGTAGCTCCCTTGAAGGGGTGCTATATAAATCCTTGAATGAATGAATGAACCAATCTTTAACTTATTGCATTCGATAGGTTCTTCTAAATCTCCATAAAAATAGTTAAGCAGTCTGGCTGAGAATGCAAATGGCTGTTACACACAAACAAATGAAAGAAGGTGACACGAAAAGAATGAACTGATTAGAAAACAGAATCATGCACAGCCTTAAAAATTTATGCAGGGACAAACTGACCCGAAACAACATTCAAAAGCAAAGAGTAGTTCTAGCAAAGAATTTGCCTTTACGGCAGCAAAGTCCATTTCTCAATATTCACTCAGAAGTTTAACCAGATTCTAGGAATGCACTCTCTGGGAGTCTCCTCTCCCACATCTCCCTTACCCAGTCATCTGCCAACACCACAGCACCAGACCCAAAGGCACAAACACACACATCCAAAAGCACAGGCAGACAGATGCACCACACTGCAGGAGTTGACTAGACACAAAGACACCACCAAGTCCACCATCCAATTTCATAAATACAGCCAAAACTCTATTTGTGATACTTAATCTGATTTGCTGATTAAGCAACTACACCATCATTCACCCAGCGAAACAGCACTTACAACCTGATATACGAACCTGGGAGTGTATAGCACAGCACTTTAACACACACACACACACACACACACACACACACACACACACACACACACACACACACACACACACACACACACACACACACACACACACACACACACACACACACACACACACACACACACACACACACACACACACACACACACACACACACACACACACACACACACACACACACACACACACACACACACACACACACACACACACACACACACACACACACACTGGGAAAGAGTCAAGTTGCAGCAACAGTTGCAAGTAAGAATATATATATATATATATAATAGTGTGATGGTATCATTTACAGGGATGTAGCCCCTCTGTCTGGAATGACACCTGACTAAACTTGTGCCATTACAATGTAGAAGAGTTGTGTCAGAAAACAGTCAGTCTTATCTGAGGAGAGCTAAGACAGCAAATGCTCCCATCAGGATTGTTTGCCCTTTTGGCCAGACTCCGAGGTCAACACAGTTCAGAAAAACACTCATCCAGGACCACCACCAACAAGCATAGACTCTGTAATTAGATAATTGGTCTGATGTAGGAGAGGGCTTATTAGATTTCATCTGTATGCCACGGTCTGCCAGGACGGAGGTACTCATCACTACTCATCACTGCTGATAAAGCCTTAAGCAGAAAACTATTTCTCAGCAGCAATTACACCTGAATGTCCTCTAATTAAAAGCAAACAAGGCATTTCCTAGCCTATCCTATTCATAATTAAAATGCGCCTGTCCAAATTCCAAATAAATTTGTGCCCTCCAAGAGGAAATTGGGCACCAACAACTGCATATGATATTAGCCAATAGTTGGCGATAAATATGAACCAAACTGCCAACTACAATCACAAGTAGTTATGGCCATCACTGGCACCATAGCAAGGAACCAATTGCTATATGTAGCTATAATGATGACCTCAATAACTACAATAATAATGCTCATAATAACTTCACCGGTAATTAGTCTGATTAAAACAATGATAATGAATATAATTCAGAATTTCAGTTATTATACATTGTAAGCTCCAGCTGTAAAGCCATAATGGAAACAGCTCAGAACTTAAACAGACAAATTAACAACCACAACAGAGAGATTCACAATTTGTGACTGACAGACAAGAATGATTATTTTCCTGTACAAGGAATTTGTTACATATAAAATAACAGAACATAAACAAATTAAAAATAGAAAACAAACCACTTTCCTTGGGTAAATACCCTAAAAAATTCTCTACATACATAATAACTGCAACCGTCTGGTATATCCTTAACAACTTCCATAAATACTATACGCCAATACACAGCTATATGTAAATTCTATTGACCAGGGACACCTATAGACCTGGAGGCTATGATTGTATTATAATGAAAATAGAAGAAACTCATGGCTGTGAGCCACGCTTGTTAAAGCAATGAACTGTTAGGTCACTCTGCACACAATGAAATGCTGTTGTACACCTGCAGCACTACACATACTGCTAACACCATGGAACAAGACCGGTACATATGGCTGACCAATCATGGTTAAAGTCCTACACTGTGAGGTGGGAGTTCTTAGCATGCAGAATGCACATGCCTCTCACAGGGCCACAAAAAGTTTCAAAGGTAACATCAAGCCTTGCCAAGACCAGATAGATAGCCAAAGATCTGTAGCTGAGCATGACCCATAAATTCAACAACCATCATTCAAACCAGACAGACATCATTTGCTACTTAAAATTGCCTTAAACTAAATGACTGAGCAAGGCTCTGACTGTTTTGTTGGTCCAAAATTATGGTATGTTAACTTACCTATAAACCATTTTAGCTGTAGGTAATCCAAATAGGAAGCTTTTTGCAAGTGAAATGCTGGTTGCGACTAGTATTTTAACTAAGTACTGTCTTCATACAGTCTTGTAAACTGATCAAGAAAATAATTAAATTTCAATTTATTATTAATCGTTCATTTGCAAGTGCTTCAGAATTTAAAAATTTCATCTGAATATATCTGAAATGTCAAAAGGAAAGAAATACCCAAGGAACAAATTCTTCTCAAGCATTTACACATTTAGCATTAACGCGCAGCAGAGCTTTTGCCAAAAATCTCAAAATAAACCAAAAACATGAATATCTTGCTGTTTTATTAACCAGGACATTTCAATTTCAGGAAAATGTAATATCATGTCCAAGCAATCTCCTCCAATTCATCCTTCTCCTTCTGTGCCTCCTTGTACTACTCTCCATCCATCCATCCATCCATCCATCCATCCATCCATCCATCCATTCCTCCTCCTCCTCCTCCTCCTCCTCCTCCTCAAACTATGAGAAGCAATATCCCATCAAATTCCAGTTGTTTACCTACCAGCAGCGATCACTGTGAAGTGTGGTGACCTTGCACGAAAGTCTATGCCATTCAATTTATTTTTCATACAGAGTCACTGTCTAACAAGACACTCATCAGCATATCCCCAAGCAAACAAGCAATAGGGGCTTGTTTAAGGACTCTACATACCGTGGCCACCTCCGAGGCTGGATCTGGCCTGCTGCAGTACCAGACAAAAGCTCAGCAAATGAGCCATCACATCACAGGTTTAATTGACATGTTCTGTTCATTGTTTTTAATGGTTTTAGGGGGAACTCCCCAAATATGGTACTGTTCAACATTATGGCAGGTTTTCTGTTACCACTGCCTGGGAACAATTGGGAATTGAATCCTCTCCGCACTTACTTATTCACACAGAACTACCCAGAAGCTCTTACCTCACAACCCAATCAGCTTGAAATATCTCCATTTTCAGAAAGTTCCACTTATGTGGCACTCTGTAATGTTCTACATAAAGCTTACATTACATACTTCCCTCATATGGCACCCATTTCCAACACATATACACCAAGACATAATCCAAATGCCATTACTATTACAGCACTCTACACAGATCCTGTAGGTCATACATTACTCAAATGGCCTGTACTTATACACAGTTCGGCAGATCTTGGAATAAATAAATTAGTGAAGCCAAACTGCTCTATTCAGTTCTAATTACAATATAGCCCCTGACAGACACAATAATGGCACCAAACAATACATTAAAAAATACATTACACGCTTCCATTTCATGGCACTGTTATATCCTCAAAATGGCGTTTACTTACACTCAGTTCAGCATACCTTTGAATAAACACAGTTACATTAGACTGCTTTACCAGTTCTAATTACAACAGCCTCTGCCACACACAAGAAGTACACAAAACAGTTTGTTTTACAGCATGCAGCAGACAAGAACCAGACAGGAGGCTACTGGCAAGTGTTAATTTCCTGATATTACTTTACATTACATCACCTGAGTGCTAGTAGGTGAACAGAAACCAGAACAGATCAGTGGCACCTGAATGTACCTGTGCCAGGTAACAGCAGTCTATTAGATGATTAGCTTCCCACCTTGCCTATATCAGTGAACACAGATACCATTAAGTCATATACATCAGGGCTGATGCAAAGCAGGCACCAGCCTCAAGTGTGATATGAGGTAATGAGAGAAAAGTGACATCTGATCGGAGTACACCACCCAGCCCTGTGTATCCCTGGCATAAATCAGTCCCTTGAAGTAACAGCAGCAGAGGAACTAACTCTGAGCACAATGATATGCACATAAAATGCTTTCTGCCTGAGAGAAACTTATCACATCCTAGAACAGTGCTTCTCAAACTATCTGATGCCCATAATTATTTTACCAGCCTTACAGTGGACCCACACTTTTCGTTATCAGCTTACATATATGACATGGTATATTAAAATTTAAATTTCACCATGTTCCCACTATTTATCACAAGTATACTTTTGTTACTGTTGCATGTTTTAAACTGTTATCATGTATGAATACTAGTATTTATAAATGTTTAAATACAATACAATACAATAGTAGGCCTATCGTGTTTTAATTTTTTACATGTTACAGTGTACAAAAATGGGGGTACGACAAGGATGTATCTTATCTCCATACCTATTTACCCTAGTAATGTCGCACAGCCTTAACAACACCAAGGTAGGAATCAAATTACATGGAAGGCTGGTGAATAATCTCGGAGATGCTGACAACATTGGTCTTCTCACTAGAAGTGCACCAGAACTACAGGATGTTATGACACAGACTGATGAAACCAGTAGATGATTCAGCCTAATGATCAATGCTGAGGAAACCAAAACAGTGGTGCCTGAAAAGACCAAAGAGATACCAACTATCACAATCCAAGGAGAAGCTATTGAGCAAGTAAAACAATTCACTTATCTAGGAGGGCTAATAACTGCAGAAGGCAGCAAAGAATAAGACATACAAAAGAGAATTATCGGACACACTTCACAAGCATTTGGAGGAGCAGAGAATTAACAAAGAAAACCATAAAAAATATAGGAGATGATGATACAACCAATTTTCCTATATGGATCGGAATGTTGGACAATGCGAAAGCAAGATGAGAAAAGAATTCTTACTGCAGAAATGAGTTGACTGCAGAAAATTGTAATATTTTATTTGAATAGTACAATCAAAATTGTAATTCTATGACTTTATCATTCAATGCCCTGGGTATCCAATCTCTCATGGACGGCAGTTTGAGTAGCACCATCTTCTAAGAGGATCACTTCCGAAATCCTGACTCTTTGTCTGGTCAATGAAGAAGGAGGAATCATGTGCCATTATGGTAATGGGAGATTTCCCCATCCTTATGTTTTGCCGTTTATTTCACCAAGTGCAAGCAAACACCCAAACTGCAAGTCTCACTAAACCAAACTGGACACACAGATATGTCGACTGTACACTCCATCCTGTCCATGTACACTCAAACACTAATCCTGGCTGAAATTTTACAGATCTATGCTACAAAATCCACACTACAAAGAGCATCATACCTTGAAAAACTGTACAATGAATTGATGACAGTAAATTATTTTCTGCTATGCTCCTTCAAGATCAAATGATAACTTACAAAACCTAGTAATTTAAAGCTTTGCAGGAGTTAGCTGACTATAAAAAACTTTCCAAAGTTCAAGAGGATGCTCTGAGCTAACATTCTGTTTGCCAACTGCCAGGTTTTCACAGGCATCAACAGGCCAACAACGAGTGTGAAGGGCTTCGGGCCAACTGATGATGATGATGACTCATCATATAACAACAGTGTAACTGACATTTTAAAGGGATTTGATTGTTAAGGCCTGCATCTTCCCCTTTTATCATGCTTCCGGTCTGTCATAAAGCAAAGCCTTGTAACTTAACAGTAAGGCTTATGAGAGCCTCAGTATCCATTTAATTTATGAGAATATATATATATGATAATCTGAACTAATAGCAATTATATATATATATACACATATATAAATTTATGATTATGGTTATATGTCCCATTACACTACAATACCCAACTGTATCCCATAACACTGGTTTCTTGAAAGCTTGTATGCTTCACTCAGTGGAAATATGCAAGTGTACAGACAGCTGTGTTTTACACTTGACCTGGTACTATCAGTACAAGACTTCATACTTGTCCCCTTTACAGGTACTTATATAAAATGTTACATAACATGAAAATACATTAAACAAGTTTGTCGTATTACATCACATTTCATAAGGTGTTTCAGTCTCGCATCAAACAGTGGAGTTTAGGCTTTTGTAAATTCACTGCATCCGAACATTACAAAAATAAACTACATATACTTAAATGCATACACACTAAACCCTCCCCCTACACCCTTTCTCTTCCATCTCCATGTTCTGATGTTTTCATACCAGTTCTCTGGCTCACCTTATCCTGTTTTGTTTCTGCGGGCAGTAGGTAGGTAATGCAGTCTGCCAAACATACACCCCTTTGCATCAGTTCGGCTGGAGAGACGTCTTTACATAATAACTGTTTAACTTCTTGAGCGTCTACTCAGTTAAGGAACAGCGCGTACATTCAAACTGTCACGCTAGAGTCAGTCGCAGGGAATCACGCGTGACAACCATACAGTAGTCACATAGAGGTACAATAAATGTATGTGTCAGCCGCAGTCCATGAGTTAATCAAAACGAATTTATTGACCGACTCCGATTCACGGCACACGCAATATGTGTCGCGAACTGATATATTTAAACCTGCTAGCTGACACTGCACGTAAATCTGAGCCATATCGCCGATTCGCTACCAAAATTCAAACGTCCGCCTGCGCAGTAACTTTATTTTTAAACTGTAGTAACAACGCTTTAGTCAATGTGTTCCTTATCATTATTAAACTATAATTTTAAATTTAAGCGCTATGCCATATTCGGATGAACAGTAATAACAAAGTCCTATCCCTTTGATTCCCTTCCCATCAGGTATGCCGTGTGAAGTGTCAATAATCGCACGTAAGGATTTTTCTTATCAAAATTGCCTTGTAACTGACCAGCTTCTGTTGCAAAGTCTTTGTTGTCGCTTCAGTTTAACAATCTTCTGAGCTGGAATCGTAGATTTTCTGGGTTTGGAAAATAAATCCGAATGTAAGCCTCGACAGTCCGCTTGCTCATGATTAAAAGTTTCCTACGCAACACCCACACACGCACCGCTACGCATTTCTGCCATATACACCAATGCACCATGCACCTATGCTACCACAGAAGACATATCGGTAAGATGCAACACGTAAGCGTCATACAGTTGGCGCGTCATCTGGCGTTTGACTAATACGAATTGGTGTGGGTAAGAAACTCCTTGAACAAATTATATAAGGCAATAATTATGAAGTCAAGTCCCCACTAACAAAATAATGTCATTGTGTAAGCCTTATTATTATATGAATTTAAGATCAGTGCCCAAAGTGATGATCAATATATATTCGTTTATTCAAAAAACCAAATGACAAACCGCATTAGGGTAAGTAAGTAAGTATATTCTTTATTAACACCAACTGCCCATACCGCACTTTGGTTTACAGTTTATACAAAATACATGTAAACGACAAACAAAAACAATGTTAAAGAATAATGAATAAAGTTAACAATTAAACAAGACACGAGAAATAAAATTTCTATTATCTTTGGTAGGAAGTAAAAAGTTATGTGGCCTAGGCCGAAGATCATATGGTAATACAGTTAGTGGGGGGGGGGGATTGTGAATATAGAACATGAAAATGGTTAAGTTTGATGCAGCGAAAATGTCTTTAATCAGCTTGACTAACAAGAGTATTAAACGAATTAAAATCTTGGTCAAGGAAACCCAACCGCATCATTTTACGAATTAGGCGATCAATAAACGGAGTAGGTCTAGGCCTAGTTCCCAACTTTAGCATCTTAATTCTTCAGAGAATAATTAGCCTACAACTAGGCCCTAGGGAAAGAAGAAATTCACGGCAAGAAAGTTCCAAAGTCACGGGGAGTTTTCAAAAATGGGCGAAAAATCACGACATATTCACGGCATGAAATCATGCGTTTACTTTACTAAGATCCGACGAAACAATAACTCAATATAACAAAAAATTAAACGACGCTGTCGTTATGTGTAATGCTACAAGTAAGTATATAAGTATATCCTTTATTCAAAAGCCAACTGCTAACCGCATTTTGGTGTACATAGTTCATAAATTTAATTTAAGTATAGGCCTATAACATTCGAATGACAAAGGTTTTACGCGCTAAAGATTCAGCATTAGGTATAATTCTATTGTGTGCCCTACATGGCGCAATGAGTATGCAACAGTTTTCTCTGGAGGTAGGCCTAATAACTGATGCAGAACTGTGTTGGGTCGGTTATGACTTATGATGGCTGAGAAAAGGTTAGAGTCATGTCAGTATACTGTAGACTGACCAGACGTCCCGGTTTTCCCGGGACAGTCCCGATTTTCTGCTAGCTGTCCCGGTTGCCGGAAAAGGTAGGCCAAACCCTAAAAATGTCCCGGTTTTTAAGAACTGACCTGACTTATCAACGTCTCCTTGATTTTACTACTGGAAACAGAAGGTCGCTCTGAGTGCAAGAGCAAGTTCTTCATCAACCAGGTAAAGAAGAGTATAATTTAGCTGCTGCAGAGGGTACGTATGCATACCACACCGTATGCCACAATCAAAGTTTCAGATAAATGGATTGTACATCACAGCTGATCAGAAAAATGTTCGAGCCAAAATTTACTTGTGCCAGAACAAAAACTGAGGCTATTGTTACAAATGTTCTAGCACCACTGGCAACACAAGGTCTTGAACAGGATATGGCAAATTCAATGTTTGTGTCTGTCTCTGTTGATGCTTCCAATCATAACAATGTTACATTTTTGCCAGTTATTGTGAGATATTTTGTGCCATCAGGTCCGAACAGTGGAATTGAAAATAAAGTACCAACATTTTCTTCCGTTAAAAGAGAAACATCCGAGGTCTTATGTGATCATATTGTTGACGTTTTAGAAAAATACAACTTGAACAACAAATTAATTGCTTTTTCAGCAGACAACACAAATGCAGACAACACAAATTATCTTATTGGTCAGATCAAAAAAGTCGATTATCAGAAGAAAATCTTTTAGCTGTTATGATAGTGAAAGTGAATATGGAAGAAACATGTGTTGAATTTTATGACAGATTTGATAAATTTATAATTAAATTTTAAATTTAAAAGCATGATTTGCGATAAAACCTGTCAATTATACCAATATAATGTATATTGTATATTATTGTATAATGTATAAGCATAAAATAGATATTTGTGCAAGTTTTATAATTACTGACAAAACACAAATTGATTTTGTGATTGAAGTGTCCCGGTTTTTAGTTTCCAATATCTGGTCAGCCTAGTATACTGTGTAAAGTGTAATAGGCGTATATAGACTAGGCTTGGAATCTCAAAATGACCTTGTTAGAAGCAAATCATGTAACAATTTGCTAATATATGTGTTTCTAAATTGACCCTGCTGAAAACGAAAGTCGCGGGCAGCAAGCTGGATTTTTAGCGGTTGCATGAGAAAACAATATGGCGGCCAAAATGGCGGCCGTATCTTCATATGGCTATTAAAAATAATGTATGATGAATTTGATGATGATGATGATGATGACGATGATGATGATGATGATATTCGTTTTGTTGTTTACAAAGTAAACACACGCTGACAAACCGCAGCATGGAACAAAGTTAGACAGAGTTTTGAGAAGTAGATAATATAGAGTAGCCTATAGTGTTCGGGAAATAAAAGTCTCTGTAGTCTTTAAATGGAAGATAATACTGGTGATTCTGGGGACGCAATGAATAATGATGGAAAGCCTATATGATGGAAACATGATTTTAAAGTCTAAATTAACATTTTCTGGATCAAGGAATGCGATGGAACCAAAGACACGTAGCACTGCCATAAAACAAAATGGCGGACATTATCCTCAAATGGCTATAAAACAAATGGCGGCCAGTCTGGAGTAGTGTTTACTTGGTCAAAAACTTAAGCCAGTTTCCCTAGAAATAGATTACTTAAGTACGCAGAGGATAGCTACCTCATGATACCTTCATCCAATGGAGATACAGTAAAAACAGAGCTAGAATACGTAGCAAAATGGGCAGCAAACTGTAACCAAAAACGTTCTGTCCCAAATCACGTTTGTAGGCCTATTTAGGGCTTACTAAGATAAGTATGTTCTTTATTAAATCAGCTACCAAACAGCACCCTGTTGACCAACGTCTGATAGATAGACCTAATCAGTACTCGAGTCATTTTCCGGTAATATGTCACATTCAATAGGCCTAATTGAAGAAGCAAAAAAATTTTTGGGCCAAATTACATTGATTTTTGTTTGGAGCAAATCTTTAATATTTCTATTTTACTAATATATATTTGGTTTTCCACTAATATGTACAATTATGAAGTTATTAGCAGAAAGAAAATAGCCCTACGAAAATGTTTGTCCACTCCGTTACTCCGTTACCAAAACACATATCAGCTATTTATATATAGTAGACAGCTTCCTTCTGCGTAGTTTGACATGCCAATATGTTTTTAGTATTAATGTTTATAAAATAAATATAAAAAGAAATTACAATACAAATGATTATTTAATTCCATCACATTTTAAATTTTCCTAAGAAATTCCACTCCGTTACCGAAAGAAAAATAGGGAATCTAATCAACGTAAAGTTGACTGTATTTTTTTTGCCAAATAACAAAATAAAAATCACTTCAGCCAATCATTACCAGTGATCAAATGAACAAAAAAACATTAAAATATTTATGATGTCTTAAAAATCTGCTCATAACATCAAAATTACATAAAAAAATTACCATAAAAAGTTCCGCTCCGTTACCATCTGTCGAGAATTGAGCACAGAATGTGAAAAGTGAACTTTAAAAGAAACAGTCTGCCGAAGCAAAAATTTATTTAAAATGTCATATATTGTTATATAAGTTGTATTAGAAATGATAATTTAAGTAGACGACTTATCCTGACAGTGGAATAAATTTTAGTACCTCAAGGGTCACATTTATGGTAACTGAGTGGACAGTTAACGGAGTGGACAAATTGTGTATCAGCACGGTAAATATCATATTATCTCTCATGCGTCCACATTAATCGTCGGTACACTCATTATATAGCTTATAAATGTTATATTAAAAATATTATTTAAATTAAATTTATTCATAATCATTGCAAAAATGCAGTAACGGAGTGGATGTATTATGAAAAAACACATGAGGTACGTAATAAATGAAAATTTGTAAGAAATTTGTCTTAGCATTCAGATCCTGTATTAAGACATACTTACTTACACAGATCTTCACAGAAGAGATGTGTTAAGTTGCGGGATCAAAGAACTGGAAGGGTTGTGAGATACAAGATAATTTTTACATGTTAACGGAGCGGACATAATTTTCCGGGGACAAGTTAAAATATATTTTTAAAAATTATACTGAAGTTGTAAGTTTCTAAGTTGTATTTAGAAATATGCAATTATGTTTATTATAAAAGAAACAGTCACATTTTTTGGTTTAATGCAAATCATTTTGAAATTGTAGACGAAAGCAACAAGTCCTATAGTCTAGGGACGGTAACGGAGTGGAATAGTTTAAATTCAAAATAAATTTTAATAAATTATTCTATTGCTTTGAATTACTTTCAAAGGTCTTAAATTGTTGACTGATCAATAACGTTTTAATCTAATCACTTAGCATGATCAGACTAGGTAGGCCTATTGTTTTCTTAGAAATGACCGGGGACAGCTGAATTGTCAATTTATGCATTTACCGGAAAATGACTCACCGTGTCAACAATATAGATCACAAAGCAGCGACGCGCTGTCGCTGTGTTATGTGTCACGCTAAGTGTCAGAGTCAACGTCGTGTTTTATTAATTTAACAAAATTTGCTCAAAATCACGGCAATTCACAGCATTTGGGGACATTCAGATTTCTTATATAGGGCCTACACGAAGCAAGTCTCCGCCTTGCTTCGTGTATGTAAGAAATTTGTACCCCTCACTTTATTTAGACCAAAGTTACGCCCCTGAGAAGAACGTAAGCCTACACGATCCGAGCAGTCTTGTTGTCAAGACCTTAAGCCTCAAGACCAAGACCAAGACTTTGAACCTCGAGACCAAGACCAAGACTTTGAACCTCAAGACCAAGACCGAGACCAAGACCCAAAAAATCACATTCAGCCCAAGACTTCTTTTCCTTACAAAACAATTGTCAAGTAGGACTACTCGCTATTTTAATGAAAAAGTGAGTCTTTTATTTTTTTCAGGCAAATTAACGTTAAATGCTGACTGCAGAGAATTGCGAATTCGTATTTACAAAAGTCCTTCATGTAAAATGTTATTCCAAATGCCTTTTGTATTTTATTAAAACCAATTGGCTCAGAATTTTCTGACCAAGACGTGACTTTTGGGGCCTCATAAAAATTAGGGCCTACGCCATGTGAAAAAATAACCTAGGCCTACGTTCTACAGATGCTGAAGTCGCTGGCACACATCATAGCCTACGACCAAGACCTTGGTCTCGAGGACAAGAAGTCTGGATCCGAGAGGGGCAAATATCGATAACCAAACGATTAATGTCTTGTGAAATATAGGGCCTAAGAAATTATTAAAATTTGACGTTTAATTTGAAAAATTCTGTTTGTAACCCGAAATTAGTATTTCCTTAACCAGGATTGACTAGCTTTAATGCGGGTTGATTGATTTTTTACCTAGCTAGCCTACAAATCACATGTCACTTTGTCCAACATTGTCCAATGTTTCTAATATTAGCCTATCTCAAACGCATATGCGCAATATTGCACGTATATTTGTGCCAGGTGCAGAGGCCTATATGCTACTATATATAAGGTATTGTGCGCCCCACCCATATTAACTTAAAGCGTACCCGGTACGGTTTTCTAAATTTTTATAGAAAGGTTCACATTAAATTTTCAAGACGGCTTTGGGAAGCCAGAGGATTAAAATTAAAATTATATGGATTTAACTTCAACTTCTCTCAGTGGGGAACATATAGGCCTATATATGAAGTTTCAGATGTTTGTTTTGACAATTAACGTCTCAGTGATTAGCCTACATTCGTTAATCTGAACGTGAACAGCGTTTTATGCAACAGTGGGCCCTAGCCTACCAGTTGGCAGTTTCAGACCACTAATTCGATTTGCCACTCCTTCTGCGTCCGTATCGTCTTAATTGCCATTATGGAACTCTCCTTTTTCGTTGGTAACGCTCCCAGAGTCTATAGTTCTGCCCGGCCATCCGCGCGCTTCTGATGTTGCTTTCCCCGAAGACCCGGCCGAGGCTCTGCTTCCCGGTGTTACTCAGCTTCGTTATTCCATCGGCATACTCATATGCAGTTAAGAGATTACATATCCCACCTATCAGTTGCGTAACTGGTCATAATAATGTAATAATATATGTGTTTATTGACAAGCTCACTGACAAACCGCAGTACGTTACATTGAAACAATAAAAACATGACGGTACAATTATCAAGATCTTATAATTAACACGCGTCTTGGGACTCTTGGCAGACTGTAAGACGCCCGCTCAATTTGCTGCTGCCACCTAGGGAGTGGAAGGCTGAATCAACCAAGAGAAGCTTATGGGTATCGACCCCGCGACTTTTCAACATCTAATGCTCTTCAGGCCAGAGTGTTACCAGACTGTTGCTAGCTGGGTGACGACCATAGGGCCTATAATAGCTGATGAGGCAACAACTCCAGTTTCGAAAGTTGAAGAGCGACTTCCGTTCGTTTGTGCATGACCAACGCATTTAATTCCCCCTCTCCGTCAAACGTCACTCTTCGCAGAGTCGATCGTGGTCTTTCAGAGTCGGACTGGGACCACTTTGGGGCCTCCGACTGCCATTTCAATCAAGGGGCACAAGCCCAACCTACCCATACAATGCAGCATTAGACGATTTAATTGATTTAATTAGTCATATCGGTCCTGCACAGAATAAAAAGTAGGCCTATCAGTCAATGGTAGTTTTATAATTATCACTTTGGGAGTTTGAAAGATTAGAATATGTGATGCGTTTTGAGAAAAGGGACCATAAGTCTCAAATGGAGTTAAGTATTGGTTCATAATCCTGGGTAATTTCTGATTAAAATGCAGAAAAAATGAACTTGATATCTTCATCCAAAGTATTTTTAAAACTTATTGAGAACAGAACATGTGCAAATGAGAGTTTTCGGATATTTCAGTTTAAACTTTCACTGAAGAAAATGCGAAATTTTGACAAAACTTTACCACACAATTCGTCATGAAATATTAACTCAACACAGCTCATACTACCATTTGAACACAGTATTATGTATTGTGTACATGCACACTATTCTTGTGTAAAAATTATTCTACATTTAATAAATTATTATGTGCTTAAAACTATTATAAAAGTCAGAACGGATGACACAAGACTTATATTCTATTTTTAATCCTCATACAAAAGTCATCATTTGAAGAGTAAAACTTGAGACTTTTGAAAACTTTCTTTTATCAATGTTTACCAGCAACATCAATGTATCCGAAATCGCTCAGAACTCATTTTCACCCGAACTCACCTACACATGCTTAAAGCCAGTTTTCTCAGTAACTGTGGAGAGACTTATGGTCCCTTTTCTCAAAACGCATCACATATTTGTGTACTCAGGGGCGTAACTTTGGTCTAAAAAGTGGGGGTACCAATTTCTTCTCCACTTTCACTTTTCGCATGAAGACCATTTTGAATTATTACCTTGCCAGTATTCTCATTATTTTTTGTCAATACAAGTACTTTCGTATGTTTGTGGTACATAATCCTTACTCTGTCTACATACAAGAAGCAAGGCAAAGACTGCGATCTCTGGGAAATCACATTACTAAAATATTGATTGGCATTGTTTGAAAAGTGGGGGTCCAGTACCCCTCAGTCCAAAAAAGTGAGGAATTACGCCTATGTGTGTACTGGGGTATGATTAATTTATTTCTGTCCTAGGGCCATGCACACTTAACCAGAGGGGCCATGGCACGCGCGTATAACATGGCCAGTCCGCCTCTGCCGTCTTTAAGTCTTCTTTACTGAGGCGTAACTTAAATTTGGTCTAAAAAGATAGAGGGTATACCGATTTCTTACATAGCGAAGCAAGGCGGAGACTGCGATCTCTGGGAAGGGTCAGTAATAAAATTACTGATTGGCATTGTTTAAAAAGTGGGGGTATGGTACCCACAATCAAAAAGTTGGGGGTACGGGTACCCCTCGTACCCCCACAAATTACGCCTATGCTTCTTTATTCCGCGTCGTCGTCGAGGGCATCATTCTGTGAACGTCGTACATACATGTATTACTCCAGGCTGAGTCTCCGAGTCGTTTTATTTGTCACAATTCTTCTCCCGCAAGTCATCGACTCTTTAGCCAGGTGTGTTCTCCGGCGCGAGTCCCTGTCTTCTCTTACCAGCGTCGCTTCATTTATCAGCACACGTACGAGCTGATCTCTAAGCAAGACCCGTTGCCATAGCCTAGGGGTTTAATTCTTAAGAGCTGCACGTTAGAAGCTTGTGTCTAAGGAGGCCGGGTTCCATATAATGCCTATACACGCATTGATCGTTAAGCAGCAGGGACGTTACTTTGGTCTAAAAAGTGGGGGTACCAATTTTTTACATACACGAAGCAAGGCTGTGGCTGCGATCTCTGGGATTGTTCAGAAAGTGGGGGTACGGTACCCCCAGTCCAAATAGTGGGGGTACGGGTACCCCTCGTATCCCCCACATATTACGCCTATGATTCCACCTCAATCTTATCAGTCTACATTGGTAGGCAGCTATTTTTAGATTGGTTGGGATTTAGGAAATTGTAGAAAGTGGCGATGATTAAACTGGTATTGTGGCGGACTGGCCACTGGGCTCGAATGTATGTTGTTTTAATAATATCTGTCTTATTGACGCGTTATCCGGTGATATAATGCATCGCAGGGCGTCAGCGGCCGATGCGTAAATGGTAGCACTAACGCGATATTAAAATAGCCAATAATTAAGTTTGAGCTTGTTTTTGCCATTCAAGCGATTTAAATTATTAATTAGAATAATTTTACACACTTTTCGGTCAAATAAATAAGGCCTAAAGCTAGGGCGGCGCTTATTATCATAGGTTGATTTCGATACCTTAGACACCTGTATTTGAGAAGGTGTGCGTAGGCTAGTATATAAGGAACAAGCCACGGTATAGTGTGGTGAGGGATAAGTAAAGGCTGCCTCACGGTGTTTTGCCTATATTGTAGGATGGCGACGCTGCATCCTGCATATACAGCGATACGGTTCTTTAGTGTCGTTGGTTAGCGATAAATACTGCACTCCGTGTGGTAGTATACGGCGAGTGATAAAGCGAGTTCCAGGTTTCGGTTCGGGCAAGTTGAAAATATAATTACGGACGAGAGGGCGTCCGAGAAAAAGGCTAATCTGTGCGATCCCGGGTTACAGCCGAATCGATCGCTCTCGGGTGAAGGATTGAGTCCGCCGATCCGACAGGTTTGGGGCCCACCCTGCCGTTAGATCGCGAAAAGGTCTGAATCCCGATTGTTGGTAGTTTGCGGGCTGAGTAAACCTCGGGGAAAGACCGATCGTGAGAGATTGAGAGCTCACAGGTCTGTTCCGGTAACGTACGGGGCAAAGAGTTTCCTGGGGACCGTCTGATAAACCTCGGGCAAGGCCCCGCTGTTGACAGTCAGAGATACACGGGCAAAGACCGGGAGATACGCGGGCAAAGACCCGGTGTTGACCGTCAGATATAAACGGGCAAAGACCCGGTGGTACCCGTCAGAGATACACGCGGAAAGGCCCCGCTGTTGACCGTTAGAAATACACGGGCAAAGACCCGGAGATACGCGGGCAAAGACCCGGTGTTGACCGTCAGATATAAACGGGCAAAGACCCGGAGATACGCGGGCAAAGACCCGGTGTTGACCGTCAGATATAAACGGGCAAAGACCCGGTGGTAGCCGTCAGAGATACGCGGGCAGAGTCCGCGCTGGTGACCGTTTGAGAGACACGCGGAAAGGCCCCGCAGTTGACCGTCCGAGATACACGGGCAAAGACCCGGTGGTGATAACTCAGTTAAAGTATCGTCCATAAAAGCTGAGCAGTGCGATCCCGAGTTACAGCAAAAACTAATCACTCTTGGGTATTGGATTGACCGCCGATTCGACAGGTTTGGGGCCCACCCTGCCGTTAGATCGCGAGCCGGTCTGAATCCCGATTGTGAAGTTTAACAGGCTGAGTAAACCTCGGGGAGAGACCGATCGTCCGAGATATACAAAAACACAGGTCTGTATAGGTAAAGTGCGGAGAAACATTCCGCTGGTGACGTCCGGTGAAGTACCGGAACGATCTTGTTGAAACTGTTCGATAACATCGGGGAACAACCGGTGAATCTCAATACGCGGTATCCGGGTTTGGCTGCTTTAAGCGTCATAGTTACTCCCGCGGTTTACCGGCAAATATCCGTCCGGGAGACCATCCGGACGATCCGACCGTTGTCTGTTCCAGTGTTCGGGAAAGTTCCCACGGTGGGAAGATACACAGGTCTGTGTGCAATAACGGGGTAAAGTTACTGATATTTACCCAGATATACCATTAGTAGAATCGTGTGTGAGTACCGAGAAACGAAGCCTACGAGTCTGTGCGCTCCCGGAAAAAGACACAACTGTTACGTTCTCTATTTTATTCAGAGAGTCATGTTCAAGAGATACGGCTAGTGGAGTAAGGGCCCACTCTGCTGCTCAGGTCTCGAGACAGACTAATTCTGAATAGTGGGAGGATAAAAGGTTGTGTAAACCGGAAAGAGATCAGACCAAGATATTCGGGTCGGGTATTCGGGTACCCAGGTCCGAAAGAGACACGTCCGCTTTACTAGCGAAACCCAGCTAGTCAGAGTCCCAGGGTGAAGTGTACGAGAGTTCCCGGTTAAAGGAACATTAACGCAGACCAAGAGTAAACGATACGAGAAAGTCCGGGTAGTCGGGTATCCAGATAGAACATATTTGCTTGTCGCAACACACAGCTCTGAGGACTGATTGAAGTGCGAGGTTGGGCCCCTCGTGCGTAGGTCAGAACAAAGGTCTGTGTGTGTAGATAGCGAAGGTTATAGAGAGAGGACCTTCACTATCAGAGTGCCATAGAGACCCGTTATCTTTCGAAGCAGAATTCATTATTGTGAGGCCGGTATGCCGCACACGGAAACACAGCTAGAGATACGTGACAGTAAGAAGACGCGTTGCCCGATGGATACGTGTCTTCTATTACATGACGCAGAGACTCGTCATAAGTACTCCTTGTTCCCTGAACTTAGAGAACGTCTGGTGTTCCATGATAACGGCGATAGTTCAAGAGTCACGAGGTGCAGAATGGTCCGTCAACGTTCAGACCAGGTAGAGAGGAAGAGAAGGCCCGTAACTAGGAAGGTACACAGAAAGGCAAAGACTGCTGCAGGTAAAAGATCGAACCCTGTTCTGAAGGACGGCCATCCTCAGGACGTTGCCCACCCGGCGACCGCGGAAGTGGCAGAGTCTGATGCCGAGACCGAGCTCTACAGTGTAGCCTCTCTTAGTAAAGCGGTAAACTCTGAACCTCCTCTGACAGGAATGGTCACTATGGACAGAGATAAGACATTTGACGGTGACAATAGGCAAGGCAGTGACTCGGGTGGCTCCAGAAGGGTAGTTGGCTGGAGTCACCACAGGAACCCGCCCGGCGCGGTAGTGCAGGCGTCCGGGCGGCGAACGCCACAGTATTCTGGAATGGTTTATGTCGCTTAATTAGGGATTAATTGATATTAGCTTTATTAAATGTCTTCAGATATTCATACATATTGTATTGTATGGCGTGTAAATACACACGTGGCTGTAGGCATAGGCGTAGACTCTGGGGGGAGCCGGGGCACGTGCTCCCCAATAATTGAGATGGACTGTACATCCAATGCAACAAGTGTAGAATGAATAACCAACCACCCCCAATATTTTGGACAAGTTTACGCCAATGACTGTAGGTCTGAGAACTCAACTGAGAATTCGTATTTCTTGGACAAGCTATCAGCTTTTTCTTGAATATAATTATTTCATGGATAAACTATACTGAGACGCACATATACTGCAAACTATGCTCACTTATACTTCTAGCTCTGTTAAGACCCACCTGTTCAGGTTCCTTCTACAACCATGTTCTTATAGCGCTTAGTTGGCCCAGTTAGCTACATCGGTAAGAGCGTTGGCTGCGCGTCTCATGAGACTCTGTGTTAGAGCGCATGCGGACCGCGCGGTTCGCTTCCCGAAGGTGGCTTATTTCAGAGATTTAAAATCTCGGGCTAGCACGGTCCCAACACGGGGACCTTAAATGGCGGGGAACCCATTCAAACGGGCAGCGGTGGTGAAGGATCTCACCCGATCAATTCATTGAAAAATGAGCAGGGTCGAGGCCATATACGGTCGCTATAGAAAATCGCGTACATTTACATTTCGATGGATCCCTAAAATGCGCTTTATAAAAGTCCAGATACATACGCACATATATAATTAGACGTACATACAATGACGTACATTCCTACACAGTTACTGGAATCAAAAAGTGAATCTAACCCATGTTTTTAAGGCTGTATGCATACTCTTCAGAAGCGAAACTCCGTCACTGCCCGTACTCTGGTAGTGCCAATCCCAAACCTGGATAAAGGAGGAGGGCGACGCTAATCATCTGTGCTATGACACAGTGATCTTAAACAGCAACTAGCAGCTTTTAACTCAGCCACTACCCGTACTTTGGTAGTGCCAGTCCCAAGCCTCGATAAAGGAGGAGGGCGACGCTAATCATATCTTTGCTATGACACAGCGTCGTTAAACAGTAACAAACCAAATCCTATGGACCAAAGCAATGCGAAAACACGACTACCTTGCCAGCTTCCAGCTAACGCTGATACTTGTTCAATAAACACTAACGGATGGAGGACTGAGTTAGCACCGGATGTGTGGTGTATTCCACCGACGGTCGCCCATTGAAATGGGTAGGCAATAGACATTTTTGTCAAACATTCCGCCCTTACCAACACAATCCTTTAAATGTAATTAATTACAGAAAATGTTGGTATATTCTATTGCGCCGTTTTGTGACCATTCCATATAATTATCACGCTGCACCTCTCATCATCATCATCATCATCATCATCATCATCATCATCATCATCATCATCATCATCATCATCATCATCATCATCATCATCAGCATCAGCATCAGCATCAGCATCAGCATCAGCATCAGCATCAGCATCAGCATCATCATCATCATCATCAGCAGCAGCAGCAGCAGCATCAGCATCAGCATCATCATCATCATCATCATCACCATCACCATCACCAGCACCATCACCATCACCATCATCATCATCATCATCATCATCATCATCATCATCATAATAAAAACTTCATACAAAGGGCTTTATATAAGCATTTAAACCATCTAAGCCAACAACAAAAGTAAAACTTAACATTCTAATCACTTTAGTTAAATCTTTTTCTAATCTTATCTTATTGACTCATTTTTCTGTAAGCCACGGTGCGGTTTGTCATCTGGTGAATCAATAAAACGAATATCATCATCATCATCATCATCATCATCATCATCATCATCATCATCATCATCATCGTCATCGTCATCGTCATCGTCATCGTCATCGTCATCGTCATCGTCATCGTCATCGTCATCGTCATCGTCGTCGTCGTCGTCATCATCATCATCATCATCATCATCATCATCATCATCATCATCATCATCATCCGTTTCTCACGCCAACCATTTGGCGGCGATGGGTACGAATAAATGATCTCCATTGTCCTCGATTATAAATTAATTTTTTGGTCAAAACCATTGCTCCCATTAGTGTTACTCCAAGTGATGTTATTTCCTCATTTATATTATCTATCCAGCGTAGTTTTGGTGTGTGTTTGTTACTATGGAACAGTTACTATTCTCGACCCTTTCCAGGCTTTTCTCCACCAATGTCATCACCCGCCCACCATTATCTGCCTCAAGCTCCTTTATCTAACAGACCTCAGGCTTTCCACCCTAAATTAGAGCCATCGAACCTCGTCAAATCCTACCCTGATCCATCCACTCCGCCTACCAATCGGCTGTTGGTAAGTTTTTTTTTTTACATAATCCTATTAGCAATAGCATGAATTTGGATTTTTTACTGAGTGAGTAGCCCTATGTCAAGGCCAGATTGCGATTAAGAGAAAATTAAAATGAAACATTGAAAAATGATTGAAAACATGAAACAAAACAATTTTTATGATAATGGCGTTCCTAAATTGTGGCGCTCCAGACAACGGTTTTTTTTCAGCTTGCACCAAGCTGTCACGGGTTGGGCTGTTGAGAACATGATTTACAAACCCGGTTATAGGCTGGTCTTCCTGATCCAGCTTTTATGTCGTTCTTAGAATTTTCAGCGCTTTACATAACATCGAATTCTACCAGACATTTTATGCCCAGCAATAAAACAATCGTTTGGACAAGTAAACAAACTATTACCACAGCCACATTGGTAAAAAAATTATGCGCAATATGAATGAAACATTACTCTTTAAATTTTATCTTTTCTTTGTGAGTGTTGCGATTACGTCATCTGTTGTTACAATGACGTCATCTTAACCAATTGTTCCGAGTCATGGAGAGGACAAACCGAATTTCATTTGGAAAGGCGACTGCGAAACGATGGCAAGGAAAGTCGTTTCGAAAAGAAAATCTTCGATCAGAAAAACGCCAGAAATGGATGTTTGACTGCAGGAGTGTGCTGCGTTGAACCACAGAACAAGCAGTGACTCATGACTGATTCGTGCCAATATCATCTCGTACAGAAAAGTCATCGAACAGAAAGAAGCTAGAAATTCGAAGCCAGACGTAAGAAGTTTTCCTCTTGGAGACAGATGGATAAATAACTACATGATCAATCGACAGATTAATTAGGTCTATATTTTAAGGGTTATGCAATGTTTTGATAATTATGCAGCTTAGTCTCGAATAATCAAGTAGCCTAGGTAATATGAATTTAAGATAATCTAATTCATATCCTAGCAATCGTACAGCTAGTCGGCCATTAAGTTACACTCAGCCTGTGCATACTGGGATAAATGTTGGCCAAATGTTGTCCAGCATTGTTCCAACGTTGTCCATATTTGACACAAAATGTGTGGTGTACGTGTGTGTCTGTGTGGAGACGAGAGCTTACTGGTTAGTCTACTGTCTATGAGTATGTATAAATTTGCAAAGAAGCAATAGTGACGAGAGTGAATCCGCCCTACCTTACCCGCCAGATCTGATTTTGTGAATATAATGTTGAGGTAGAGAATGTGTATGGTGAAGAGGGGATTCATTATTTATTCCATTCCATATATTATTCCATTCCATATATATATATATATATATATATATATATATATATATATATATATATATATATATATATATATATATATATATATATATATATATATATATATATATATATATGTATATATATATAAAAATAATTTTATATATATATATATAAAATTATATATATATATAATTATATATATATATATATATATATAATTATATATATATAGAATCATAGATGTATATATTTAATTCCTATCAGAATTATTTATCTACATATATGTATATTTATATAATTCCTATCAGATTCCTATTGACGGTTGCTAGAAAGGGTTTCAGTGTCCAGCGACGGATTTAAAAGTGCTTTACGACGCAGTGTTGAAGAGCGGATGCAAGAAATGTTGGTGATCATGGCTAAGCTATGCAGCTCTGAGCCGTATCTGAGTCATGAAGTTGCGATTTTGATCATTTGGTCAAGCTATAGGCCTAGCTAGACCAAATAAGCCAGTCAGTTATCCCTATACTCATGCACGGCATCCTTCGCTTCTACCTCAATCTTATCAGCCTATATTTGTAGGCAGATATATGTGCATGAAGAATTAGGTTATTATTATTTTATGATCCACAGCGTAGGCATAATCATATGCTGACTGATGGTCAGTTCTTATGTCAGTTATCTGATTCTTCGACAGCACTGGCCAGTTGATGGCGATGTTTAAACTGGTATTCTGGAACGGTTTATGTCATTTAGGACTACTAACTAAACTCATGACGGGAATCTGCTCGGCATCTACTCGCTTGCTCAAGACGTTTCTGTTTCCACAGGGCTCATGCACTGAGGTCGTCTCTGAATAGTTTCTGCACAGCTAGAGGCGCCTTATAAATTACTAGATACGATACGATACAAAATCTTGGCCATTTTCACATTAGTTTATTGTCCGCGAATCTAGTCTCCAACTGTCTTACTGCGTGGCCTCGTAGCTGCACTCGTTTTACAGCCGAATTCGCTAGAGGGCACTAGTCAAACAAAACCTTGACACACACACACACACTTGGAAAAACCAAATAGTGATGCGACTAAAATATTTCAGGGATTTCCCATGCTGTTGCTGTCAGTTATTGCTTAGGTTGTTCGGATTAGCTTTGCCTACCATCATGCGTAAACACTTTATCAGACTGCTATAAGTCTAGATAACAACAATTTCTTAGTAGGCCTAATCGTAACTTTTCCCTTTAATCTCAACTCATTGGCCCTTTACAGCGCTGTCAAGTGCTGCTCCGACTGACTGTAGGCCTGTAATTCCATGGTCGCAAAGACGATGTAGCGTATGTATACAGTCTATTTGTGCGAGTCTATTTTTATGCCCTCGTCATCCCGTTGTTTTACGTAGCTGATGACCAGTCTATGACTCAAAGATCTCTGTGAATTCTCTGAAATAAGGAAGTAGGCCTAAGATATGGGGGCCTACGTCAGAATATATCCAGCTTATTAGACGTGAAGTAATAGGTGTGAGAGTAGAGCTAGGTGCTTTGAGACTGGCGTCGTGAAGCGTGAAAACGATACATAGGTGAATATATCAACAGCCATTGCAGTGCGATTTTAAATCTCTTTACTGGATCTCGTTGGTTGGATTGTGTAGCCGATAGTTGTGCCTGCATTGTACGTTTCTAAAATTTCGGTAAGGTATTTAATTGTTTTCTTACTACCTATTCCGCAAATCACCAGCGTGCTACTTCGGCGAGATGATACGCCATATCTCTGTTTTTTCTGTCCCGCTCGCACCGCCTCTCTGTTTAGTCTCTTCCTTCTTCTCTTTCCGTCTTCTCCCATCTTCACCTCATTCCAGCTGTAAGGGTGAGTTGGTAGGCCTATGTGGTGCATAAGGCCGACCGTTGAATGTGTGTGTGTGTGTGTGTGTGTGTGTGTGAGTGTGTGTGTGTGTGTGTGTGTGTGTGTGTGTGTGTGTGTGTGTGTGTGTGTGTGTGTGTGTGTGTGTGTGTGTGTGTGTGTGTGTGTGTGTGTGTGTGTGTGTGTGTGTGTGTGTGTGTGTGTGTGTGTGTGTGTGTGTGTGTGTGTGTGTGTGTGTGTGTGTGTGTGTGTGACAGATGATAAGTTTAAATGTACACGTTTTTCTACAGCGACCTTATATGACCTCGACTCCGCTCATTATTCAATGAATTGATCGGGTGAGATCATTCACCACAGCTGCCCGTTTGAATAAGCGCCACGCTATTTAGGATCCCCCACGTGCACGGTCCGTGCTAGTCCGAGATGTTTAAATCTCTTAAATAAACCACCTTGGGGAGGCGAACCGCGATCCGCATGCTGTCCTACACAGATGAGTATGAGAGCTGTCCTACACAGAGGAGTACGAGAGCTGTCCTACACAGAGGAGTATGAGAGCTGTCCTACACAGAGGAGTATGAGAGCTGTCCTACACAGAGGAGTATGAGAGCTGTCCTACACAGAGGAGTATGAGAGCTGTCCTACACACAGGAGTATGAGAGCTGTCCTACACACAGGAGTATGAGATGCAGCCATACCAGTGTAGCTAACTGGGCCAGTGTACATGTTGCTCATGTACAGTGAAGAACGATGAAGGCAGTTGGCACTTGGCATTGAACCACAATGGATAGGTGAATCTGCATTAATGGCGTCAGTGACAAATCAAGTCTGTGTGACAAGGATTTTGTGTGAGCTTTGTCTATCTCTGAGTCAGCAAGGCTATTGCCAGGGTAATCGGTTAAAGTTTAGGTCAACAACTTTGGAACTATTTCATTGAACTTCTGAGTGTGCTAAGCTACTGATCGGGCAGTCAAGAATGTGAGGCCGATCGTTTGAAATTTTTTAAACTTCTTTTAACACTATCCTCATCGGTCCTTGTCCGTCTCTCAATCCACCTAGAAGTATACCCAACGGCCTTCCAAATATGCTCAGAATCGTCTTCTGCTCTCCCAATCCCTTCCTTGGGCTGGCCTCCGTTCGGCTGGGCTCCAGCCAGTAGGAAACTCTAAACGTCCTACTGGCGTCCTACCAGCGACTGAGCGACGCTGGGGTTTTATGTTATCTATATATGCTAACACAGTGGACCATTAACCGCATGCGTGTGTAAGCCTTCTCCTGCATAGGTATTTAAAAAAATGCACGTAAATCGATAGTAATATTAGTAATACCAATGATGCCCAAGAACAATAGTTACCAGTTACCAACAATCCAAGATAAAGGGCCGTGTCTCATGAAAAAAGTGACAGAGCCGTCGTAAAGAAGAAGTATAGCCTATGTATTTGTGGCAGAGAAAAAGAGAAACGGAAGCTGCCAGAAAAAGCTACGTCATTTTACGTCGGAGGAGGTGTAAGAGGCGCTGTGGTAGATTAGTAGACGACCCACTGTATAGATCACGTACGCGCCAACCAGTAGGCCTATTCGAAACGAAGTCCTCAAGAATTTGGTACGAGAAGTGAGTTACCATGTTACCACTTGTTGCCGTTCCGCTGAAGACCGTAACAATTACACTCGTCACTCAATCCAGTTGCTATACATCTAGAAGTGCTCGCCTGAGCTTCTCTTTTACTTACACTTCCGGTTGAACTGTCTTGTCACTGACAATCGTTCGGCTCCGACAATAATTACATTCTCTAGATCTTCTTTATCTAATTGATAGTTATGTGTATTGTGAAGAGTGCTTCGTAAGAGGCTCTATGCAGATGCATTGTTACTGTAGGCCCTAATTACAAATATAGACCCTACTGATTGGCATTACTGTTCAGTGCAGCAGAAGTTGCTTCTCTTTTACTTACACTTCCGGTTGAACTGTCTTGTCACTGACAATCGTTCGGCTCCGACAATAATTACATTCTCTAGATCTTCTTTATCTAATTGATAGTTATGTGTATTGTGAAGAGTGCTTCGTAAGAGGCTCTATGCAGATGCATTGTTACTGTAGGCCCTAATTACAAATATAGACCCTACTGATTGGCATTACTGTTCAGTGCAGCAGAAGTTGCATTAGGTTACTTCATCAAATTTTCATTCCCTCCTTCACAAAAGTTTTCTTTTGTGGACTGTGTTCTCATTGCACAACTGTTCTCTGGTTTATCTAGACTATTCTCGTGGTATTCGATTTGTGCCTGCGCATAATATGAAACGATGAAGAATAGGCTAGGCCTATAGAAAGCTGGTGCTCAAACCTATTGATCTTAATGTACTTAGTTTTAAAGTGCTAAAGAAATTATGCTCAGACTTCCAATTCCTGTTTACAGCAACATTTAAAGCATCTGAAGAGTGCAGTTTTGTTTTCTCTTGTCCGATTTTAGATTTGCTTCTAAGCTGAGTAATCACAAAGTCGCCGATATGTTTAGTCGTTTGCTTCGTCGTTTTTCTGCCAAAAAGACGAAAACACCAGAAACAACAGAAGCAACAGAAACAACAGAAGCAACAGAAACACCACGTAACTGCATCTGCTTAACCAAGGGAATAGTCAGCGAGGATGATCCAGGTATTAAAGTCACAGTTCATTTAAGCTCAATGGTTGAACAATTGATCATTTGATTACCATTGAAATAATCTGTTCAGTTTCACGGGATATTGACACATAAATATCGGAATGTAGATTGTTTATATTTTTTTGCTGATTGAGTGCGAATTTGTCTTTCTAAATACTTGCTGGCTTTCAGCTGAGCTACATTATATTGAACGAGGACGTCGACTTATAAAGATACCGAAGACTAAAAACCCAATTTACTTAAACGACTACCTTACAGTGAGTGAAAGATGATGAACTATGTCTAATAACATAGTTCGAGAATTCGCATTTTACGAATTTTAAGAATTTTTAAAATTCACGAATTTTAACGAATTTTAAAACTGCGGTTTTAAAATTCGTAAAAATTCGTAAAATAATAAATAATAGAATTCTTTGCCATGGCCACGAATTTTACTATTTTTTTACTTTTGAACTTTTTAAGCAAGTAAATATCAATGTCATAGGCAATCAATCAGCCGTTAAAGATAGCCGACTAGTAACACAGTAGTACTGAAATTCAGTTACTGTTGTACTTGGAGTCTTGAACTTCGATTTCTATCATATATATATATAGTTGGGGTGTGTGACTGTGAGTGTCAGTCTGACAGTCAGCAGAACGAAAAACCACCAGTGCCCCTTGCAGCTCCGGTGTCACCAGTCAGCCAGTAACACAGCTTGCAACCAAATATGGGTAAAAAGGGTTGACAACGTTCACCGAGCTGTGTCTTCTCCTTCATCTTTCTCTGATTCTCAGTCAGGAACAGCCCACTGCTCCCACTCGACTCTGTTTACTGTATTGTCGCCATGCAAATACTCCAGAATTCGGGCAGAACAACCAACAAATTCCTTGTCTCAAAAACAATACTTTATTTTTGGATTACCCTTTGCTTCTCCTCCAAAACACTACATTCACTCCGGTCCATGTTCTTTCATCTTTAAAAAAATTAGATTTTAACTAAATTAACTGGTTACGTATTAAACTTTTATATTGAATTTACAACAGATGCTTAACACAGCAAATCATGACGTCATCGCATGTGTTGTTGTTGTTGCTTACGCTGTTTTTGCAAAACCCAGTGTCAATGTAAAAAGGCCTAACAATGGCCCAACGAATTTTTACGAATTTTTACGAATTTTAAAATAGACCAAAAATTCGCGAATTTTTACGAATTTTAAAACCGAAAGTCACGAATTCTCGAACTATGTCTAATAATAATAATAATTATAATAATAATAATAATAATAATAATAATAATAATAATAATAATAATAATATAATAATAATAATAATAATAATAATAATTATAATAATATTAATAGGGTAATAATAATAATAATAATAATAATAATAATAATTTTGCCCCGGGCTATCCTTGATACCCCGGGGCAAAAAAAAAAAAAAAAAAATAATAATAATAATAATGATTATAATTATTAATGTTATCATTGTGGGGCGTGGTGGCTCAGTGGTAAGTTCGGCGCCTTGTGACGTGAGGGTTGCAGGTTCGAATCCTACTTTAGCCGCTGCGTACTGACCTTGGGCAAGTCCTTCACTCGCGATTGCTCGTGGCGCTTCGGCGTGAAAACTCCGACACAGTAGGCCTATGCCAATGCTGTAGTCGGGAGCGCCTCTGAGTAGTAGTACTGTAGTAGACTTGAGGAGGCGCTATAGAAATATCCGAAATAAATAAATAAATAAAATAAATTATTATTATTATTATTATTATTGTTAGGCCTATTATTATTATTATTATTATTATTATTATTATTATTATTATTATTATTATTATTATTATTATTATTATTATTATTATTATTATTATTCTATTAATATAAGATACTAATAATAATAATAATGTTCCAACGACTCTCAATTTGCACTCAGAGATTTAACGCTGTTGCGTTCACCGGCACTTTTGCACAATCAGGGGAGGACGCGGCTCAGTGAACCAATTTAATCTTGCACCTTATTAATCTCTTAGAGCCTGGGGGTAACTCCTCGGGCGGCAAAAAAAATAATAATATTCTTTATTAATTCAAACCGACAGACGCAGTAAGATTACATTGAAACATGAAAGCACAATCAAGATCTTAATTAACACACGGTTTGGCAGCCATGCAAGGCGCCGCCCTAGAGGGGGTTACGGGAGTCGATCCGCGTACCTTATGCTCTCCTGGCCATGAGTGTTACCACTACTCTATCCCCCGTGAATGATGACGTGAATGATATAAGCAATAGCCTAATTATCCTATGGATAAAAAATGGGTGTCATAAAACGAGAATACTATATCATAGCCACACTTCGTCAGGACTAATCTCTAGTTTTTATATAATACGTAGGCCTAGATGTGTCCAAAAATTGCTTCTCACTTTGTAGTTCCTTTGAAGTCAGTGAGCATTGATGTGACGATCGAGGGTTTCATTGCCAATGTTCGATCAACTCTGTGCTACAAGAATGTTGAGAAAAACCCGATTGAAGTACGATATGAATTTCCGATGGATGACCAGAGTGCTGTGTACCAGTTTGAGGCCCAGATTGAAGACAGGATCATCATAGCTGAATGTCAGGAAAGAAAACAGGTCAGAGTACATTAATTAAAGTGAGATCAACTCTCTTGCTTGAAATTCTTTTTGCTATATATGTTGTGAATTAAATAGTAGAACATCTAAATAGCCCATGTGTGAAGTGGTTTTGGTATTTGGGTGGTAAATGACAGCCCTAAACTGAACTAATTGGAAATGGTGCAGGAAAAGAAATCCAAAGGCTGACTATATAGGCCGTAGATAAAAGCGACATCAGTCTAGAATTTCGCTTTGCCTGGTACTGGCACTTCCAAAGGGAATGCTTGTCAAGATCCTTCCCATTTAATTTAGGGCGGGACAGTATGACCGGAGTGGCCTTCATGGATCCATCTTTTAAAATGTTTTTTGTTGTACTGAATTACTGATCTCGGAAGAAGGCAAGCATGATCGGCGTGGCCACTAGTTATCCGTTAGTAGCCACGCCGGTCAGGTTCTAGGACAATTCGTCGCAGGATTATTATAGAAATTTCCCGCGACGAATTGTCCCGCGACGAATTGTCCCGTGACGAATTGTCCGCGCCGAACTGTCCTGCTAGAGAGACTTTCCAATTTCGGCGACGAATTGTCCGCGACGAATTGTCCGCGACGAATTGTCCTGCGACGAATTGTCCGCGCCGAATTGTCCTGCTAGAGAGACTTTCCAATTTTCGGCGACGAATTGTCCGCGACGAATTGTCCGCAACGAATTGTCCTGCGACGAATTGTCCGCGCCGAATTGTCCGGTCACCCGCCGGTCATGCTTGCCTTCTTCCGATATCAGTAATTCACTACAACAACAAAACATTTGAGGAAAAGATTTCTTGACCTGGTTTTTGAGGATCTCAGCCTGAGCCTCACCAATATTGACCTGAGACTTGCCTAAGACAGAAATCAACTCCTGTGGTTTGGTTTACAGCAGATTCTTTAAACACTTGTACTAAAGTGTAGATGATTGAGTGTGGCCATGAGAGGGACCTGATGATGTTACTGAACTTTACATCACTCATTTACTTACAGGCAAAGGAGACTTATGACGAGGCTTTGAAAGAAGGCTTTGGCGCCGTCTTGATGGAAGAAGATGATTCCTCATCAGACATCTTCACTTGTCTTGTGGGCAACTTACCACCAGATACAGAGGCTGTCATCAAGTTTGGATATGTCACCGAGTTGTCTCTTCAACCGGATGGAACCCTTTGCTTCCTTCTGCCAACTCTTCTCAATCCACGATACAATCCATCAGATAAGCGTAAGGAATTCTATACCTTTTAATTATTAAAAAAGTTAAAACAATTGTCTACTGCTGCTGTTCCATTCAGTCAGTTAGTAAGAAATCCACACCGTCCGCAGCTGGGTAATGCAGATTTTCATTTCACGGTTAAAGCAGCCCTGGAAGGCAGCAAGTGGCGTGTAGTGCGTAGAACATGCATACCTTAGGCATGTTCTACGTCACGCAGGTGATTGGAGCATGTTTGACCACATGGTTTGGAATTTAATGTTCCTTCAACCACATGAAATTTGTTCCTTCCGTTTGCAACTCTTCTCATGTTTGTCTGAGTCTTTAGCTGGCTTTAAAATGACCTGTATATACACCATACATATGCCCATTTAAATGCACCATGGGACTTGAACTGCATAATTTTCTTGTTGACCTTGAATTGAGCATTTCTATTCTTTTCTGTCGACAGCCAGCTAGAGGTAACCTCTGGCATTTAAAATACACAGAAGGTATTGCATTTACTGGGTAGCTAACATTAGATTTATTGTTGTTTTCACTTCTTTATACTGATTATATGATCATACTCTTGATTCTTGTAGCTGATGGCTCTCATAGGTCAGAGGGTGTTACGCATGTTCCGAAAGGAGAACAACCATACACATTTGAGATCAAGGCCACCATTGTGAATCCAGGGAAAGTCGTCAGCGTTAAGTCGCCCAAAGACGAGTTAGATGTCAAACTGAGCGAGGATAAAACTTCAGCACAGGTAGATAACAAGCATCTGTCAAAAGCTATGTTTGTTTGGCTATCTAACTCATCTAAAGTGCGAGTGTTTTAGGTAGCCAGAAATTGTGTGTTGATGCTAACGACAGAAATATTATCAGTAAACACAACAGTACAAAGAAAACTATGGAAGAGTCACGAGTGGTTAAATAAACAAACAAACACACATGAAGCCCATCCAACGGATTCCCATCAGAATTTGACAGCATTATGTTCAGAATCTCCACATCAGCGGCAGTGCCGGCCTTAAGGGTGGGCAAACCGTGCGGTGGCACGGGGCCCGCAACTTGGGGGAGGCTCGAATAGTCAAAGAAAATTAACCCGACGAAATGAGGAGGTTAAGCCGAGGAGACAGCATGGTGCTACGGTGGTAAATGGTAATCCATGGTGCTACGGTGGTAAATGGTAATCCATGGTGCTACGGTGGTAAATGGTAATCGATGATGATTGATGGTGGCTGTGTGGTGGCGCAGGAGTAGAATCAGGATAAGATAGCTTTTTAGGTTTCCAGTCAAGATTGGAACGCTGCGGAGGTTTGGGCAAGCTATTTAAGGGTAAGTTCAAACTAAATTTGCTTTAATTTATAATTCGACGTCTGTTTAAGCCTAGCAGGGCCTCATATGATACTCTAACCAAGTGTTCTGTTTGGGTTAAGGTTACTCTGGCTAAACCTTTTGTGCCTGATCATGATCTGACGCTGAACGTGACAACTGAAGAACTAAATAAGCCTCACGTAATCTTTGAAAAAGGCGATGCTACCAAAGGTTTGTGCAACTGTTTTCTTTCCCTAGAATTTATGTAATAGTCAACTGGCAGAAAAAATCATGCACTTATGGTATCTGTGTCAACTTTCTTTTAGAGTTATGCGTTAAGTAGTATGTATAGATGTATGCATGTATGCATCTGTGTATGTTTGTACGTATGCATGTATGTATATATGTATATTTTTGTATATGAGTACCTAACTGCAAAATTTATATTTAATTTTAAGTGCATTTCAAAAGGCCCTACTCGCAAGTCTTCATAATGTTAGAGTTTATAGCAGATTGTTGCATCATCGATAAAGCTCGAGGGTAGGCCTACGCGTACCCTAAAGTAGAATACGTTAAAATACGTACGTACCTTTAAAAAATACAATACGCGTATGGTACGTATCATACACGAAAATTTTATTTATGGTTTACTCGGCGACCCATAGCCTACGTATAATCTGACGTCAACAGTATGCGTCATTGAAACCGGTACTTCCGGTAGCGTAGCAGTAAATTTAATTCGATAAATTCTTCGGTTATAATTTGTACCGGTAATCGTATTCGTAATCTCCAAACTTCTAAAGCGCCACTCGAAGACCAAGCGCAGGGCACCAGCCTATTCACGAGCGCTACGTCAGATCAGATTCAGAGGGGGTTTCCGGGGAGTAGTCCAAAAGAGGTCCGAGTCCAGTTTCCAGAAGGCCCAACCAAATCAGAGGAGGTTTCCAGAGAGTGGTCCAAAAGAGGTCCAAGTCCGATTTCCAGGAGGCCAAACTAAATCAAAGGGGGTTTCCAGATAGTAGTCCAAAAGAGGTCCAAGTCCGATTTCCAGGGTACCAGATCAGGAAGTTTCCAGAGAGTGGTCCAAAAGAGGTCCAAGTCCAAATTCCAGGAGGCCAAACCAAATCAAAGGGGGTTCCAGAGAGTAGTCCAAAAGAGGTCCAATTAATTTAATGCAAATTGTACTTTCATTCGGAGGAGAGCTAAGTAGAGGTCACTGACATTAGTGCATTAAGTGCAATGTATGCTGGATAAACATGGACCTACAATATTATATAGCATTGCATTTGCAGCAATTTCCTACGCTCTATACTGGGTTGTGATTGTTTGCTTAAATTAAATTGAACATTCTTATAATGAGCAATGACGTGGTTAACGTATTTTTTTATTGTTTACGTACCCTAAAATAGGGTACGTTAAAAAACGTACGTACCTTTCAAAAAATAGAATACGTATGATACGTACCCTCGAGCTTTGATCATCGAATCAGAAGTTTCTCGACAGTAGACAGCTATCCAACGAATTAGTTAATTTAAATATTGTTGTGCTTCTAGATTAATTATTCTTTCTTTATAACCGATTACATTATTAATTTCTGTCAAATTTTATCAAGCTGGTGAACTATGCATTTTGCTGCTGCAGGATGAGTTATTTTATTCCTCGTTTGTATCAGTTTTTCTATTTCCTTCCTGTGGTTAATTGTCTGCTGACTTGGGTCGAGTCAATTTTTTATTTTCAATTGCTCAACTTCGTTCACTGCAAAAATTAGTTCCCAATGCTGCTCTGTATATTGTTTGGGTATAGGACCAAATTAAACCTGTGCCGTTCTGTTTTCGTCTATCGCCCATGATCTGAAAATTCTGTTTCTCTCTTGACTAAATTAAGTCCTCCTTACTTGTTGCGTAGTTCGGGTAGCTCAGAAGTTGATTTCCTATGATGGCTAACGCATTCAAACGGGCCACATAAATGAAAACGCTCCTTTTTAAAACGGAGTTTGAGCACAGCTCCTTGGTTACGGAATTCTCCTTTGCATAATCTAACTGTGTGTTGCTGTTTTCTCCAGACGGAATTCTGAAGAAGGACATCGTCATGCTCAACTTTTTTCCGGAGTTGAAGGATGCAGACTACAACAACAAGCATGAGATCATCTTTGTTGTTGACAGATCTGGTAACAATCCAGTTTTGCTTTAGCCAACAATAATGGATTAATTATAGCTAAAGCAATTATCCTTGCATTGAAATTAATCTATGACGTATCACTTTCACCTTTTTATCAGTTAATTTGATATTTAAATATGACTGCTTTTAAATTGAGCTGAGATGATGCAAGGAGTAAACTCTCTATGTAGGTCATAGGCCTACCTTTTTCGAACAGCTGCAAAATATAAGAGGGATTCAATTAAATGCTTTGTTTGACTTACGGTCGTTGGTTTTAACAATCTTAGACGAGTTCACATTAAAAATGTGCTTTTGAAGCTTTGTATTAGATTAGATCAGAGTAGATTAGAACAGATTATGCGCACGCACACACACATGCATATGTACGTACGTAGCCTACACACAATGTGCAGCAATCTCAGTTACTGAGTAGAGGAGATCATACAATTATTCTTGCGGCCATGTGAAACTCGGGTGTGGCTTGCGTGCAATGTGTCTTTAGTGTGTTAACGAAAGCTATTTTCACAGGCAGCATGAGTGGATCACGTATACAACAAGCAAAAGCGGCTCTCTTACTTTTTCTGAAGAGTTTACCACCCGGATGCTACTTCAATGTTATCGGATTTGGTTCCAGATTTAAGCTTCTATTCCATGAGTAAGCCAGATTTCGTACTAATTATTCTTAGTAATTAATCGTAATCGTAAACTCAAAATTTCTGAAGCGCTACTATGATTACTCTGCGTGGACAAAAATATTATATTTGTTGGCTGTTCGAAGTTTTTGTTTGATTTTTAATAGAATTTGCGTCGCTCAATACGCTAGTGTTGTTAGGATTATTGTCACATCAGGTTTCTGAGATAAATGCTCTTATGTGATGCATAGAAATAAACAAAACTGCACGTAGGCCTAATTACAATATTTTCAATGTAGCGTACTTACATTGACTGATAAGTTACAAGACCGTTTTGTGCCTTAATTGCGTTTGTAATCAACACCAGGAGCCTGTGTGTTCATTGTCAAACAATAGTCCACCAGCATACTAGGATTCTACCAACTTTAGGGTCGCTTTTTTCCATTTTTTTCTGTTTTGTGAAACCTTTCACAAAGTTTAAACCATAACCATAATTTTTCTATTGTTTACACTATTGTATGGAGCATTAATCACTTACATAGGCCTACAAACAGTAGACAAACAGTATACACAGCACAAACAAAAGGAGAACCCAAAAAGCACCGAGGTACCGCTCCTTAGGGCCCGGCCCCTGTGCATCATCATTATACGCTATTTGTTGTTAGTTGATGAAACAAATTTTCAACACAAATAAGATACAGTATCCGTGAAAGTAATATAATTAACTGTATACTACTATGTTAGAGCATTTCTTATTCCAGAGGCAGCCGAGAATATTGCGAGAAGACGCTGAAAGCCGCTTGTGAACATCAGCAAAAGATGGAGGCGGACCTTGGAGGTACAGAGATTCTGGAACCCTTGAAGCACATCTACGACAAACCACCTATGGCCACACACTGTCGAGAGGTATGCCGTTTCATTGTTCTATAAAAGTAGAGAAAACTTACAATAACCTACATAGGTGTGCTATCTCAGTTTTCTCTCTTATTTTTAGTCCATCTGGAGTAAATGGAGTAAACCAATCCAAATGCTCATTGATCCATGTTTTTGATTTTTGATGTCTTCCAGATTCTAATCCTGACAGACGGTGGTGTGAGAAATACAGAGGCTGTGATTGATTTGGTCAGGAAGAATGCCAGCAACACAAGGTAGGAGGACATTTTGAAGTAGCTTTATTTAGCAAGCCACGATTGCCAACAATAGCATCTTCCCGCCAATGCCGTCAATAATGCAAAATTTATCAAATTCATTACTCACTGAAACCACTGTTCTGATTGTCAAGTGTTCAACCCTAAATAGTCTTGTCCGAATGACTGTTGTAGTAATAATCATCTTTTCTCTGCTCGCAACCATAAAGCGACCTTCGTAGTCGTCGTCGCTCTAGTGATTATTACTAATTGCTCGTCAGTGTTGTTCTTGTCACTGTCATCGGCATTGTTATCTTGACTATTATTTTCACCACTTGTAGAATCTCTGCATCATGAATGTGTGCATCAAAACATCATTTAGTGCAGTATAAGTATAAGCCCTACTTGTACCAGACTAGGTGATTCCAAGTTTTAATCATCGTCACTCTGCTATCAAAAAAATATTATCGTCAACGCCAACACCATCAGCATCATATTAATCATTATTATCACCACCACCATCATCATCATGGCACTGTTGAGTGCGTTAGCATCGTCTTCGTCATCATCATCATGATCATGATCATGATCATTATCATGATCATCATGATCATCATCATCATCATCATCATCATCATCATCATCATCATCATCATCATCATCATCATCATCATCATCATCATCATCATCATCGTCATCATCATCATTCACACATATTGTCAGTATCGCCAGTGTCATTACTAGGAGTTTCTTTGCAATCTCCTTCGTCACCATGTTCGTCATCCTCATTCTGATCGTCATCGTTATTTGTCTAAAGTTGGCTGTGTGAAGTATTAGTCAGCATTCCTAGCATGACCAGTTTTGTCTGCTTTTCTTTTAGATTGTTCTCATTTGGCATTGGAGAAGGTGCCTCCACTGCTCTCGTAAAAGGAATTGCGAGAGCTGGACGAGGAACGGCAGAATTTACAAAAGCAGACGACCGACTTCAGCCTCTTGTAAGAGTTGAATTTCATGCAGCTTTATTATGCCGAGTTTTGTAATGTAAAAAATCTAGTTGTTTAATCTGTCCAATTTATTATGATACACATGAAAGTTATATACTTCCAATGTACTGTAGAATACTCCATTACACCAATAATTGTTATGCGAATGTTCTTGTTTTGCTCCTTTGTGTGTTCTTTTGTTTTTGCTGTTGTTCTCTCATCATTAACTGACATCAATTAAGACATTAGTTGTGGTATCGATTAAGATATTGATCAAGATATTACATGTAATTGTGCAAGTTTGATTTGGATATGCACCTAGCATTACAGCACTCGAACTTGATTCTCGTTTTCTGCCAGTTTGTCGCTGATATTATTTTACCAGATGGCTTCCTGAGCAATCAATATGTTCTACTACTTGACAGTTCAGTGCACGGCTGCCACTTTGAATCTATACTTGAAAGATAATTGTACAGTTGTTGCACAATTATATCTCGAGAGCGGTTGAACTTTGAAACCGTAGGTGATAGTTGAAGCGCTGATGGTGCTGAATTTCAGGTGGTGAAGACTTTGAAGGCAGCCACGCAGCCTGCAGTTACCGAACTCCATCTTGACTGGCAACTCAAAGGAGGACCTTGTGAGATGGTTCAGATGCCAAAGGAGATGCCTCCACTTTTTGCTGGCGACAGATTGATTATTTATGCTATGACATTAAAGGATAAGGTATATATTTACAGCTTCATAACAGATCACATGAGCGTAATGATTTAATTTTATTAGAGTTGGTTATCAGCGAAAATGTTCTAAGTTCTCTCTTAGGTTAGTGTTTGTTGGTTGAATGTTTCGCCGTCACATTTTTGTGTTTGCTTTATCAATAATCATCACTCATTTAAAAAAATTCAAATGCCTAGTCAGCGTGAATTTTGAGTTACGTATACGTGTACGACTACACTTCATAAAGCTGTATTGTGCTACTAGACAGGGCTGTTTAAACAAGTGTGCATTTTATACAGAGAGTGCTAGATGGCAAGGTACAGCTTAAAGGAAAGATTGGTGAACGCAGTTTGGAGTTTGAGATCGAAGTGGATGCCAGTAAGAATATTTCCTCCAGCGACGGTTCTTTTCCAATCCATCGTTTGGCAGCCAAGGCACAAATTAAACAACTTCAGGATTCTGGAAAAGGTTAGTTTTCAAAAAATCATAAAAGCACGATGTTTATATATATAATTTACATTGTTATTTTTAATTATTATTAGTGGTATTTTTAGTAGTAGTTGTAGTAGTTGTTGTTGTAGTAGCGATAGTAGTATTATTAATATTCTATAGTATTACTGGTGGTGTTGTTGTTGTTGTAGTAGCGATAGTAGTATTATTAATATTAGTATTACTGGTGTTGTTAATGTTGCCACGGTCATTCCAGATTGTCGCTTTATATAAGACTGTTCATATAAAAACGCAATTGGATCTTTAGGAAAATGATCAAAATGTCTAAAAGTCAATGTTGCATATACGTTTACATTTCATGAATATTTGGCAGTTGAAAACAAGGCGTTGATTGTGCTGTTGAGCACGGCTGCGAACGTCATTTCATGCCACACATCTATGGTTGGAGTTGACAAAAGCCGCAAGGAGAAGGTCGTTGGTTACATGAGGCGGCGAAATGTCCCGATGATGTCAGATCCAACTCTATGCTATTATGGTGCATCTCAATTCGGGGCTACTCCGCATAAACCACAGGTAGGTAGAACTATCACGGCGACCAATATGTACCATATAGACAAGTTTCTTTGTCTATGTAAGTAGGCCTACACATAAACTTTTAAACACAAGACGTCTTTATATTTATCACTGAAACATCGACAGATATCTAAGTGTTTATCTCTACTGCATCGCAAAATGGCACAGCCACTCCCACCCACGCACTGTCTGGACGCATCTGCTGACCTATGCTTGCTTCGACATGCTAAACCGATGCAGGTTTTAATTTTCCATCCTTGCTTCAAATCGGACGCTCAGTATGTCCGATTATCAAGAGGATAAGTGCTAGATTCGTTTATTTCAAGTTGTTGAGAGCGATCATTTGGATAAGAAGATACCACGAGAAGAGCAGAACCTGAAAATCCAAACGATAGGCCCTATTTAGAGTCGAAATAACAAAATACCACGATCGACTTGATCGAATGCAGCACTCAGATCGAGATACATCAGAAAGGACACTTTGCCATAATCCACTAAGTAGATTGTTAAATGTGCCAGAAAGAGTATTCTCGCTTGAATGATGTTTACGATAAGCAGATTAAAAAGGGCTAAAATTGGTAAACGGTATTACAGACTCTGAGGACGTATAGGCTACTAGAAATAGGCGTTCAGTCATTTTATATAAATGTCAATCTGATTGGAGAGGTAGGCCTGTATTTAGCCAAGCGGTTCTAAATAGAGATTAACAGTTTAGAAGCTGAGGGAAAACGACACGCAAAAGGACAGACTAACCAGATAAGCAATATGGATAGAGAACTCTTTATAACAGAATTTAATTGGGGAATTTGCAAGAGAGTTAAGTCGTGATGATTCAGGTGGAAATTTCCATCGAGTCTTGCAACTTCCTGGACTGTTACTGGAGGCATTTTACAGAACTCATCGCCAGCGTATTGTCTATTGTGATGTTGCGGGTTTTAATTTAGAATTTGAACTTAAACAAAATCTAGACACTTGGACATAGATTTTTTTTTATCTTCATGGCCATTAGAGTCATTGCAAGAACTCTTTGAGAATGAAGGCGTTTGTTTACAATAATCCATCGATCTCTAGCGGTTTGAGCAATGTCCAACAGTTCAGGCCTAAGTAAATTAATGTGGGTACCTAAAATGCGCTATATTAAATGTCTTGAAATATACATGCATGGGTTTATTATGTCTCGTAGCTGAGATCTAAATCCTTTCTAAGCATCAAATTTCCGACGTTATCGTCACGCAGTTCTGCCAGAACTCTCTCTGCTTCATCGATGGCAGTAGGGTCCAGCAGTGATCGAAGCAACTTCAGATGTGCTTCTCGTCCAACGACGTACGGATGTCCAGAATCAGCATATTCTGCAGAACGTTAGTAGGCCAAGTTGTTAATTTCTTCACATTCTAAATCTTTGATGTTCTTTGTAATCTAGCTTGTCTGTTTTCCCAATTAATAAAGAATGCATTCGAAGTTAACTTTTATCTTGGCCAGGAATTGAACTCGTGGATGCAGATGAATGCATTCACTATACATGTATCTCACTCCGATGCTGGCTTATTTAAAAGATTTGAATCTCTGGCTGGCACGGTCCGTACACGGAGACCTCAAATGGCATGGCACTCATTCCAACGGACAGCGCTGGTGAAGGATCTCAATCAGTTCATTGAAAATTGAACAGGGTCGAGGCCACGCGGTCGCTCTAGAAAGCATGTACGCTTATCTATGGAATACGTTTACACTTATGACTTATGTACTTTTTTTATCTCGGCATTCTGGACAAGAGGTATAATTCTTCCGTCGTACAAGGGTAAGGGTAGCCGCCTCGACTGCAAGAACTACCGTGGCATTACCCTCCTGTCGGTACCCGGGATGGTCTTCGCAGGCGTTGTTCTGGCCAGAATCAAGGATCATCTGATCAAACACCGAAGACTGGAACAGAGCGGCTATACTCCTGGCAGATCCACAGTTGACCGCATCTTCACGCTGAACAGCTTGATTCAAACGAGAAGAGAGTTCAGACAACCACTGTGGATCGCATACGTGGATCTAAAAGCGGCATTCGACTCTGTTGCTCGTCCAGCGCTCTGGAGCTTGCTTACCTCACTCGGAATACCACAGTTGATCGTGGATTTGATCAGAGAGCTGTACACCAACACTACCAGTGCAGTGCGTATAGATGGAGTGACATCTGGATGGTTCAGCGTGGAGAGTGGTGTTCGCCAGGGCTGCAAACTTGCCCCTGATCTGTTCTTGATACCGATGGATCAGATTACGAAGCGGACGGTTGATGAAGGACAACCGGGTGCATGTATTGGCAGAGAGATGTTTTCTGACTTGGACTTCGCCGATGATGTGGCGCTTCTTGCTGAGGTCCTGGAGACCTTGATCCTGTCGCTGGAAATACTAGACAGAGAAGCCCGACAGTTTGGGCTCGAGGTCAACTGGACCAAAACTAAGAGTAGTGCCTCCTCCGACAATGGACCACATACAAGTAGCGGGAAACTCGGTTGAGAGAGTTGAAGGGTTCATCTACCTCGGATCGAATATTGAGCCTGATGGCAGCGTGAACCTGAAGTCAGGCGCCGTACAGCAATAGCCCGCAACTGTATGATCAGCCTCGATCGCGGGATCTGGAAAACAAGCATCCCACAATACACCAAGATCCGATTGTTCACAGCCTATATACTACCAGTTCTTCTGTACGGAGCCGAAACCTGGACACTCACAGTGGCTCTCGAGAAGAAATTAACGCCTTCCAACAATGGTGTCTACGGCGAATATTGCGAATCCAGTTCACTGCACACATAACCAATGCAGAAATATACAGACGAACAGGACAACTACCAATCTCGGAGATGATCGAATCACGGAGACTCCGAATGTTTGGTCACTATGCGCGCAGCGACTGCTGTCAAGATCACGCTAGAGCTCTACACGCCATGATTAGTGGCCTTCCAAGGGCCTGGAAAAGACCGGTTGGACGACCGAGACATACATGGACCCGGACGGTTGACGCTGACCTGCGGCCGCTGGGCTTTGGACTGAATACTGCCTGGAGTCGTGCGCAGAATCGTAGTGGTTGGCGGAGAACTGTGGAAACGGCTACGCTCCGGAGAGGGGGTTGCCATTGATAATGATGATTCTATAGCGTCATTCGGAACCCTGTTAGAGTAGATAGACGCTCCTTGTTATATGAACATTTTTAACACTTCGGAGTGTGGATTGTTCGGGGAATATAGGCCTAGGTATAACTGCCAAACCCAGACGACCGCGGATAGTTGAGAGCCTCTTCTTAAGAGACAGCCAATGCTAACTTAAAAGCTGCCTTAAATTTTCGTGTCACCATTATTTCTGATTGTCATGCGGCAAATGTCTCCAGATTCCACGATGCGTGAAGGGTATGGCTCAGTTGACACGCGTATACAATACATTTAATGACGTATATTAACCAATGGAACATTGAATCATCATATCCAATTACCCTGACACTAGCAGAGACCTGTCGCCTGAGCTGTTACTGCCCACATCGTAGCAGAATGGTAACTTAAAAACGCATGATCTGGTGCATTGTTGAAGAAAACATGCCTAAAAATTTTCAAGAGCACACTTTGTCACACAGTAATATCGCATGTATACAAAACCTCACAGGGAATGGGGACAGATGACATTAAAGAATGGTGCGGAGCAAGTCTCCAGGAACGGAACCACTCGGCACTAGACAGAACGGAGTGGAAAGACGCTGTAAGGAATGGCATCAGACAACTACGGGCGCTGAGCCCCACTGGCGTAAAGTTGTTCAAAATATTGGGGGGGGGGTCATTTTGTTATTCATTCTACACTTGTTGCATTGGGTATACAGTCCATCTCAATTATTGGGGGCAAGTGCCCCGCCCCGTCCCCCGAGTGTATACGTCTATGCTGAGCCCATGGTTATTGAATGAATGAATGAATGAATACAAACGAATTTAGGAGCAAATGCATTTTTCTCTTACACGTGACAGCGGCCTAAGGAGTCAGCTGCGTATGTGGCCGCGGCCAGTCGCATTCACAGAGCCCGTGTGCCGTCTCCGTTTTTATTTAAGACGTTACTTATTTTAGTCAATCAATCAATTTTCGTTTATTACTAATACAAGCTGTCAGAACGCAACTTGAATACACAAAATGGTTACAGCAGGAGTTATAAAAGAATTAGATGAATGCTATAGATAGTATAGAGGTAGTTGATATAAGTCATAGTTGTTACAAACGATAGAAACTAAATAAAAAACGGAAAAAGGTCGTTTTTTTAATAAAGAAAACGGGAAAAAAACGGGAAAAAACGACAAAAGAAAATAATTTGACTTTCTCGCATCTTGTAGGCCCTACTGCAATTTAAAATTAAAAACCTTATTTACAGAATTTAATTAGCAAATAACACTACTTTATTAGTAAACACTAAATAGCATCAAACTACAACAATTGTTTTATTTCTTATAAGTTTGGTTTAATAAGAAATTGAGAAATTAAAAATATTGAAATCTTTTCAAATTTAAATTGTAAACATAAGTCCACATAAGTACATGCTCACTAAACTAACACAACTAAACTTTATAAGTAGGCCTATAGATTATTTAGTGTAAACTTTCTCACAGTAAATGCATTTAAATTTAGCCAATGATGAGGTTTTGTCTTTCTCGTTCATCAAAGTAACGTGAATCCATTCCGCACCCTTTTCTTTTGGCAACTTAGAAATAACTTTTTAAATTTTATTTCTTGTACTGTTCTATTTCATAAGTATTTATTTCTCAAATGATGACGTAAATAGTTATGTAAATTAGCTGAATCCTTGAAAGTACGGAAAAACGTAACGGAGACAACAGCAAAATTTAACAGAAAATGAAAAAATTAACAGACAGTAAATAAATAAATAAAGTATATAAAAAAATAAAAGACGGGAAAAAGGATAAGATAAACAAAAATCGAAAAAACGAGGGTTTTTGAAAAAAAATAAAAAACGAAAAAAACGGTTTTTGACAACTATGATAGGCCTATAAGTAATCAATATATATTTTAAATTTAAAACTCTAGGTATAAAGTTAGAGTCATCCTCAATTGCATTGCAGGGGAGTGAAGGTCCTGAGGACGAGGTCGGAAGACACGGCCACTGGGGGCGGGGGAATAGATGGCGTAATACATGTCTTTCATTAGTAAGAAATGTCCGAAAAAGGCGAGCGTCAGCCTCAGAAGCCATTTCTGCAGCGGAAGGATGCAAAGGGCCGCGACGCTTCATTCTCCCGATGAGCTGTTGTACTTTGCAGTGGCAAAGCTAGAAAGGTGCAAGTGGTGCGGCCGCCCCAGGCGCACCGGCAAAAATCCGGGTTTTTTAAAGCATGTCACATCACTACCTAAAACCCAGTTCTGTGCTTTTGTCAGTTTTTATGACATTCAGACATAGTGTAAACATTTTGTATGATTTGTTATCGTTCCCTGCCTGCATGGCTCCCTGGTTTCATGACGTGTGCTGAATTTTGACGGCAGTACGACTTGTTTAACAACAGATTCACTTTACGTGAACACTGATTGGTGCTTTGTGTATCATGATAGCAGCGTCATAGAAGTTACTAGACTATAATAGTACTAATGTAGCTTCTGCTGATTTTGATTTAAGGTTCAATTGACGACTCACTTGATTGCTATTCATCTGCATGTATGCCTCTGGAAACAACGGATGATCTATCGAAAAGGTCGACTTACATGTATACGGGTGCCACAAGGAAAGAAGAGAAGTCATCGAAAGAACCAAACTACATGACTCTAGTTGCTCTACAGACTTTCTCTGGCCAGTGGATGTTGAATGCAGAACTTGCTGCAGCCATGAACACTACTTTGGTTGCACTGCAAAATGCGGCCCCTATAAAGGTACTTGGAGAAATCATTGTAAATTTCACTGGCGTGTGAGCAAAAGAATATTATGCCTAATTCAGGCCATCCGACTAGATACAAACTCTATGAACTAGTGTTGTGGCAGAGAAACCATCTTTTTCTCCTGCATTTACTAACAGGCTAGAAGGAAATTTGGGACATATAGAGCCAACACAATTATACATGATATTCATCTCAAATCATTAGTCCATCTGTCAGTGTAACTGGTAAACCCAATCTGAAAACCTTTGCATTTATTAAAGACTTATTTTAAAGTTACTAATCTGTAATATAACAGAGTTTTAGGATTTTGGTAAGGGCTTAAATGATCTTCATATTTCCATGGAAGGTCTACTGTTGCCAATATTAGTGCTATTGCTCACCTTACATCTTTCAAGTAGCATACTTCAAATAAAATAATTACCTAAAACTCTGTAGACCGGTATATACATCAGATAAATTTTAATAAAAATAGATAAAAATTTAGAGCTAGACAAATCGTAGCAGCGAATTATGAAAAAAATGAAACATTTCATGCACACCATGCCGAGTTGACACCCGATAATTCTCCTGTTATGATTAAGCTGATTGCACTTTGGCTATTTGCAATATCACCAAATTTGAAGACAGAATTGGCGTGGTATAGGCTGCTGCCATGCGAATAACATTAGGCCTATATTAAATTCGACTGTTTAGTTTCTAAACGTGAACTTATGTTTGATAGTAGGCCTATGCTTGAATTAGGTGACCTGAATTGGTACTAAAATTCATTGTAATTTGATTGTTGGATTAAATTACGTTCAGTTACATTGGCTCGTACATTTTCTTCTTTAGACTTTGGATATCTGGGCCACAGTTCTGGCTCTGACTTACCTGGAAGTAAAGTTTGGTGATAAACGAGACGAATGGGAGATGGTGGAAAGAAAAGCGAGACGGTGGCTTGATCTCCAGGATCGAGAGGGACTTTCAATCGACGATCTTCTGCAGAAGGCAAAAGCTGTTGTTGACCAACAGTAGAACACTGTCGTTTGCAAATTTTATTCTGATTGCCACATTTCGAACTTAACTGCATGCATGATTTGCCGAGCAGTAACTTCAGTTTCGAAAGATTTTATTGATTTGCTTTAAAAATGTTCGGTGATCAACTTCTCATTTGCATAATATGCTCGTTTAGTCATAACTTCAGGTGACATCTTCATAATATAACATTTGTTGTAATTGGTTCGCACTATCTGTGTTTTAATGGGTTTGTAATACTTTGTATATCTACGCTATACATGTAGATGTGATTCTCGCTTCATGTATAATTGTATATGATGCCCTTGTGCATCGATCCTGCTTTTACTTGTGGAGCCTAAGCATGTTAGCTAGCGACGTGATGATAGGTTGCTTTTGAAAATAAACGAACGTTTGTTTTCATTTACCGTGTGGTAAAATTCAGAGACAGAATGATAAAAACAAACCGACCGAGAAAACGTAACCGATAAAATCAGCAATTGAATTAACACGAAGAAAATTGGCATACAAATCTTGTTTACCGAGTAGCTTCTCGTCTAACCGGAAACGTAGCCTATTAAAGTATAAATAATGTGACAAACTGAATATGCCTCGTTATTCGTGTCCCACGGGCCTTCCATTCCAAATTTAATTTTCTTCAAGAATTTCTACCATGATCCATCCGATCCTCTGCCTCCCAAGCTTTCGTAAACGCTGCTCTGCCTCTCTCTGGTCTGTCTGGCAACCAGACTCAGACCTCCAGTGAATGTCGATTTCTAGACAACCCCTCTGATAGCCTACGACGCAGCACTGTTGAATAAGCTGCTGTGAAAAGTATTTTGGAAAAGTATTTAAAAAATTCCAAAATACTTTTAAAAAGTATTTTGAAAATACTTATGTTTCGGTGTCGTCGGCTCAATCGGCGTCGCCATCGTAACATCATCGCTCGACAACCGTCCGCACCGCTGTGGAATCCAAACCATAGGCCAGTCATCTCTATTTTCCTCCATTCTATGATCCAAGACGGGTGCGAATTGCCATCTAATAAGTCCATTTTCGGCTTACTAAGGAGGCTTAAGCTCATGTATAATCCATCCCTATTTAATGGATTTCCGGTGTTTGTCTAGTACCAACCGGAGGTGTATCCAGGCTGATGGTCTGTCTGGTAGCCGTGTCGGCTACCACACTGCAGCCCCAGCAAAGCTGGAACCAGGGTTCGTGTTTGACTCCACAACGAATTTATTATTAAGCGAGGATTCCAGGCGTTCTAAACTGGAGATGCCCTTCAAGACTTGCTCCAGAGAGCAACACTCAGTCGTTCCAAGGCTAGCTCTGCCGAGGATCCAGGTCTAGAAAGGCGCGATACAGATCTTCCTCTGTCTGCTTCACGAGAATCCATACTTTTCAATTGGCACAGGTTTTATCAATTTATTCTTATTCACAATGAAACGTACAATCTTACACTTTATGATCTTAACACTTCTAGGTTACAGCCTTCTGCAGATTTGGAGTAAGGGCACTAAGGGGTCTTACATCTATAACTCTAAACTTAGGTTTTCTAATACAGAAGTAAAGATCGCTCACTGACGATGTGAATCGACTAAAAGCGAGAGTTCATGGTATCCGTTGATCGAGTTCAATAGGAGGGCAAGAGGGATAGGCAAGCATGACGACTGCTGATTTGAGTGCGATTTTTGTAAAGTATAATACATATTTTAAACTGAATATGGCTCGATGGGTAGCCTTAGCCAGAGAGAGCTAGTGTCAGACAGCCAGTGTCAGAGAGCGAAATAATAGTGTAGAATGTTGCTTCTTAGGGTTTTTATGGTTCTTGCCAGGGAATTGGTAAAATTTGTAGTTCGTCCTCTAGTACATGTATAATATAGACTTTTTTGTCCAATGTTTTCTAACGTAACGTACATACCCGGTAACGTACTCTTGCCGCCGCCCTCGTGCAGCACACTCTCTATCCGTTTGTTCATACTTCCTTTCATCCGTTGGTGCACCTCTCAACAGATATATGCTTCACACCTTAAGTCCATCCCAACAAGTGATGTGAGGTGATTGGTGAAACACTTCAGGAGGGCCAGCGGTAGACAGGGCCTATTAACAGGTGAATAGGGACGCATTAGAGAACTGTTGGGGGTCTCTCGGGAGTTCGTTCCAAAGATATGGCGCAGCATAGATTAAGGAGAGATTGTAGCATTTCAAATAGGAAGACACTGGAGGCGGAGAGAATTTAGTACAGAAGAGATGCTCTTGAAAAGGTTTTCATGATCAGTGCTATCAAACGATACCAGATAAACGGCAGAGGAAAGAGAATTGTTGGCAACTTATTGCTATGACATGTTTGCTGCGCAACGTGACGAGAACGACTTCAGTAGAATGATGTTTGGTCAGGCAGATTGGAAATTGTAGAAAGTGAAATAACAGGTAAAGCTTGAGAGAATGTACACAATTCGCCATGAAAGTCTGATAGAAATTATATATAGGGCCTATACATATATTATTCCTATCAGAATTATATATATATATATGTGGCGGGGCGACCCCTAGCGGCGGCGGTCGTCAAACGCCGGGATGAGGATTGCCGGTCGTGCATTTCCTGAGGACTCGAACCCCTGTGCTCAGGACCATAATAGGTGGGTGGCAACCCAGACAGGCGCTTACTACGTCTAGGCATAGTGACATTAGGCGGTTCTTGTAAGGGCAATGACGTCATCATTTCTATTTCATCACCAGGGCATGACCTGTGGGTGTCCGTGGTTTCCGAGTAGGAAACAAACATAGGATTTCCCCTATACTCAGGGTTCATAGTGTCCACATCCTCTTCTTCTACTTCTTCATCTTCTTCGTCATCTACCTCCTCTTCTTTGTCTACTTCCTGATCTTTTGGGACTAACTTCACTTCTGGTAGTGGAAGGCTATGGTGACTAAGTGAATGGGCCTTTGGACTTTGGACAGCCTCTTCTTCGTCTTCCACTTCTTCACTTAAGGTCTGTATAAACCAGCTATCTGCTGCTAATTGTGGGAAACGTTGGAGCAGACTGTGTCTAAACTCAGTTCTATCCAACAAAGAAGCAAGAAAAGAATCTGGTTGATTGGCCATGTGATAAGATTTAATAAAACATAAAGGTGTCACTTTGACTTAAAATTACAAATATCAGTATAGTTCAGAGTTCAAACAAAGAATTTCTTCTCACTGTCCAGAGAACTTCTATACTACCAATGTCAAGTTCAATTAACTATTTAAACTTACTCTACTATGCAGCAAATCCTATCTACATCTATATCAAAGACAATGGGACTATTACACACAATGCATCAACCAGCATTAAACACAGAGGTCAAAGGTCAAAACTTAACAAAGATCAAATCCTATGAGCTCTAATCTCCCTATGGCCACACTTTATCTAGGCCGAAAGCGATCACAAATAGCGGACGATTCTTATGCTCCGAAACAGGATTTTACATCGATATTCAACCAAAATCTTACAAAACATCAAGTGACTCAAAATGGCGACTCTTACTTCTAATGGGCAAGATACGTGGTACGGGACAGGGGCCTCACTTACGCATTTCAACTTGGCAATTATCTCAATAATTTACGGCCAAAAGATATGACATATTGTAGTAAGGATACCAAACCGACATTTGATCAACCTAAAACCACGAATATTCCATTATCTTAAGATAAAAACTTAAATCGAGAACAGACATCAATCTCCAGTTCTACACGCGGCAGTCACAAAACCACTTTTTCGCAGATCAATCGACAGCGGTCTAAAAATAGCTATGAACTAAAAATAGCAATTACGTAATGTTCTTCCTATAGCGCATATATTAAAGTGGGAACAGTGATACAGAGACATTGTGACGACAGAATCGTTACATATATCTATATAATAAAGCGAGAATTCTGTGTGTGTGTGTGTGTGTGTGTGTGTCCCTCTGTCTGTCTGTTTGACCGGGCTTAACTTCTACAATTTTGCACCTTTTCACTCCAAACCTTCACTGCTGTGTCGGCCTCGGCTTCGGACACCCAGTGGAGGGGTTCGCGCCCCCGTTTTCACCCCTACCATGGTGAAAAACGGCCAAAACATCGCCCCAAGCGATAGGAAAATTACCGTTCCGCCAGTGACATTAGGCTTACTGCATTGGATGCAGTCCCTGCAGTGACATTAGGATTACTGCATTGGATGCATGCACGTGTAACAAACATCGAAGAGAAATTTATTGTTGGTAAGTCCATTTGGGGGTGCTGGTGGTGGGGGTGGTGGTGGGGGGGTGGTGGGGGTCGTGGGTGGGGGGTGGTGGTGGGGGTCGTGGGTGGGGGAGGCGGGTGGTGGGTGGTTGGGGTGGTGGGTGGGGGGTGGGTGGGGGGTGGGCGGGGTGGTGGGGGTGGTGGGTCGTGGGGGTGGTTGGTGGGGGGTGGTAGGGGTGGTGGGTGGGGGGTGGGGGTGGTGGGTGGGGGGTGGTGGTGGGGGTGGAGGATGGAGGTGGTGGGTGGGGGGTGGTGGTGGTGGGTGGGGGGGTGGGGGGGGTGGTGGGTGGGGGGGTGGAGGTGGGGGTGGTGAGTGGGGGGTGGGGGTGGTGGGTGGTAGGGGAGGGGGTGGTGGTGGTGGTGGGGGGTGGGTGGTGGGGGGTGGTGGTGGGGGTGGTGGTGGTGCAGGGATTGAAACTTATAACCCCGGGCAACGCCGGGTAAACCAGCTAGTATATATATATTAGGGCATAGTGACCAGAAAGGATTATGTTTGGCATATCTTAATTTGTTGCTCCTGTGCATAGGATAGTGTCTGGTATAGAAATTATGTTTCTGGTATGCTGCTTAACTTTGCCGCCATGGCTCTGAAGTTGTTCCAATATACCACATTATGCTACTATTAAGCTATAGTTCAGGCAATTTACAGATGGACCTGGGAAAAATTGCTTCAGGAGCTTTTTAAATGGTTTTCTGCTAAGAAACCGTTGCTGAATAACATATCCAAAATCGGACAAAATCAGTCAAGGGGTACACCCCAAAATGAATTTCAAAATGGCGGATTGGGGTTTCCTAAGAAATACCAATGATAACACCGCAACGGATAAAAACCAATAAAAACAGATTTGCATTTAGACATAGGCAAGAGTGCTTCAGAAGCTTTTTAAACGGTTTCCTGCTCATAAACCATTGCTCAATAACATATCCAAAATCAGACAAAATCGGTCCAGGGGAACACCCCCAAAAATTAGTTTAAATATGGTGGATTTGGGGTTTCCTCAGAAATACCAGTAATAATAGGGGCCTAACAATAATTTGCAGTTAGACATATGCAAAAGTGCCTCAGAAGCTTTTTAAACGGTTTCCTGCTCAGAGACAATGGTTGAATGACATATGCAAAATCGGACAAAATCGGACCACGGGAACACTCCCAAAAATGAATTTCAAAATGGCGGAATATCGGTTTTCTAAGAAATGCCAATAATAATACCAATAATATGCAGTTAGACCTGGGCGTAAGTACTTCAGATGCTTTTTAAACGGTTTCCTGCGCAGAGAACATTGCTTAATGACATATCCAAAATCGGACAAAATCGGACCACGGGAACACTCCCAAAAATGAATTCCAAAATGGCGGATTGGCGGTTTTCTAAGAAATACCAATAATAATACCAATAATTTGTAGTTACACCTGGGCGAAAGTGCTTCAAAAGCTTTTTAAACGGCTTCCTGCTCAGACACCATTGCTGAATGACATAACCAAAATTGGACAAAATCGGACCACGGGAACACCCCCAAAAATTAGTTTAAAAATGGTGGATTTGAGGTTTCCTTAGAAATGCCAGTCATAATAGGGGCCTACCAATAATTTGCAGTTATACATAATTATGCAAAAGTGCTTCAGAAGCTTTTTGAACGGTTTGCTGCTCAAAGTCCATTGCTGAATGACATAGCCAAAATTGGACAAAATCGGACCACGGAAACACCCCCAAAAATGAATTTCAAAATGGCGGATTGGAGTTTTATAAGAAATACCAAAAATAAGAGGGGTCTACCAATAATTTGCAGTTATACATGGGTAAACTCACCAACCAAACTCATCAAACTCACCAAACTCACCAACCAAACTCACCAAATCCATCAACCAAACTCAACATTGTTGACTTTCGTGCACACTAGAAGCAACCCAAAAAAGGAGGCACTATTTTAACGCCCTTTTCAATAAGGTATTTGCCATGGTTTTCACCTGCGAAAGTAGAGGAAACTTCAATTGCTCGGCGGCAAAGTTAGATGCAATAAATTTGATGCAATCTTTCTTCCACACTTATGTTTAAGGACTGGAGCAACCTTTCTGGTTGTGCCAAAGTTCATTTTAAACCAAAACCCATTTCTTGCTATGCCCTAATATATATATATATATATATATATATATATATATATATATTAGGGTGGTTCTGACTTTCATGGAAGAAAATTAAAACTGTTTTTTCTTGACTTTCCGCTTTGAGTTGTGTTCCAATGAATATAAAAGAAATTTGTGCAAAGTTATAGAACATTATCTTGTCATTTAGAGGTAGCTCAATAACATTTAAATTTGATATAACGGTATTTTAAAAGAAATTTTTCCATTATCCATCATTTTTAATATTTTCTTTACCTAATGAAACAACAATGTTTAATTGTTGTTATTATTAAGTGAACAAACTGCTAAAGTAGTAGTTCTAAATGATTTCAATTAATTAGTATGACTTTATGTTATTGTGTAATAATAATATAATGGCTCACAAATCATTTGCTGAAGTTTATTTTGACTTAAGCATTTCTTTCTTGCATTCTGGAAAGTTGCTTCTGTGATCATGCACTACTTGAAACAGATATTGTTTCTGGTTTTCTTTGTAATTATGGAATTGTACTCTTCAATCAAAGCAACTCCTATTTCAGCATTGTCATTTACAACTTGTAGATGATGAATAATTTCTGAGGCAACTTTATAATCATCTCTAAGTTCCCATGTTTCAGGATCGCTTTTCAGGAAATCACTAGAGTCAGTCAAAAAATAGCATGGAGTTCATTGTATCTTCATTGTATGTTCATGACCACAGATTTCTGAACATTTACCTATAGGATATAGTAGGAGGATCATCTTGCCCTGGTCGCTCGTGTAAAGCTTTCACCATTGCTCGTTTGGACTTGGCTGTCAATGCCAAATCAAAAAATGCCAAAGACACGAGCCCCTCACTAAGGTACCACAGATGACCTGCAAATTTATTGCTAGCTACTTTGGAGAGAGCAGGATTTTCTTATTGATAGCTAACCAGAGTTTTCAGTAAGCATAAATTATTCGAGCAACAATTTAGCAACAACGGCTGCCTGTGCTTCTCCTGTGCCAGAATGTAGCTTGGTAACGAAGAAGTTGGCTTTCCCCAACATCAGATAAAATGACAGGTAGACGGTCAACCAAATTTTTGCCTGTCAGATCCGGAAGGAATTGTCATTCAAGTGCACAACCAGTGTAGATGATGTAGTTGTTTTAAATATATCTTTTAATTTCTTAGCAGTTTCTTCTCGATATTGTTCTCGTTCACAATGTTTTGAAGAACGGCTGATTTTCAACTCGTGTATACATTGTGGCCTAGACTTTGAGCTGCAGCTGCTAACATGTATGTTGCCTTCCTGTCACTTAACTTTGTCCTGTCCAAAGCTGCTGCCAGACTTGGTGTCACAATATTTGTTGTTAGTCGCTTTTTTTAAAGGAGTTTTCCTTTTCACTAAATTTACATTTTGACTGCCATATCTTTGCATTCTTCAGTTGAATCATCACTACTATAGGTTTCAAGAATAATTTTTCCACTCATGGCTTCCAAATATTGATCATCTTTCTGCTTTCTCTCCATGCTTGATCTTTGCCTTTTAGATGCCCTCATTTCTTTTGAAGTAAGTACCATATCAACTGGTCCCATACAACAACGGCGACCTCTTTCTCTTTGGGCAAGCAGACACTCTTTATCCTCTTAGATTTCGATTATGTTTAAGGCATTCAAGTGAGCAATGTCAAATAAATTATCTAAGGCATCAACAAATTCTGTTTAATTTTTTTGCTGAGGCTCAGTTTTCCTGTTAACATTTTTCTTTAATTTTATCCAATAATAATTACTAATCGTAACTGTAATCGTAAAACTGAAACTCTATCTTTTGGATGCACAGTAATTAGGCTACGTTAGACAAGCACTGACAACTTCAACCTTATTGAGCTACCTCTAAAATATTGCTCAAATCAGCTCATATTGGCCAGATTTATTTTAGTATGTACTAGAACAAGATAATAAGCGGAAATAATCACATTTCAAAATTTCAGATTTCAGAACCACCCTAATATATATATATATATATATATATCTCTCTCTCTCTCTCTCTCTCTCTCTCTCTCTCTCTCTCTCTCTCTCTCTCTCTCTCTCTCCTCTCTCTCTCTCTCTCTCTCTCTCTCTCTCTCTCTCTCTCTCTCTCTCTCTCTCTCTCTCTCTCTCTCTCTCTCTCTCTCTCTCTCTCTCTCTTCTCTCTCTCTCTCTCTCTCTCTCTCTACATACATGCGTGTCCTAGGTGTCACCATCTGCTCTAACCTCGGGATGGGACCTCACCTAGAAGAGGTTCTATCGACATCTTCCTCTTCACTTCACACCCTCCGAGTCCTCAGGTTCCACGGATTTCCACCAAATGTCTTACATGACATAGCAAGGCCACCACCGTAGCTTCCCTGATGTATGCATCCCTGCATGGTGGGGTTATACCCGGGCAGGAGACAGGGAGAGATTGAGCAATTACTTAGAAAATGCGCCGAACTGGGTCACTTTCCCCCATCCATCCAAAGCGCTCAGAACTGGCTAGGCAGGCTGATGAACGTCTGTTCAATGCACCGGTTGCTGACCCAGGCCATGTTCTGCGACCCTATTTCCCTGCTGACCGAAATATTTCCCACAATCTCCGAGTGCGAACTCACAATTTCACATTGCCTGGAAAGAACGATAAAAACTTTATATCCGTATGCTTTATAGAAACATTTATTAACTAGTCACTGATACCTAAGAGAGATCTGATTTAACCACATTTGCTGTCAATGTTTTTAAAGACTGTGTAATCCTGTTGCGTTTGTGTCAACGAGAATTTTTGCAATAAACGAATATTGATTGATTGAATTATGTATATTTATATAATTCCTATCAGATTCTCAATGACGGTTGCTAGCAGGGGCGTCTACACCATAGAAATCTTGGAGCAAATGCTCCATCCAAGAAACGGGGGGGGGGAGATCTGTCAGTGTGTGTGCCACCATTTTAGGAGGAGGGGAGAAACGGGGAGGGGGGAAGAAGAGGGGAAAAGGGACGTTGCTCCAATGACTTAGGGGGAATAGACGCCCCTGGTTGCTAGAAAGGGTTGCCTCGTCCAGGGACGGATTTAAAGTGCTCTACGACCCAGTGTTGAAGAGCGGATGCAAGATAATGTTGGTGATCATGGCTAAGCTATGCATCTCGGAGTCGCATTTGAGTCATGAAGTTGGGATTTGGATCATGTGGTCAAGCTATAGCTAGACCAAATAAGCCAGTCAGTTCTCCCTATACTGTTAAATTTTACCTCATGCACGGCATCCTTCGCTTCTACCTCAATCTTATCAGCCTATACTTGTAAGCAGATATAATATTATGTGCATGAAGATTAGGTAATGGCAAATTATTATTTTATGATCCACAGCGTAGGCATGCATACTGCATAGGGATAATCATATTTTTTCATATGGCTTTTGTGTGCTAAATTGGAAACTTTTTTTTACTTTTCTGGTTTTTCTGGTTGCAATAAAGACTTTTTGATTTGATTTGATTTGATTTGATATGCTGACTGATAACCAGTTCTTGTGCCAGTTACCTGATTCTTAGACAACCTTGGCCAGCCGAATCGGATGGCGAAGATTAAACTGGTATTTTGGAACGGTTTATGTCATTTAGGATTACTAACTAAACTCATGACGGGAATCTGTCCGGCGTCTACTCGCTCGCTCAAGAAGTTTCTGTTTCCACGGGGCTCATGCACTGAGGGCGTCTCTGAATAGTAGGCCTATATACTGTGATAGGCGCCCTATAAATTACTAGATACGATACGATACAAATTCCTCGCCATTTTCACAATATTTGATTGTCCGCTAATCTAGTCTCCAACAGTACTGTCTAACGGCGTTGCCTCGTAGCTGCACTTATTTTACAGCCGAGTTCACCAGAGGGCACTAGTCATACATAACCTGGAAATACACACGCGCACTTGGAAAAACCAGTCATGCGACTAAAATTAATATTCGGGAATTTCCCATGCTGTTGCTGTCAATTTTTGCTTAGGTTGTTCTGACTATGTTAGCCCACCGTCATGCGTAAACTTCATCAGGCTGCTAAAGGCCTAGATTACCAGATATTCCTTAGTAATCGTAACTTTTCTTTTTAATCTCAGCCTATTGGCCCTTTACAACGCTGTCAAGTGCGGCTCCAACTGGCTGTAGGCCTAGGCCTATAATTCCATGGTCGCCAAGACGGTGTAGCCCAAAGATTTAAAGTAGCCTACAGTCTATTTATGCGAGTCTATTTATATGCCCTCGTCACCCCGTTGCTTTAAGTAGCTGTCTATGACTCAAAGATCTTTCTTAAATCTCTTAAATAAGGAAGTAAGACATACAGTACGTGTCAGAATATTTTCAGCTTGTTAGACGTGAAGTGATAGGTCTACGAGTAGAGTTAGGTGCTTTCACACTGGCGTCGTGAAGGGTGAAAAGTTGAAAGCAACACATAGCAGCTAATATCTTCTGCCACTGCAGTGCGAGTTTAAATCTGTTTACTGGATCTCATTGGTTGGATTGTGTATTGTTGTGCCTGCATGGTACGTTTCTATAGATTTCGTTAAAATATTTGTTTTCTTACTACCCTATTTCACAAACACCAGCGTGCTACTTAGGCGAAACGATACGCCATATCTCTGTTTTTTCTGTCCCTCTCGCCCTGCCTCTCTGTTTCATCTCTTCCTTCTTCTCTTCCGTCTTCTCCCATCTTGACCTGCTTACAGCTGTAAGCGTGAGTTGTAAATGTGGTGCATAAGGCCGACCGTTTGCGTGTGGGCTGGCCTCCGTTCGGCTGGGTTCCAGCCAGTGGAAACTCTAGACGTCCTACTAGCGTCCTACCAGCGACTGAGCGACGCTGGGGTTTTTTGCTATCTAGTCTAACACAGTGGACCATTAACCGCATGCGTGTGTAAGCCTTCTCCTGCATAGGTGTTTTAAACCCAAAAATGCACGCAGATCGATAGTAATAACAGTGATACGGATGATGCCTAAGAACAACAGTTACCAGTTACCAACAATCCAAGATAAAGGGCGGTGTTTCATAAGAAAAGTGGCAGAGCCGTTGTATAGGAAGAAATATGTATTGGTGGCAGAGAAAAAGAGGAACGAAAGTTGCCATAAAAAGCTACATCATTATTTTTACGTCGGAGCATGGGTCTCCCTCATCCCAGTTGCTCTTAGTTGAGCGTATTGAGTCTCTATCTAGAGGTGCAAGAGGCGCTGTGGCAGATGCGTAGTCCACCCACTGTATAGATCACCTCGCCAACCAGTATTCTAAAGAGGTCTGCAACAATTAGGTACGAGAAGTGAGTTGCCATGTTACCACTTGTTGCCGTTCCACTGAGACCGTAACAATTACTCCACTCTTTCCGTCAGGTGCCATGGCATAAATCTAGACATGCTCTCCTGATCCTCTCTTTCACTGACACTTCCGGTTGAACTGTCTTGTCACCAGTCTTGTTGTCTTCGAGACCAAGGTCTTGGTCTCGAGTGCACTCGAGTTCATTTTTAAAAGTCTTGGTCTTGGTCTTGGTCTTGAGACCAAAGGTCTTGGTCTTGGCCTTGAGGTTCAAGGTCTTGGTCTTGGTCTTGAGGTTCCAAGTCTTGGTCTTGGTTTTGCAAGACCAAGACCAAGACTTTTGTCAATATGAACAGTTTTAATTTTAACAACAGGCAAGAATTTCAAAAATGTATCCTGCAGTAATTACTCATACAGTTATTGCTTTAGTATTTACACGGTGTGAATGAGGCTTCACTGTTGTTTTTGATAATTATTTTGACTTCCGGGTATTTACCATGGAATGATTTCAAAACAGACTCATGATTAATTTGTACATTTACAACCGGTTCTTGAAAAGCTGCTTTGTGTGCTAGCGATTTCAGCACTTGTAGACCGTGTTTTTTCACATGGCAGAATTTTTATGAGGCCCCACAGGTCACGTACGTCTTGGTCAGAAAATTCTGAGCGAATTGGTTTTTATAAAATTCAACAGGCATTTGGAATAACATTTCGCATGAAGGACTTTTGTAAATACGAATTCGGAATTTTCTGCAGTCTCCATTTAGAGTTGTTTTGCTTGAATAACAGAAAACTCATGGTTTCATTAAAATAACGAGTAGTCCGACTGGACAATTTTTAGTAAGGAATAGAAGTCTGGATACGATTGTGATTTTTTTGGGTCTTGGTCTCGGTCTTGGTCTTGAGGTTCAAGGTCTTGGTCTTGGTCTTGAGGTTCAAGGTCTTGGTCTTGGTCTTGAGGTTCAAGGTCTTGGTCTTGGTCTTGGTCTTGAGGTTTAAGGTCTTGACAACAAGACTGCTTGTCACTGACATTCGTTCGGCTCCGACAATAATTATATTCTCTAGATCTTCTCTATGTAATTTTATAGTCACGTGTATTGTGAAGAGTGCTTCGTAAGAGGCACTATGCAAACGCGTTATGCCTCGAATTACCCCGGTTCGCATATATAGGCCTATAGGTCCTTCTCGGTACTGATCGGCAGTACAATTCAGCGCGGCAGAATTTGCATTAGGTTACTTCATCAGGTTTTGATTCCCTCCTTCACAAAAGTTTTCTTCTTCGGACGGTCTTCTCACTACACAACTGCTCTCTGATTTATCTAGACGATTCTCGTGGTATTCGATTTGTGCCTGCGCATAATATGAAACGATGAAGAATAGGCTATAGAACACTGCTGCTAAAACCTATTGATTTTAATTTACTTAGTCTCGGAGTGCTAAAGAAATTATGCTCAGACTCCACATTTCTATATTTAGGCCTATAGCGACGTTTAGAACATCTGAAGAGTGCAGTTTTGTTATCTCTTGTACGATTTTAGATTTGCTTCTAAGCTGAGTAATCACAAAGTCGCCGATATGTTTAGTCGTTTGCTTCGTCGTTTTTCTACCAAAACGACGGAAACACCAGAAATAACAGAAACACCAGAAACACCACATAACTGCATCTGCTTAACCAAGATATTTATCAGCGAGAAAGATTCAGGTATTAAAGTCACAGTTCAATGGTTAAACTATTGACCACTTTATTACTAATGAAATGATCTCTTAAGTTTGATGAGATATTGACACAGAAATATCGGATTGCAGATTGTTCCATATTGCTGATTGAGTGCAAATTTGTCTTTCTAATAGGCCTACATGCTGGCTTTCACCTGAACTACATTACATTAAACGAGGACATCAGGATTTCTAAAGAGCACCGAATACTATAAACTTAATCTACTTAAACGACTACCTTAGAGTGAGTGAAAGATGATGAACTATGTCTAATAATGATGATGGTAATAATAATAATATTAATAATAATAATAACTATAATAATAATAATAATAATAATAATAATAATAATAATAATAATAATAATAATAATAATAATAATAATAATAATACCTATAACTATAAATAATAATGAACCACAGTTCAGCGTCTCTCAGTACCAATTCAACGCTTTAATGCTGTGGCGTTCAGAGGTTTCTTTGCCAAGCTCGACCCGACACGGATGAGGTGTAGCGGCTGTAGCCGTTCCGGAAACATAACACTATTAATTTCTAAGATCTTGGAGAATGAAGTACCTCAGGGCAAAAGAAAATAATAATAATAACGATAATAATTATTATTATTATCGTATTTTTTTTATAATAATAATAATAATAATAATAATAATAATAATAATAATAATAATAATAATAATAATAATAATAATGAACCACAGCACTATTCCATGACGCCGAGACTGTAGGCCTATGACCTAGTAATTGGCCTACCTAGGGCGGACAATCTAATGAGGGAAACATTTAGACAAGAATGCTTTATAGTAGTAGTAGTAATAATAATAATAATAATAATAATAATAATAATAATAATAATAATAATAATAATAATAATAATAATAATAATAATTAATATAATATTAATATAATGACAATGATGATGATACACTGCGCGTGTCACCGGCCACGTCAGTCGTTGATCAACGTGTGCGTTATTTGGACGGAATTTTCATCTAAATGCAGAATTTGCTCAGTAACTTCGAACGTGTTGGAGTATTCGTCGGTTTGGCAGGGATTTTGTACGTCTAAGCCTAAGGGGTATTTTGTACGCAAGTAGCGTTGGCCTATGTGACTGCATCCTTCTGATGTACGATTGAGTCTGAGCCATAGGCATACGGGCTATGTAGGCCTACGCCGCCTGCAGCCGAGTGTTTTCGTCTAGGTGGAGGACGACCGACGCGGGTTACTTGATAGTTTAACCAAGGACAGTTATTGATTCTGATAATTATTGTGAGGGGACTGAGGGGTGAAGAGTCACATCAAGGCCGACAATTATGAGTGTGGGCACTGGCGGCGATCTTGTTTGACAGTTGGGGGGGGGGACAAGAGGTGAAAAATTTGTTGACCTTTTTGGTATTTCTTCAAAATTTGTGAGGACAACTTATACAGTATTCCCCACTGTTGAAGGTGGGGGTCTGTCCCTCTCGATCCTCCGGGATCGCCGCCCATGAGTGGGGGTTCATACACTGATTTGTAGGGGAAAGTGGCCCAAAATGACATATCTAATGATTTTTTTTACAAGTTTAGCATAATATTAATGGCACAAGTGTGACTTTGTTATCCTGTTTATCAGACACCTAGAGCACTTACATAATGCAGTGGTCCAAATACTAAAAACAAAAAATAAACAATAGACAAAAACCAACAGTTTGTAAAAATCCTTGTTCTATGTCATTTTGGGCTGTATGCTGGGCAAAATGACATAGGGTAGTCAAAAATGACAGACACACTTATCACCGAATTTATCAGGCTTATATGCAAATTTTACCAGTTTTTATTTATAGTAAAATGAAAATTATAACATATTTTATGTTCAGAATATTGGCTTAACAGTCTTGAGATGTTTTGAGATGAAACAGCTGCTGCAACCACAATGCAAATTAGGAAATTTTTAAAACAGAAACATTTTACCATGACAAAATATAACACTAACAACTCAGGGACAAGCAGAACTGCAATTCCACTTAAACTGTTGCAAGTAAGTAAAACAATCTGATACTGATAAACTAAGCAATCATCAGCAAATAAACCGAAATACTAGGTCAACAACACTACATAAAAAAGCTTCCAATATGTGACTAGCACTTAATGTATAAAAACTCAAACATCAATTGCTACAAGTCTACCAAACTTTGTCGTAGGCCAACATGACCAGTGCCCAACATGTAAACAGAGCGATTTCTATTCACTGCAGAAATTACACACAAAAGTTTGTGTGTTCTTTGAGATGCCAGCACATTCGCAATGTGCCCAGTTGTGGCAAACTGTGCACTTGAGACTTACGTTCACACGAGTTGGAGAACAATTCACTACAAAACAGGAATCTTGTGTCTGCATCATCATTTAGTTTCTGGCTTGAAGGCCTTGGCTCATTGGCCCTATTTAAATCATCCTGTAGATCACACCTCTTTTTGGTACGTTTGTTGCGTTCTTTGCTCTTTTTCACGGGAACTCTTTTTTGTACTTCCTCAAGACTGAGCGTTTTCGGTTTTACTTTTTTGTCTCTCGTTTGTTTGTTTTTGGCTATCATCAGGTACGGGCTGCTCGTCAAAACGCACCTTCGCTTGTTCTCTTAGTGCGGGATGCAGACTGTGATGAGTGTGTCATATTACCCGGTGATTTGTATGTCATTTTACTCTGTGTATGGGTGCTGGGTTGAGACCTACCGCTGTAGCCGCGGCGAAATGCTCCAAGCTAAAACTTGATCGACATAGTATCCATACACTTAACAAATGACTAAATTCCTCTGTATCTGCAGCTACCTGTTTTAGCAGCCTTGACTGTCGTAAACTGTCAAATTGTATCGAAATGTCACAAATAATCTAAACATCAACCACACACTTTTGCGCACGCCGCCATTATTCGTTAACTAAAAATAGCAACGTCAGGTTCCATGCTCGAGGAAAGTAAATGAGTAAGTTGACTGTATATACTATGGTCCAGCCCACAAGCCACCTATGTCATTTTACCCCAGTATGTCATTTTAGGATACTTTCCCCTAACTGATGAAGGAGCTTGCGCTTTGACTGAGCCTACATCTCCACATCCCGAGATGAATAAGATGACAGCTAGAAGGCGGAGAGGTGAGGGTGATGTCAAATCTTTCCAAGAAGAGTGTAGCCGTGGTCAAGATCTGTGGCGCTTACGGCCTATGATTCAGTTCGGCTGGCTCTCTTTACCTGTGTATCAGAGGCGTAGCTAGAGGGAGCAGAGGGAGCGACCGCTCTCCAAGAGACCATTTTCCAAAATGTGGGGACTTTTTCACAATTTATTTATTCCAATCGTTCGAAATTTATTTATTCCAAGCGTTCAAACGACATAAGAAATATGTCACCTTGTCCTTAAATGGTAAACCTCTTTCAAACTGCACTACTAAACAGTTGGCTGAGGCTAAAGCCTAAAGGTATTCTTGTAACATTTGATATGTTCGAATTCTTAGTTCTTCTAATGTTCTGCGAAAAAGTGCTCGAGAAGGCTTTCAGTTTATCCATGTATAGGCCTACACAGAGAAGTAGCATTGATTTACTCTCAGCTTCTCATTCAACTATTTGAAAACGAGTTGAAAAACATGCGAAATGAATGTGAATCTGAATCTGAACGGATTGAGACTGAAATAACTGAGCGGGTTCAAAAATGTGATATTACTACTGACTATGAGCAACATAGACTTCAGAAAAGAAAGAAATTCCACGAGAAAATGTCAGTGGATGATTCCAGAAGAAAATTCATGGTTGAACCTTACATAGTGTCTCTAGGTTGTGTCATAAATAGCCCAACTAAAAGATTTAATTAATTCATTAATTCGAGTATTTATATAGCACCTCTTCAAGAGGGCTACTAAGAGGTGCTCCCGACTCCAGCACTGCGAAATAGGACAGTGTACAATCTAGTGTAGAACATATCAGTGGGTGTTCTGAGGAGCAGGCGCAGCTCCAGGGGAAGCCAGTTCTATGCCGTCGAGCCCACCACTTAAAAAACACGGTTTCGCATGGTGGCTGTGCGTGCAAGAAGCACAGTGAGCATCCCCTTATGTATACCCGAAGAGCGGAGGTGACGGCTGCCCTGAACTCCCAGCACGAGGCGCCATAGGACCCGCAGATAAGCTGGAGTGCAGCCCAGCTGGCACCGCCACGCCTGGGAAACAACCCTGTATAGTACGCGCTGGTTGATAGGAAGCCAATGTAGGACTTTCAGCATATAACCAGAGACCTGAGCACTTGAGCACTTTACAAATGTGGCTTCCAAATTTACTTGGTTAGATTCAAGGCATTTTAGCAATGTGAATGCCGATAATGTGACCAAATTAAAATCTCTAGTAGACATGTACTAAAATTCATGATCGCCAATGTTCAATTTATCCTAGCCTGCCGTCCACATTGTACTTCATTTTGTTGACCTTGCCAATAAACAGCGCTGGTGTGGAACAATGCTTTAGCCGACTCAAACTCATAAAATCATACGTACGTTCTAAACTGGGCGAGGACAGGTTGTCTGGTTTAGCCTTGATTACGATCGAAAGACAGTTCGCTAGTGAAGTGGATTATAACGAAGTAATTGAAGACTTTGCTAAAATGAAGCCTAGACGAAAAAGCCGGTTGTTGTTTGCATTTATACTGTTATTTTATAGTATACTATACTATTACACATTTACTATACATTATTGCTTTTGCCACCTTTTGGGTGTTTCAGTGTTTCTTCTTAAAATACAAAAAAATTAATACTTATAGGGCCTAATCATAATGAATGTAATTAATTGAAATTATTTATTTAGGTATTTGGGGCCTTTTTTATGTGCTCGCTCCCCCTGGTGTTAAAACCTGGCTATACGCCACTGCTGTGTATCTAGGTACTTCCGTATTTTTGTGGTACATACTCCTCACTCTGTTTACATACACGAAGAAAGGCGGAGATTGCGATTTTGGGAAGGCACAATAATAAAATATTGCTTAAAAAGTGGGGGTACGGTACCCCAGTCCAAAAAGTGGGGTGTATCGATGCGCACTTGTCGTTGCAAACTTTCCAAACATCTTGATCCATTGACTCTTAACATGCTGCCATCTGTCAATTGTAGACGGGAATCAGTTGGTTAGCTCCACGCGTGTATTGTGTGCCTATTGTATTATATCTGAACATTTATAAAGCGCCTCTCACATAGGCGTAGAATCGGGGGGGGGAGCCGGGGCACGTGCCCCCAATAATTGAGGAGCCGGGGCAATGCCCCCCAAAAATCGAGAGAATTTCTTAAAATATTAAAATATTATGTTTCAATACAGACAAATTTCTTCAGAAGCAGAAAAACAGAGACACAGAATGGAAATACTTTCAGAAATTCAAAATGAAAATAAAGATTTATTTTTATCTTCAATATGAAACAAATTTACATGTCAACAAAACGCCCCATTTCATACGCATTACCGTAACACTGGAAGCCGCTGCTGACTGTCCAGAACAGAGGTGAAGAGTTTTTTTTCGGATTTTGGTTTTAAACTAAAAACCCACAAAATTTGTTTTTTTTCAATTTAAAAAAAAATAAATTTCTTATTTCTGTAGAAGTTATTTAAATAACATTGATTTAATGATTTTTAATTTTCGGAAATCTGAATTAACAACTGAATTAAACTGAGTTGGAGCGCTTGTTCATGCCATTTTTCATGATTTTTATGATCCGAAATCTTAAAATCTTAAAAACAACCAAAACAACAAAAACCATAGAAACATAAAAAAACAATAAAAAAACTTGTCATCTTGAAAAAACTTGTGTTTTTGCACCTCTGGTCCAGACCCCATGCCTCCCAATATTTTGGACAAGTTTACGCCAGTGGTGTTCGCTAATCAGAGACGCTCCCAGTGCGGAAGACCGAATGAATAGAAAGTGGTTTTAAGACAGTGGAACGAGGCACTGGGGCCACCAACTAATAAAGAGGAACGTGTCAATGGAGAGAGTTGATTCCAAAAAGCAGGACCAATGCAAGAAAAGGCTCAAGTGTGTGGGGACCGTTATTGGCGACTCTTCTAGTTTTCCGTGCATCGTTTTGCTCACTGACAGAAATTATATGTAGCATATCGTATACGAGACTGGATCTGATTAGTTTAGCCTACTACTGAAGTGACGCTATAGGCCTACTAAATTTTCAATTAAAATTACAACAATGAGTTCATTTTTTAGTTGGGCGACAGGCACATCTTAAACGTTGCAAATGGTATTCATAAAGACCAGTTAAAAGTGTTCTACTAATATGAGATGGTATGAACGATTGAACTACAGGACCCTATGCATAAAAAAACTGTCAATATCTCTCTGGCTTTAACTGCTATTTATTTAGCCTAATTTAGCATCTAAGATTGTCGTCCTCATGTAAAGTATATGTAAAGTGCATCGTTGCCATCATCATCATCATCATCATCATCATCATCATCATCATCATCATCATCATCATCATCATCATCATCATCATCATCATCATCATCATCATCATCATCATCATCATCATCATCATCATCATCATCATCATCACCACCACCACCACCACCACCGCCGCCGCCACCGCCGCCGCCGCCGCCGCCGCCACCACCACCACCACCACCACCACCAATACTTTTTACTGGGGTATTAACAGCAGACCCAGATAGGACCACAGTACTGCTCAATTACTGCAGCCTGTCAACGGGTAACAAAAATGAGCATTAATAAATAACATTTCTGGAATGAGTTTTCAAGGCAAAACGAGAATTCTAACCGTGTCAAACTTCGCCAGGACTAGTCCCTAATATTTATAGGGAAGTAAATGTGACAAAAATTATCAAAAAATTGCTTCTCACTTTGTAGTTCCTTTGAAGTCAGTGAGCATTGATGTGAGGATCGAAGGTTTTATTGCCAATGTTCGATCAACTCTGTGCTACAAGAATGTTGAGAAAAACCCGATTGAAGTACGATATGAATTTCCGATGGATGATCAGAGTGCTGTGTACCAGTTTGAAGCCCAAATTGAAGACAGGATCATCATAGCTGAATGTCAGGAAAGAAAACAGGTCAGAGTACATTTATAAAGAGAGATCAATTCTCTTGCTTGAAATTCTTGTTGCCATGTGTTGTGAATTAAATAGTAAAACATCTAAACAGTCCTAGTATGAAATGGTTTTGGTATTTGGGAGGTAAATGACATTCCTAAACTGAACTAATTGGAAATGGCGTAGGAAAAGAAATGCAAAGGCTGACTAGGCCGTTGCTAAAAGCGACATTAGCCTAAAAATTCGCTTGGCCTTGTACTGGGACTTCCATATGGCACATCTGTCAAGATCCTTCCCACTTAATTGAGGGCGAGAGGGCATGACAGGAATGGCCTTCGTGGATCCACCTTTGTAAAATGGTCTTTGTTCTTGTACTGAATTACTGATCACGGAGGAAGGTAAGCAAGACCGGCGTGGCTAATAGTGGCTAGATGAGGAAAAGATTTCTTGACCTGGTTTTTGAGGATCTCAACCTGAGGCTAACCAATATTGACCAGAGACTTGCCGAAGACAGAAATCAACTCCTGTGACTTGGTTTACTGCAGATTCTTTAAACAATTACACTAAAGTGTAGATCATTGACTAGGTGGACTCCGGAGGGGAAGCGTGGGAGAGGAAGACCAAGAAAGAACTGGGTGGGAACTGTTCGAGAAGATCTTAGATGTCTCTAGATGACGGTGGAGGATGCTGTTGAGGTGGCGAAGGACAGAGAAGAATGGAGGAACTAACGCAGTTCCTCCATTCTTCTCTGTCCTTCGCCGATGTGCAGCTCTGCACGGGAAGGACTAAGTAGTAAGTAAGTAAGTAGATCATTGAGTGTGGCCATGAGAGGAACCTGATGATGTTACTGCACTTTACATACTCATTTGCTTACAGGCAAAGGAGACTTATGACGAGGCTTTGAAAGGAGGCTTTGGCGCCGTCTTGATGGAAGAAGATGATTCCTCGTCAGACATCTTCACATGTCTTGTGGGCAACTTACCACCAGATGCAGAGGCTGTCATCAAGTTTGGATATGTCACCGAGTTGTCTCTTCAACCAGATGGAACCCTTTGTTTCCTTCTGCCAACCCTTCTCAATCCACGATACAATCCAGCAGAAAAGCGTAAGGAATTCTACACCTATTTAAAATTAAAAAAGTTAAAACTATTGTCTACTGTGCTGTCAGTCAGTCACTCAGGAATCCATACCGTCACGAGCTGGGTAATACAGGTTTTCATTTCACTCTTTCCTTCCGGAAACGATATTATTAATTTACTAAGATGCCGAACAAGCTGAAACAAACGAACGAAAACACATTTTAAAATTCTTTTAAACAGTCTTAGGACGGGCAAACATCTAGTATAATTTAATGTATAGGTCCCCTATATATTCACCATAGAACTTGAACTGCATTATCCATACAGGTTCAGAGTACCTCTTCTCTTCAACCTTGAATTGCGCATTTCTTTTCTATCGACAACCATCTAGGCATAACCCTCGACACTTCAAAATATACAGAAGTTTTTGTATTTACTGGATACCTAATATTAGATTAATTTTTGCCTTTACTTCTTTTTTGCTGATTATCTTATCGTACTTTTTAATTCTTGTAGCTGATGGGTCTCATAGGTCAGAAGGTGTTGTTCATGTTAAAAAAGGAGAACAACCATACACCTTTGAGATCAAGGCAACCATTGTGAACCCAGGGAAAGTTGTCCGTGTTAGCTCGCCCAAAGACGAATTTGATGTCAAACTGAGCCAGGATAAAACATCAGCACAGGTAGGTAAAAAATATTAACTAGATTGAGTTGGACGATAGCTGGTGTGAACAGAATGAAGTGGACCAGGAAGTACATCTTAGACTTTGTGTGTATGTATGATATAATTTTATGTAACATGTATTTATGCATGTGTATATTATGAGTGTGATGCATATATGTATGTATGGAATATGTATGTAGATATATTTGTAGGGTATGCATGTAGTATGTGTGCATGATAAATCTATGATGCATGCATAATGTATATATGACGCATGCATGCCATATATAGAGGTCATGATTATGTATGCATGTAATCTAATCTAAAAGAATACCTATATATAGCGCCTTTCAAGCACGTGTTAGAGGTGTAACGGATTTGGGGTCCAGCCGCTTCGTTCAGCTTCTTTGCCTGCCGCGGTCTCCTTGCCGCGCGTCCTTGCCGCGTCTTGCCGCACTTTGCCGCGCGTCCTATGTCACGGCCGCGCTCTGCCGCGCTGTGCCTCACCAGCAGAAACCTTGCCGCGGCCGCGCTGCCGTGACGGCCGCGCTCTGCCGCGCGACGTCTCTTGGACAATATGAAAGGAGCAGTCACAAGAAGTCAGCAGTGCAGTCCGGTCAGTCAGTCACAAAGAGAGGCCGTTGCATTCAGTCGTCGCAGTCATAGTCGTCGCAGTCAGTCACGGTAGTCCGGTCGTCAGTCGTCGTCGGCAGTCATAGTCGTCGAATACAGCGTCGTCGTGAAAGGGTCGCAGCGTCGTCAGTGAGCGAGTCGTCGATCGGAAACGCTTCCTTGTGTTGTCGGTCGGTCAAGGGAAGTTGTGAGTTACAAAAATACGATTCGCAAACGGAAACGAATCCTGTACGAAAAGAAACGACTGTGGAAATACGGAATTCTGAACTCTGTGCGGACTGCGAGAACGTTTGTTGCTGTCGGTGAACTATGAAGGGCTTGAGACACGGACCGGTTTGGTGAATATATGTTTCTTTGTACCGACGCATTAAAGTTCGATTGTGTTTTTGAATAATAAAGGGTTAAACGTCTTACTCTTAGTCTCCTGCATACCACTGGAGCCTTACTCCGCGGACAGAACGAAGAACCCCCACTAGATAGCGGGCTGGTATCGGCCATCCTCTAGTTTGCCCAGCCTGCTATAACGCGACAGAAGCACTGCTTGTACGGCTATCTACTCTAATCTCAAGACTGTACTCTTCAGCCGGGGTTGCGTCGGAAGTGCTTCTGAGCAAATAACCTTTAAGAGGCGCTATACAAATTCTCCGTACGAATGAATGAAAGAATAACTCATCTAAACAAGTGCGAGTGGTTTAGGTAGCCAGAAATTGTGTGTTGATGCTAAGGACAGAAATATTATCAGTAAACACAACAATGCAAAGAAGACTGGAAGAGTCACCAGTGGCTAACAAACAAACAAACACACGTGGTGCCCAACCAATGGATTCCTATCAGAATTTGACAGCATTATGTTCAGAGTCTCCACATCAGAGGCAGTGCCGGCCTTAAGGTGCGAACTGTGCGGTCGCACGGGGCCCGCAACTATGTTCAGAATCTCCACAATTCAGCGGTATGCGCAACGTACGGCGGTAATTGGTGATGATGGTGGTTGTGTGGTGGCGTAGGAGTAGAATCAGGATAAGATAGCTTGAAGTGTTCGGTTTTCGGTCAAGAGTGGAAAAACTCCAGAGGAGAGGGAATCTATTTGCTTTAATTTTATAATTCGACGTCTGTTCAAGCCCAGCATGATCTCATATGAAACTGTGACAGGTGTTCTGTTTGGGTTAAGGTTACTCTGGCTAAGCCTTTTGTGCCTGATCATGATCTGACGCTGAACGTGGCAACTGAAGAACCAAATATACCTCACGTAATCTTTGAAAAAGGCGATGCTACCAAAGGTCTGTGCAACTGTTTTCTTAACCTAGAGTTTATGTACTATAGTCTACTGACAGAAAACATCGTTGCACTCATGTGTTAGTGTCAATTTTCTTTCAGAGTTATGCGTTAAGTAGTATGTATAGATGTATGCATGTAAGTATTTATGCATCTGTGTATGTTTGTACGTACGTATGTATGTATGTTTGTGCATATAAGTACGTAATTGAAAATTTTTATATTGAATTTTAATTGCATTTCAAAAGGCTATAATTGCAAGTCTTCATAATGTCACAGTTCACTAAGAACAGCAAGTTCGTGGATATATGTAGCAGACTGTTGCATTATCCAATCCAAATTTTTCCGACAGTAGACCGTTATCCAACAAATTAGTTAATTTAAATATTTCTGCTCGTTTAAATTAATTATTCTTCCTTTATAACCGATTACATTATTCGTTTCTGTAAAATTTTATCAAGCTGACGAGTGTTACATTCTGCTGCTGCTGCTGCTGGAAAAGTTATTTATTTCTCGTTTGTGTCAGTTTTTCTGTTTGCTTACTGTGATTGTCGGCTGGCTTGGGTCGAGTCACTGTTTTATTGTCAGTTGCTCAACTTCGTTCACTGCAAAAATTAGTTCCCAACACTGTTTTGTAATTGTTTGGGTATAGGACCAAGTGAACCCAGTCTTGTTGTCCTCGAGACCAAGGTCTTGGTCTCGAGTGCACTCGAGTTCGTTTTTAAAAGTCTTGCTTTTGGTCTTGGTCTTGAGACCAAAACTCTTGGTCTTGGTCTTGGTTCTGAGGTTCAAGGTATTGGTCTTGAGGCTCAAAATCTTGGTACTGGTTTTGCAAGACCAAGACCAAGACCAAGACTTTTGACAATATGAAGAGTCATTTAACAAAGCGCAAGGACTTTAAAAATTTATCCAATAATTACTAATACAATTGCCTTAGTATACACGGTGTGAGTGAGGCTTTACTGTTGCTTTGGACATTTATTTTGACTTCCGGTTATTTACCATGGAATGGTTTCAAAACAGACTCACAATTTGTACATTTACATCCGGTACTTGAAAAGCTGCTCTGTGTGCCTATGATTGGTCTGTAGAACGTATTTTTCACATGGCAGAATTTTTATGAGGTCTTGGTCAGAAAATTCTGAACGAATTGGTTTTTATAAAATGCAACAGGCATTTGGAATATCATTTTGCATGAAGGACTTTTGTAAATACGAATTCGAAATTCTCTGCAGTCTGCACTTGGAGTTGTCTTGATTGAATAAAATAAACAATTCATGTTTCAATAATATTAAAATAGCGAGTAGTCCGATTTGACAATTTTTAGTAACGAAAAGAAGTCTGCATAATTATGGTTGTGATTTTTTGGGTATGTTTCTCGGTTTTGGTCTTGAGTTTCAAAGTCTTGGTCTTGGTCTTGGGGTTCAAGGTCTTGGTCTTGGTCTTGAGGTTCAAGTTCTAGGTCCTGGTCTTGAGGTTCGAAGTCTTGGTCTTCGTCTTGGTCTTGAGTTTCAAGGTCTTGGTCTTGGTCTTGGTCATGAGGTTTAAGGTCTTGACAAAAAGACTGAGTGAACCTGGCTGGAACCTGTAGCTTTCTGTGCTCGTCTGTCTCCCATGATCTGAAGATTCTGTTTCTTTCTTGACTAAATTAGGTCCTCTTTACTCGTTGAATGGTTGGTTTTGCTCAGAAGTTGAATTTTATAATGGCTAACCCATTGAAATGGGCAATTTTGATGGGAACGTTTATTTTGAAAATGGAGTTTGAGCACAGCTCCTCGGTTACGGAATTCTCGGATTGCTCTCCTCCGCCTAATCTTTGTTGAAATGCTAACTGCATGTTGCTGTTTTCTCCAGACGGAATTCTGAAGAAGGACATCGTTATGCTCAACTTTTTTCCGGAGTTGAAGGATGCAGACTACAACAACAACCATGAGATCATCTTTGTTGTTGACAGATCTGGTAACAATCCAGCGTTGCTCTAGCCAACAATATATGGATTAATTAGCTAAAGCAATTATCCTTGCATTGAAATTAAGCCATGCCGTCTCAATTTTCACATATTTATTAGTAAATTTGGTATTTATATATATGTAGTCGCTATTTAATCAAGCTGTGTTGATGCAGCGAGTTAACTTCCTCTGTAGATCCTGCTTTTTCTAACAGCTGCAACATATTGTTTCTTCATTGTTTCTTTTACTTGCTGATCATATAACTTGATCGATGTTACCGTTAAAAGTATTGATTGTGCTGACATTTACTTGTATTACGATAAATGTTAACTAGGTGGCCCTGTTAAGCGGGATCAAGATCCCTTTTGGGTCTCCTCTTGTTGCCAAAGTTCAAACTTTTTATGTTGTATTTTCCTTGTACTTCAAATGGCTTCAATAAAAGGATTGATTGATTGATTGATATTAGAGGAATTCAAGTAAATGTATTGTTGGACTTCAGATTATTGGTCTTGACACTCTTAAACGAGTCCACATTAGAAGTGAGCTTCTGAAGTTTTACATTATATAAGTTCTGAGTAGAGTATATTATACGCACACACGCGTACGTACGTACGTAGCCTACACACATATGTGCAGCAATCTCAGTTAATGAGCAGAAGATACAATTATTCTTGCGCCCATGGGAAACTCGGGTGTGGCTAGCGTGCAGTGTTTTTGTAGTGTGTTAACGAAAGCTATTTTCACAGGCAGCATGAGTGGATCGCGTATACAACAAGCAAAAGAGACTCTCTTACTTTTTCTGAAGAGTTTACCACCCGGATGCTACTTCAATGTTATCGGATTTGGTTCCAGATTTGAGCTTCTATTTCACGAGTAAGCCAGCTTTCTAACTAATTATTCTTAGTAATTAATCGTAATCGTAAACTCAAAATCTCTAAAGCGATACTCTGATTAATCTGCGTGGACAAAAATATTATATTTGTTGGCTGTTCGAACTGTTTGATTGATTTTTAATAGAATTTGCGTCGCCGAATACGCTAGTGTTGTTATAAGATTATTATCAGTTAAGGTTTCTGAGATAAATGCTCATATGTGATGCATAGAAATAAACAAAATCGCACATAACTGCAGTTTTTTCCATGTAGCGTGCTTGCACTGTCTGATGAGCGTTTTGTGCCTGAATTGCGTTTGTAATCAACACCAGGAACCTGTGTGTTCATTGTCAAACAATAGTCCACCAGCATACTAGGATTCTACCAATTTTAGGGTCGTTTTCCATTTTTGTTCTGTCTTGATGAAATCTTTCACAGAGTTTAAACCATGACCATAACTTTTTCATTGTTTATACCATTGTAAAGAGCATTTATCAGTTACGTGGGCCTACAAACAGTAGACATCACACAACACAAAGAAAAGGAGAACTTAAAGGGACCAAGGTCCCGCTACTTAGGGCCCTGTGCGATTTGTTGTTAGTTGATTATATTTGTTACAGTTACACTATAATGAAAATCGTTTTAGGAATTGAAGATATTTGATACAATAAATTTGAAATCGTTTTAGGAATTAAAGACATTTGTTACTCTAAACTTAGAATCGTTTTAGGAATTAAGGATATTTCTTACACTAAAATTAGAATCATGAATACTCTTCACAACTTTCACAAGTAATAGTAACATTACACAATACACATGTGTCGTTTATACGATATAACCATCGTTGTCTAAGAGATCTAAAATACTTCATATATTTTGTATGACTGTCACAGCTATATTAAATACTATTCTTTTATTAATATTTTCATCTGGAAAGATCATATTTAAAAATCTCTGCAAAAATTGATAAGAATTTTGGCATTCTAAGTCGCGCCTCATATCTGTTACCACCCCGGATTCGTTTAACGCTCTATTATAAGTTGATCTACCCCTACCTTGTTTATTGCAATTCAACATGGGCCTCAATTATAAATCTAATTTACAGAGGTCTGACCATCCTACAAAAACGAGCCATTCGAATCGTCGCGGGCACTCCATACGGATCACACACTGATCCATTGTTTGCTTAACTTAAAGTACTGAAAGTGAAAGCAAATTAGGATTGCACTATTGGGCGAATTTATGTATCGTTACGAACGAAATATGTTACCCGTTATATTTAATAAACTCTTCCACCGCACCACTGAAATTCATTCTTATCCTACAAGAGGCACTAATCTGTATCGGCAACCCTTTGCACGTACAAATGTCCGCTTGTTCTCCAGTAGATATGCAGGAGCCAAGGTTTGGAATAGTATACCATTATTGTCACGCCAATAACCGGGCTTGCAAATCTTTAAAAATGAATAACGGCGTTATCTGATAGAACAAGGCTATTGTACGATTGTTATCCAGCATTATGGGTGTTTCGTTAAGTTAGTTAATTAAGTTTCTTTCTGGCCTGTGTTGAAATACAAGCACTACAGTAAATAAACACTTAAAACATTGCCACTTGAGACAATTTCTCGAATATTTTAAATGAAACAAACAAATGGTTTTCATTTCTATCGATGGATGTTTGTACAGCAGCACAAAACATATAATTTACTGTTTACTAGTATGTTAGAGCATTTCTGATTCCAGAGGCAGCCGAGAATATTGCCAGGAGACGCTGAAAACCGCTTGTGAACACCAGCAGAATATGCAGGCCAACCTCGGAGGTACAGAGATTCTGGAACCCTTGAGGCATATCTACGACAAGCCACCCATGGGCACACACTGTCGAGAGGTATGCCGTTTTATTGTTCTATAAAAGTAGACAAAACTTACAATAACCTACATAGGTATGCTATCTGAGTTTTCTCTCTTATTTTTAGTCCATCTGGCAGTCCCAGATGGAGTAAGCCAACCCAAATGCTCATTGATCCAAGTTGTTGATTGTTAATTGCTTCCAGATTCTTATCCTGACAGACGGTGATGTGACAAATACAGAGGCTGTGATTGATTTGGTCAGAAAGAATGCCAGCAACACAAGGTAGGAGAACAGTTTGAATTATATTTATTTAGCAAGCCATAATTGTTAACAATAGCATCTTAACGCCAATGCCGTCAATAATGCAAAATTTATCAAATTCATTGATCACTGAAACCACTGTTGTGATTGTCAGGTGTTCAGCCCTAAATAGATTTGTCCGACTGACCTTTCTAGTTATAATCATCTTGTCTCTGCTCGCAATCATAAAGCAACCATCGTAGTCGTCGACGCTCTGACGATTATTACTAATTGCTCGTCGCTGTCATTCTTGTCGCTGTCATCGGCATTGTTATCTTGACTCTTATTGTCACCACTTGTAGAATCTCTTCATCATGAATGTGTGTATCAAAACATTATTTAGTGCATGGTAAGTATAATCGCTATCTGTGCTAGCCCATGATTCCAAGTTTTAATCATCTTCACTTCAATACCAATAACAATATTAACATCCCCACCAGCACCACCACCACCACCATCATCATCATCATCATCATCATCATCATCATCATCATCATCATCATCATCATCATCATCATCATCATCATCATCATCATCATCATCATCATCATCATCATCATTATCGTCGTCATCACCACCACCATCATCATCACAATTTACACGCAGTGTCATCATCAACAGTGTCATCACTAGGAGTTTCTTCGCAGCCTTTTTCGTCACCATGATCGTCATCCCCATTCTGATCGTCATCGTTATTTGTCTAAAGCTCGCTGTGTGAAATATTAATGAACATTCCTAGCATGACCAGGCTTGTCTGCTTTTCTTTTAGATTGTTCTCGTTTGGCATTGGAGAAGGTGCTTCCACTGCTCTCGTAAAAGGAATTGCGAGAGCTGGACGAGGAACGGCAGAATTTACAAAAGCAGACGACCGACTTCAGCCTCTTGTAAGTGTTGAATTTCATGCGGCTTTATTATATGTCGAATTTGGTCATTTAATAAATTTAGATGTTTAATCTGTCCAATTTAATATGATATACATGAAAAGTCATATACTTCCAATGAATTGTAGAATACTCCATTACTCCAATAAATGTTATGCGACTGTTCTTGCTTTACTGCTTTATGTGCTCTTTTGTTTTCGTTGTTGTTCTCTCATCATTAGCAGTACCGTAGCGTATACTGACATCGATTAAGATACTTACCAAGATTTTAATTTTGCAAGTTTGATATCGATAAACACCTAGCATTACAGCAATCGACCTTGATTTTCGTTTTCTTCCAGTTGTTCGCTAATATTATTATACCAGATGGCTTCCGTAGCAATCAATATGTTCAACTATATACTTGACAGTACTGGTAACTGTTCAGTACACGGTTGCCACTTTGAATCTATACTTCGGTAGATAATCGTACAGTTGTTGCTCATTATATCTTGAGAGCGGTTGAACTTTGAAACCGTTAGTGAAAGTTGAAGAGCTGATGGTGCTGAATTTCAGGTGGTGAAGACTTTGAAGGCAGCCATGCAGACTGCAGTTACCGAACTCCATCTTGATTGGCAACTCAAAGGAGGACCTTGTGAGATGGTTCAGATGCCAAAGGAGATTCCCCCACTTTTTGCTGGCGACAGATTGATTATTTATGCTATGACTTTAAAGGATAAGGTATATTTCGACAGCTTCATTACAGTTCAGATGAGCTTAATAACTAATTTCATTGGAGTTGTTTATCAGCGAAAATGTTCAATGTTCTCTCTTAGATTAATGTTTGCTGGTTGAATACTTAGCCGTCACATTTTTGAGTTTATTTTATCAATAATCATGACTCATTTTTAAAAATTCAAATGCTTTGTCAGCGTGAATTTTCAGTTACGTACGTGTATGACTACACTTCATAAAGTTGTATTGTGCTACTAGACAGGGCTGTTTAAACAAGCGTGTATTTTATACAGGAAGTGCTAGATGGTAAGGTACAGCTTAAGGGAAAGATTGGTGAACGCAGTTTGAAGTTTGAGAGTGGAGTGGATGCCGGTAAGAATACTTCCTCAAAGGATGGTACTTTTCCAATCCATCGTTTGGCAGCCAAGGCACAAATCAAACAACTTCAGGATACTGGAAAAGGTTAGTTTTCTCAAATCATAAATGCACGATATTAATATCTACACTTTACATTGTTATATTTAATTATTATTAGTGGTGATGGTAGTAGTAGTTGTAGTAGTTGTTGTGGTAGTGACAGTAGTAATATTAATATTTATTATACTGGTGTTGTTAGTGTTGCCACGGTCATTACAGATTGTCGCTTTATTTACCGTTCATATAAAAACGCAACTGGATTTGTAGGAAAATGATCAAATATGTCTAAACGTCTATGTTACACATACGTTTACATTTCATGAATATTTTGGCAGTTGAAAACAAGTTGTTGATTGTGCTGTTGAGCACGGCTGCGAACGTCATTTCATGCCACACATCTATGGTTGGAGTTGACAAAAACCGCAAGGAGAAGGTCGTTGGTTACATGAGGCGGCGCAATGTCCCAATGATGTCAGATCCAACTCTATGCTATTATGGCGCATCTCAATTCCAGGCTACTGCGTATAAACCACAGGTAGGTAGGACTATCACGGCGACCAATATACACCGTATAGACAAGTTTCTTTGTCTATGTAAGTACACATAAACTTTTAAACACAAGACGTCTTTAAGAAATTTATCACTGAAACATCGACAGATATCTAAGTGTTTATCTCGACTGCCACAGCCACGGTCATTACACGCACTGCCTGAGCGCATCTGCTGACCTATGCTTGCTTTGATATGCTGAACCGAAGCAAGTTTTCATTGCCCATCCTTGCTTCAAATCAAACGTTCAGTATGTTTGATTATCTAGAGGATAAGTTCTCTAGATGCGTTTTTTTCAACTTGTTGAGAGCTATCATATGGATAAGAAGATGCCACGAGAGGAGCAGAACCTGAAAATCCAAACGATGTTTATAATCGAAATAACAAAATGCCACGAACAACATGATCGAATGCAGCACTCAGATCGAGAGACAGATACTTTGCCAAAATCCACTGAGTAAAGTAGATTGTTAAGTGTGCCAGTAAGAGCAATCTCGATTGAATGTTGTTTTGGATAAGTAGATTGAAAAGGGCTAAAATTAGGAACGGTATTACAGACTCTGAAAACGTACTAGAAATAGGCGTTCAAGCAGTTTATATAGATGTCATTCTGATTGGAGAGATAGGCCTTAGGGTGGTCCACTTGCATATGGTAAAATTTCAAAGTGTCCAAAAACTCTCTCCACAAGGCTGCCCTTATTTCACTATGCATACAGAAGAACCATGCAAAAAATTGAATCAATCTGAGTAGTTTTAGGGGTCGCTATGATTTCAACAATTTTCTGATACACGCATTTCGGATGAAATTTTGGTCGTATAATGTTCTGAATTTTTGTTTTCAAATGACTAGAACAATAAGAACTTGTAACAGCTGCACTGTACAGGCCTACCTGCAAACTGTTGCAGTGGCATTTGCTCCATCAAAATCTACTCCAAAGACAAATAATCTCTAGAGGAACAGAGTTTCTACACTGTGTCCCGATGAAAGTAGACCCAAAGAAAAAGTGTCGTAACTCAGTCAAAACGTTTAGCATTTTCCTGAAATTTTAAAAACAACAACACTAGCCACGTCTACGGTCGTGTATCCGTGAACAAGGAGGACATTTTGAACACCAGGTGTAGCTGAACTTCACTTCCTTATGGCTCTTGTATGTTGGAAATTTCCCATTTTCAGTACTGCATCTCAAACATTCATAAACTTGACAAACTCACCAACATTTCCAAACGGCGTTAAAATTGGGTGTCAATATGGCTACTGTTAGCGTGTTTAAAATTTCAGGCAAATGCTACAAGTTTTGACCAAGTTATGACACTTTTTCTTGGGGTCTACTTTTCATCGGGACACAGAGGTTGCTGGCGCCTTAGATAGGGTTAATCTTCCAGATCGTGGAGCTATGTTTGTGGTTGCATCGATGCAAAGGGACTAGTATTTGAAACCACAGTATCCATTGAGGAGCTTGTGTTCTCTTTGAAGAAGCACTGGGTCATGAGCTCGTGCAGATTGGGTGCCGTCATCATGTTATGGAGGTCGTTCTCAGTGCTCAGTGTCTTCACAGCTCTGTTTGGCACAACTAGGGGACCCGAGGTTGGCCTATTCAAGAGCTTCCGGAAGAAATGGTCATACACACAACAAGTGAGCTACAAACCAGCAAAAGATGGGCTCTTTGGTGATGATATGCACAGGAGGTCATATGATTTTTAACAACTCCCATGAACCTCCAACAGCCCAGAAAGGATTACCTTGAGCTTCTTCTGTTGTGACTCATCTTCCTTGCGGGAACTGTGAAGGCCATCAAGTTCCGAGCTGCAGGAGCAATGCACCATGCTCACTGGATGGTGAAGGCCATCTATGTTCTGAATATGGTACTCCTCCAAGACCAGCTGACAATGACGGCCCAAGAGAAAAGTAGACTGACAGAGCTTCCTTGTTTGCTGCATGGCCGTTTCTGGCATGAAGCTCCACTGGCAACGAATGCTGCAAGGAATGATGCCAAGATGCTTAGCCTGCTCAAGGTGCATCAATGCCGCCTCCACAGCATTGTCTCGTCGTCTTTGGTACCTTTCTGAACACCTCAAAGCACTGGCACTGTTCGACAGTCGGGTTGACCCAAATGTCAAGAGGGCAATGGTAGCCAACCTCCAGCTTGCAAGACTCCATCGGCTCTGGGAAGAGTGAATGCCACCAGAGTCACTGACTTCTGGAGACTGGAGAACTTTGTAACCAAGCAAACCATGCACCTCTTCAAGTTGCTGAGCATGATAGGGAAGGAGGAGGCTGAGATTTTTCTTTCACAGGACCCAGAAGAATGGGAAAATGACAAGTCCTACAAGAAGTTGAAAGCAAGAGTCCAAACCATGAAGGTGGTTAATGACAGAGCTGAATGTGGCATTGCGCTCATCCAGAAATACAATGAAATGATCTCAAACGATGAAGGTCAGAAGCAGTTCATGCTCCAGTTTGTTCAATGCCACCGCCAGATGTACCCCTACCCCATCCAAAGCAGCCATGACAGTTGATGATCACTAAAAGGAAAACATTGTAAACTGTTGCTATGCATAGTTGCATACACAGTTTGACTATATCCTTCAGACATTTTCAAGACTAATGCTTGTTACTGTTGACATTTTTAGATACCAGTTAACAGTTTTTCAATTGTTTAATTATTGTTCACTTCCTGTAACTGACTGTCAAAAAAAAATTAAACATGGATGTATTTGTCAAAAATAACTCGTTGTTTGCTGTTTTTCGGTATTTATCCAAAAAGTGATAATTCATAGCGACCCCTAAATATTCTCAGATTAACTTCAAAATTTGTCATAAAATTCATTATATTACATGTAACAGGGGCAGCCTTGTGGAGAAACAAATTTTTTAATTTCACTGTTTTGGACCATCCTAATAGGCCTGTATTTAGCCAAGCGGTCTTTAATAGAGATTAGCAGTTTAAAAGCTGAGGGAGAACGCGTCGCAAAAGGACAGGTTAACCAGATGAGCAATAGGGACAGAGAACTCTTTTAACAGAATTTAATGGGGATATTTCCAAGATAGTCAAGTCATGATGATTCAGATGGAACATTACCAATGAGTCTTGCAACTTCCTGGACTGTAGTTGGAGGCATTGTACAGAACTCATCGCCAGCGTGTTGTCTATTGTGATATTGCGGGTTTTAATTTAGAATTTGAACTTAAACAAAATTTAACACTTGGACTTAGATTTTTTTTATCTTCAAGATCATTAGAGTTATTGCAAGAACTCTTTGAGAATGAAGGCGTTTGTTTAAAATAATCCATCGATCACTAGTGGTTTGAGCAATGTCCAACAGTTCAGGATAGAACTGCTGTCGATATGTTGTGCTTAATTTATTCAACACCCTGTAAGCTCTTTGGTTGGTAATTGATTCCGTAACTTAACTGTTCAGTATGCCTCCAACAACGTTTCAGACGACGATATTGATCGGGTTGCACCAATTCAGCGCAAAATCATTTCTTGGTATATAGGTTTGTAAGGTCTTCTATGAGCAATTACGAGCAGGTGCAACTTTTTCGAGCTCCAACAGGACAATAGTAGACAGTTCCTCTGAAAAAGCACCTGCTCACTGGGCTTAAAACACTTATGTGTTGATTGGCACCGGCTTTGTTGATCTACTTGATAGGACAATATGACAGTGCAACTGAAAACGGCTGGTTGTACCCATTACCAAGGTAGCAGTGACGAGATTGGTCAGATATAGAGTCATAGCACGAGCAGAAAATCATTAGTAAATGCAGAAATTGTGGACACGATGTCAAAAAATTCGCGTATAAGGCGTAAATATAGAACTAAGTGGTAGACGACAGATGTTGGTGACGATCAATCAGGGAGCATCCTTACCTATTCAGACAAACTGAAGGTCGTAAGAGAATAGATGAAAGAAGTTTGAAGAGGATGCACGGTTACTTGAACCGAAGAACGGTACATGACTGCTGACAGGACCACGGTCGCAGTCAGGACCAACATCGACAGGCAGAGTTGACGGTGAACATGCGGAGCGGAGCCTTCGGATAGCACTCCTTGCTTGATACAGGACAATACGTGACATGAGGTCTGGTCTGAGCAAAAACATACCATGAACCATCGCCGCTGTCTTGTCTGCTCTCCCCTCGATTAGGCGAACTCGGTTCTTGTCTGTATCTTAGATTCTGAACTCAAAAGTCTCCAACGCATCCAGAATTCCCTGGCTCGCGTTCTTCTGTGTGCATCTTCTCGTGCAAACTACTTAACCCCTTTTTGTCCAACTGCATTGACTTCTTCTGAAAGTCAGAATAAGATTAAACTGGCGTATCTTACATACAAAAACCACCAGAACGAGTACTCATATCCGCCTTCAACCACATGCATCTCTCCGTAATCTGCAACGGTGCAGAACTGTCATGAGCTCTGATGCAGTCCATGTTGCTGCCCAAGCAATGGAACCGATTAGCAATATTTCTTCGATGCTTGAACTTTTATTATTTCTTTAAGAAACATCTCAGAACAACATTTCTCACTGGCTTTCAAACATCTGGATATCTATCTAACTACTCTTCACCTTGCGGCTGACTAACCGCATCAGATTCGCATTTCTGTGTGACTTTGCGCACATATAAATTTTCACAATAATAATAACAATTTGCATTTTACTAGACTACTAGAGGTACTTGTGCGGAACGCTTTAATTTATAATCAGAATGGAATTTAGCTGTGTGCAGGACTAAGTAAATTAAAGTGGGTACTTAAAAATGCGATATATTAAATGTCTTAAAATATACAATGTTATACATGCATGGATATACTATTTTTCGTAGCTGAAATCTAAATCCTTTCTAAGCACCAAATGTCGGACGTTATCGTCCTTCAGCAGTCCTTCCTTTGATTCATCGATGGCAGTAGGGTCCAGCAGTAATCGAAGCAACTTCAGATGTGCTTCTCGTCCAATGACGTACGGATGTCGAGAATCAGCATTTGAAGAAGGTTAGTAGGCCAACTTGTTCATTTCTTCACATTCTAAATCTTTGATGTTCTTTGTAATCTAACTTGTCTGTTTTCCCAATTAATGCATTCGAAGTTAACTTTTATCTTGGCTAGGAGTTGAACTCGTAGATACAGATGCATGCATTCACTATACATGTATACACGTGTCTCACTTATACTGTTATACATGTATCTCACTCCGATGGTGGCTTATTTCAAAGATTTGAATCTCTGGCTGGCACGGTCCATACATGGAGACCTCAAATGGCGTGGCACTCATTCCAACCGGCAGCGCTGGTGAAGGATTTCAGTCAATCAATTCATTGAAAATTGAACAGGGTCGAAGCCACGCGGTCGCTCTAGAAAACATATACACTTACCTATAGAAAATGTTTACACTTATGACTTATGTACTTTTTATCTCGGCATTTTATGGCGTCATTTAGAACCCTCCCTCTTAGAGTAGATAGACGCTCCTTGTTATATGAAAATATTTAACACCTCGGAGTGTGGATTGTTCGGGGAATATAGGCCTAGGTATAACTGCCAAACCCAGACGACCGCGGATAGTTGAGAGCCTCTTCTTAAGAGACAGCCAATGCTAACTTAAAAACTGCCATAATTTTCGTGTCACCATTATTTCTGATTGTCATGCGGCAAATGTCTCCAGATTCCACGATGCGTGAAGGGTATGGCTCAGTTGACACAAGTATACAATACATTTAATGACGTATATTAACCAATGGAACATTGAATCATCATATCCAATGACCCTGAACTGCCCACATCGTAGCAGAATGGTTACTTAAACACGCATGATCTCGTGCATTGTTGAAGAAAACATGCGAAAAAATTTAAATAGCACACTTTGTCACACAGTAATATAGTATGTATTCAAAACCTCACAGGGAATGGACAGATTATATTAAAGAATGGTGCGGAGCAAGTCTCCAGGAACTGAGCCACTCGGCACTAGACATAAAGTTAGAGTCATCCTTGCAAGGGAGTGAAATTCATGAGGACGAGGTCGGAGGACATGGCCACTGGGGGGGGGGAATAGATGGCATCATACATATCTTTCATTAGTAGGAATTGTCCGAAAAAGGCCAGGGTCAGCCTCAGAAGCCATTTCTGCAGCGGTAGGAGTCGAAGGATGTAAAAGGTCGCGACGCTTCATTCTCCCGATGAGCTGTTGTACTTTGCAGTGGCAAAGCTAGGAAGGGGTAAGTGATGCGGCCGCCCCAGGCGCACCGAGAAAAATCCGGGTTTTTAAAGCATATCACATCAATACCTAAAACCCCGTTCTGTGCTTTTGTCAGTTATTATGTCATTCAGACATAGCCTAAACATTTTTTATGATTAGGCCTATTTATCGTTCCCTGCCTGCATAACTCCCAGGTTTCATGACGTGTGCTGAATTTTGACGGCAGTATGGCTTGTTTATCAACAGATTCACTTTATGTTAACACTGATTGGTGCTTTGTGTATCATGATAGCAGCGTTATATAGGTTACTAAAATATATTAGTACTAATGTAGCTTCTGATTTTGATTTAAGATTCAGATGACGATTACTGTTCATCTGCGTGTAGGCCTATGTCTTTGGAAACAACGGATCATGATCCATCGACAAGGCCAACTTACATGTATCCGGATGCAGCAAGAAAAGAAGAGAAGTCATCGAAAGAACCAGACTACATGACTATAGTTGCTCTACAGACTTTCTCTGGCCAATGGATGTTGAATGAAGAACTTTCTGCAGCCATGAACACTACTTTGGCTTCACTGCAAAGTGCGGCCCCTATAAAGGTACTTCGCGAAATCATTATAAATTTCACTGGCGTGTGAGCAAAAAAATAGTATGCCTAATTCAGCCATCCGACTAGATACAAACTCTATGAACTAGGGTTGTGGTATAGAAACCATCTTTTTCTCCAGCATTTACTAGCAGGCCAGAAGGAAATTTGGGACATGGAGCCAACACTATATCCAGTATGCAATTATACATGATATTCATCTCAAATCATTAGTCCATTTGTTATTGTAACTGGTAAACCAAATCTCAAAACCTTTCCATTCATTAAAGTTACTAATCTTTATATCACAGAGTTTTAGGATTTTGATAAGGGCTTAAATGATCTTCATATTTCCATGGAAGGTCTACTGTTGCCAATTTTAGTGCTATTGCTCACCTCACATGTTTCAAGTTGTATACTTCAAATGAAATAGTTACCTGAAAATCTGTAGGCCGGTGTATTCATCGGATAAATTTAAAAAAAAGTAGGTTATAATTTAGAGCTAGACAAATGGCAGCAGCGAATTATGAAAATAAAACATGAAAAATTTCATACATACCATGCCGAGTTGACACCCTAAATTTTCATACAGAACCAATGCATGCGTTATGATTAAGCTATTTACACTTTGGCTATTTGCAACATCACCAAATTTGTAGACAGAACTTGGTGTGGCATAGGCTGCTGCTGTGCGACTAACAGTAGGTCGTCATTATATTAAATTCGACTGTTTAGTTTCTAAACGTGAACTTCTGTTTTATACTAAGTTTGAATTAGGTGATCTGAACTGCTACTAAAATTCATTGTAATTTGATTGTTGTATTAAATTGCATTCCGTTACATTGGCTTTTACATTTTCTTCTTTAGACTTTGGATGTCTGGGCCACAGTTCTGGCTCTTACTTACCTGGAAGTAAAGTTTGGTGATAAACGAGACGAATGGGAGATGGTGGAAAGAAAAGCGAGACAGTGGCTTGATCTTCAGGATCGAGAGGGACTTTCAGTCGACGATCTTCTGCAGAAGGCAAAAGCTGTTGTTGACCAACAGTAGAACACCGTCGTCTGCATATTTATTCTGATTGCGACTTACATTTCGAACTGAACTTCATGCATTTTTGCCGAGAAGTAACTTCAGTTGTTAAAGATTTTGCTTCTTGTTTAGCTTAAAAGATGTTCTGTAATCAACTTCTAAGTTCTAACTTGCACAATATGGCTCATGTAGTCGTGACGTCTTTATAATATTCTGTTGCAATCGGTTCACAAGGTCGAAATCTGATGACAGCGAAACTATAGAAGGCAGATCAAAGATGGTAAGCATGCTGAAACAGATGAGGTTTAAGTTTGCATCTGAATGAAATCAGAAAACTGACAGATTTCGCAAAACTGGGAAGTAAATTCAAAGCTTTTGACCAACCTCTGAGAACACCCGGGAGCCTATAGTCTGCATGCTTTGTTGCGTGGCAGAGCGAGAGCCAGGGTATCCGTTTATCGAGTGCAATATGTTTGCATGAGGGATTGGGAAGAAGTGCTTTCGTTGCTTTCTTAGTGACTCAAGCAAAGGAGTCCTTGTAAACTGAGGTAATGACACTGGGTTGTCATTTTAAAAGCATGACATTGATTAATCATAACTCGTAGTGACGGACGGTTTGGCACCAGTGACCACATTGCGGGTAAAATTAATTATGAGTGTATTAGATGTCTAGTCCGAGTGGGGTTGCGGGGAGTGACTAAGTGCACAAAGGTATGAGTATTTAAGCTGCTGGCAAAGAGAATATAATTATTTGCACATAAGCCTAGGCCTATATATAAAAATTATATATAGGCTACATATTGACATACATTATAAGCTTATGTAGGCTATATATGAGACGTCAATGGAACACACTTCAACGAACATTGGATTAATATATGCAATAGGATACAAGAAGAGAAATGAGATCGGAGATAGCGTGCTTGGTAAATTGTTAATGTCTAACGTGTCTATTGGCTATCAGTGGCTAGTGGCTACTATGACTCCTGCGACCTTGGAGCGGGGCGCAGAGTTCCCTTTAGGGGCCTACATCTCAATGAATGAGTGACAATACCCTGGGCAGATTACAGCATGTACGCAGAACCGTAGCGTTTAGTTATGGGCCTATAGCGACGTGATATTGGAAGGAGAGATGACCTTAACATGGGCGATAAGCTATAGTATTTACCATACCTCAGAATCTGTACATTTACTTCAAAGGTACTATTTTACAGTGATATTGCTGATTGGCATCAATTTTGGCCGCGTCTCAACATAGGAGGCTTCATAGACATAATTTGTGGACACCATGTGGATATGCTATAGCTTTATGATATTAGCAATAGTCTATATTTCAGCTACTGACAACAGCGATGTTTCTAGCGGTGAGTTACAATTTTGAACAACGCACATGATGGGAAATCCAATATTCACCACTAAATTTAGTCACAGAAAAGTTGGAGTAAATTTTGTTTTGATTTAGTTTCCTAACTCTCTTCTCTGTTTGTTTCACGAATTTGTGTCAGAAATTCAGAGAAAGAGTTCAAATTTCCAGGACAAATTGTTGAACTAAATCTCGGTAGAATGTCAGGAAATTAATTACAGTGGTCCAGATCAAACCTTAGCCTAACGAAATGGAAAATCTATTTTCTGCGCCGGGCAGCAATGTATATGGACCGATCTAAATGAATCGATATTTAAAACGAACGTATGCACTAATGTCTAGGGTCCTAGCCTCATATTCTCGTGCACCATGGTTGCAACTATATATATAGGACCAATAGCGGACTATATATATATATATATAATATATATATGACATATATATATGACATATATATATATACATATATATATATTGTTAGCTTGTTAGTCTAGAGGTGAAATGTGAGTTAGAATGATATGAGAAATGACAAGAAAAACAAAGACTTTCGCAATATTGATAAAACGTATATTTACACTATGTACATAATTGAAACGATACTCACACATACGAGACAAAACGAAACGTCAAAAGACAGACTCTCCGAGAAGACGCCTGCACAAACTCCACAAAGGAAGATACAACTCGAGAACCGGCAATTAAACATGAGTAGCGACCACGTAGGGTACACTCTCGGAAAACGACCACAAAAGGGTACTTACAATGCGTGACACAACCAGTGCACGTCTTACGCCTTACTTAACTAAAACCGGTCTCCCTGTAGACACAAGAACACTGCTATATATAGTCAACGAGACTATCCTACATTTAGCTTCAAACGAGTTGCGTCTTAACTAAGGTTAGAAAGTGCACGTGAAGATGTTAATGGCGGGATGGCTGTAGGCCACTCCCAACAATATATATATATTATATATATAGGACTTGTGCAGAGTCAGCATTGAGTTTCCCCAAGACAGCTTATTACTTACACTCACACTATTTCCAGTGATGGGCAATAGTTAACTAAAAAGTTGCTAACTTTTAGTTTAACTAAATTTTTTAGTTAAGGATGAAGTTTAACTACAAATAAATAGTTTAGTTAAAACCATAGTTTAACTAAAAAAAATTAGTTGCTAACTAAAAAGTTTAACTAAAAAAATCAGCAATACGCAACTATTTTCCACAATGAACATTGAACACTGTCATCAACTCAACGCGAAACTTTTTGATTAACACTGCATGGTTCTAACATTAACAGCCTGTGTTTTCAAATTTTTAGTTGGAAAATAGTTTTAGTTTAACTAAAATAAATAGTTTAGTGCCCATCACTGACTATTTCTATTCTAAAAATGCATGCATGTGCTAAACTGGTATACATTTTTGTGAATTGTTGTCTACTTTAGTTATGTTGCAGTGTTGATTTTCAACTACTACACAAATATATCTTCAAATCCGTACTCTCGGCGCTCGTGAATAAGCTGTGCCCTGCGCCTATAGCTTTGTAATAGCGCTTTAGAAATTTGGGGTTTACGATTGCGACTCCTTACAAACATGCCCATAAACATTCGCTCATATTTGAATATGGGCCCTCATGAATCATGAGTCCCATATGAAAACATTGGCAACAAAACAGGACTTCTGCCTCCTAAGACTATTTTCTCCTCCCCCCCCCTGAGCTGCAAAAATTCTTGCGAGCGCTCATGCCCGTGCTGTTTCCGTCAATGTTTGCTTAAGTTGTTCTGATTATGTGTGCTCACCATCATGCGTAAATTTGATCAGACTGCTATAGATAACCAGACATTTTCTTAGTTATCGTTTTAACAGCCTTTCGTCTCACCCCATTCCCCCTTTACAATGCCACTACCACTGGCTCTAGGCCTATAATTCTATGGTCGCCGAGATGATGTACAGTCTATTTATGCAAGTCTATTTATATGCAATCGTCATCCCTCGTCGTAAATAGCTGAAGAATAAGGAAGTTAGACATGGGCCTACGCCAGAATATTTCCAGCTTTTTAGACGTGATGTGATAAGTGTAAGAGTAGAGTTGGGTGCTTTGACGTTGCGTCGTGAAGCGTGAAAACAACACACAGAGGTATAGATATATTTTGCCATTGCAGTGCGAGTTAAAATCTGTTTGCTGGATCTCGTTGGCTGGATTGTGTATATTTGTGCCTGCATGGTACGTTACTAGATTTCGGTAAAATATTAAATTTTTTCTTACTAGCCTTATCTGCATACCACCAGCGTGCTACTTCGGTGAAATGGGTGTATGTGTGTGTAAGTGTGTGTGTGGCGTGTGTGTGCGTGCGTGCGTGCGTGTGTGTGTGTGTGTGTGTGTGTAGGTGTGTGTGTGTGTGTGTGTGTGTGTGTGTGTGTGTGTGTGTGTGTGTGTGTGTGTGTGTGTGTGTGTGTGTGTGTGTGTGTGTGTGTGTGTGTGTGTGTGTGTGTGTGTGAGAGACAGATGTTGCCCTTATACAACGAAGAACGTTGAAGGCCTAGCCTACCCAGCGGCCTTCCAAATAATTATTCTCGGGATCCTCTTCTACTCTCCCAAAGCACTTTGTAATGAAACAGTGTATATAGGTGCATGTTTGCGCATTAGTGGCGTCAGTGACAATCCAAGTCTGTGTGATAAGGATATCTGTGTGAGCTTTGACGATCTATGAATCAACAAGAGATGCATGCAAATCGATAGTTATAACGGTGATACCGATTATGCCCAAGAATTGGCAAGAACAACTGTTACCAGTTACCAAGAGTCCAAGATAAAGGGCAGTGTCTCATGAACAAGTGGTAGAGCAGTTGTTCAGAAGAAACATGGGTGGCATCGAACGACAGAAACGATAGTTGCCAGAAAAAGCACACCATTTTATGTCGGAGGAGGTGTAAGACAGTTAGAGGCGCTGTGGTAGATGTGTATATAGATCACCTCACCGGCCACTAAACGTTATAGAAACTGAATCCGCACCAATTTGGTAGGAGAGGTGAGTAACTACTTGTTGCCATTCCGCTGGAGACCGTAACAATTACTCCACTCTTTCCAGCTGCCATACATCTAGAAGTGCTCGCCTATGCTTCTCTTTTACTGACACTTCGGTTGAACTGTCTTGTCATTGGCATTCATTCGGCCCCGACATTATATTCTCTAGATCTTTATCTAACTTATATTCACATGTATTGTGAAGAGTGCTTCTCAAGAGGCACTATACAACGATACATTATAATTGTAATTACAAATATACTGATTGGCATTACAATTCAGTGCTACATAACCTGCATTAAGTTACTTCATCAGCTTTTGACCCCCCCCAAGATTTCTTCTGTGGATGGTAATCTCACTACACAACTGTTCTCTAATTTCTCTAGACTATTTTCGTAGTATTCGATTTCTGCCAGAGCATAAAAAATATGAAACAGTAAAGAATAGGCTAAATAATGCTGCTGCTCAAATCCATTGATGATTTTAATTTTCATTAGTATCAGAGTGCTAAAGAAATTATGCTCAGGCTCCCAATTTCTATGTTTACAGCGACTTTTATAATATCTGAAGACTGCAATTTTGTTTTCTCTTGTACGATTTTAGATTTACTTTCAAAACTGAGTTACCATAAAATCGCCGATATGTCCAGGCGTTTGCGCCCTCCTTTACCTACCAAAAAGACGGACACACCAGAAACAACAGAAACAACAAAAACAACAGAAACAACATAAACACCACGTAACTGCATCTGCTTAACCAAGAGAATTATCAGCGAGAAAGATTCAGGTATTAAAGTTACAGTTCAGTGGTTGAACTATTGATCAATTGATTACTAATGAAATGATCTATTCAGTTTGACTCGATATTGACACATAAATATCGGATTGTAGATTTTTCTATATATTGTCGATTGAGTGCGAATTTGTCTTTCTAACACATGCTGGCTTTCACCTGAGCTACATTACATTGAGCGAGGACGTCATGACTTCTAAAGAGCATCGAAGTAATAAGAAATATGAAAATAATAATAATAATAATAATAATAATAATAATAATAATAATAATGGTGATAATAATTACAATAATAATAATAATAATGGTGATAATAATAATAAGACACCGCAGTCGGTCACCGCATGGAGGGCTTTACTTGACTTTGCCCCCTCCATCTTGGCTCAACCGTCTAGGGCAGGAAAAAGACGCAGCATGACAAAAATCATTAAGAACCGGACAGAGATGTGGCTTTCGGAGCCCAGGCGCCTTAGCGATGAACACCCGCCCAAAAGCAATCGAACAGGTCACCAGAGTCGAGGAGAGGTTCTCCTGGCTGCTGTCAATGCCAAGTTGGAGGACGGCAATATCAGGGCGGCGGTCCGCATTTTGTGCGAGGGGGGCCAGCCGGCGGCTCCTTCTGAACAAAATCTTAAACTACTGCAGGACAAGCATCCGCCCGACCCTTGCCCAGAGGCCCTAGGGGACTTGCCTGATCCTGCATCGGTTGTGGCGTGGCAGGTGACGGTTGGTGAGGTACTGGAGGCGATTCGCTCTTTCCCTGTTGGTTCGGCGGGGGGGCCTGATGGCTTCAGACCAGGCCATTTGTTGGACCTCGTTAGACACAACGAGACAGCGCAGCCGCTCACTGAGGCTCTGTGTGAATTCACGAACCTACTGTTACGCGGTGAGTGTCCCGCCAATGTCAGACCGATTCTGTTTGGGGGCAACATGATCGCCCTCAATAAGGAAACGGGGGGTTTGAGACCGATAGCCGTCGGTTACATATGGCGAAGGCTGGCGGCCAAATGCGCTAACAAATACGCATTGTCTAGACTTTCATCTCATTTTGCACCACTACAGTTGGGGATCGGCGTGCCGGGCGGCTGCGAGGCCGCGGTCCACTCTACGCGACGTTTTATCAATGGCATGCGTAGTGACCAGGTGTTGGTGAAGCTAGACTTCGCCAACGCATTCAATACCTTGAGGCGAGACGTCATGCTGGATTCTGTCCATGAGATCATTCCAGAAATTTACCCGTTCGCCCATCAGTCATATTCGGTTCCATCTGTCCTTAGATTTGGTCAGCTGTCTCTGTCATCACAGATGGGCCCCCAACAGGGCGACCCGCTGGGCCCTCTTCTGTTTAGTCTCCCTCTACAGCCGGTATTGCACTCGCTTGATGCTAGCCTCAAAATAGGATTTCTTGATGACCTTACTCTGGGGGGAGATATGGACACTGTGACCCGGGACGTGCGGGTGGTGGCGGGCCTGGGATCGTCTTTGGGCCTTCATGTTATTCCCAGCAAGTGCGAGGTTTATCTGCCAGATGCCGCCCTAGAGTTTCCCCCTCCCTTGTCGGACTATACCAGGATCGAAATGGATTTGTTGAGCTTACTGGGGGCCCCACTTTTCGTGGGGAGGGCGCTTGATGAAACTATGACGAACCACTGCGATATGTTCCGGCGTGCCTTGGAAAGACTCCGCTTGTTGCCATCACAGAATGCCTTGATCTTGCTCCGTTCATCATTTGGTGCTTCGAGGCTGAGCTATCTCCTCCGATGTTCTCCTTGTTTCGATCATCCGGCCCTGGGGACATTGGACGGACTGATGAGGTTGGGCCTTGAGACAATTGTCAACTGTTCTCTTAATGACACCCAATGGTTGCAGGCCGCGCTTCCAAGCAGAGATGGTGGACTTGGCATTCGTAGAGTCGTTTCGCTGGCTTCTTCAGCTTATTTGGCATCAGCCGCGTCGACTCTCGAGCTTCAGACCGCCATTCTCGCGGCAGGCGCAGTTGTGCCAGACCAGTATGTGGCGAAGTGCATCGCCTCTAGCGCTAAAGAAATGCGTGACCTAAGGCCGGCCCAGGTGACAGCGCATGCGCGCTAGGCTAGGCTAGGCTAAGCACTGAGTAATGAGCCAGTGTTGACGAGGCAGGCCATCGAGAAGGATCGATGCAAGAAAGCTTTCCGAGAAAGTTTGGAAGAAATTCCTCGAAATTAATCAACATTTCGGAATTCCTTCGTGAACTTGGGAGAAAGGGGACTCGAACTGTGAATCGTTCGACATTTTCGCATCGAAGGATCGAAATTTGGGCCGATCTTCACCGAAATTTGCTAACGGGCGAATTGGGAGAAGACACGTCGTCGCTTGACGGACAGCTTGTCAGGAAGTCCTACCTAAGCAGGCAACCTGTTGTATTATTCTTATTTTTGACCTAGAAGTAATGTTTTCTGGCCCGGAATAGTATTCGCCAGTTAAATTATCGGAGTTTCTTGCGATGAGCTTGTAAGAAATAGGGGACTGTCCGCATTGTCCTTTCCGTGCTCAGGCGTCGCATCACTGTGTAGTAGTAACCCTCGTAGGTAAGGTGAGGCCCTGACGCGCATCACTTGTAAGGACTGATCTCTAGTGGAAGGTCAATTGTAAATGTAATTTTGTATAGTTGCTAAGACGTTGAAATCTTTACTGCTAGTTAAAGGTTTAAATGTTGATTATTAGTAATAGAAACATTGGAAAGAAATAAGGACAGGACTATCTTTTATGTAATTGCACAACTAATTTTTAATCAGTTTGACAATAATAAAATAATGAGTTTAAATTCATCTGAACTAGCTAAATTGATGTTAAATGATCCTAAGGCAAGGGCAGCAGTCAAAAGGGCGATGGCGCTCCTAGAAGAGGCTTCTGTTGCGCCAGTTGCCTCAATTGAGGACTCAGCCCAGTGGGAGGTTCGAACCCAAGTTACTATTGATGACCTAGATAGGATGAGCCTAGGTGAGGAAGGAGTCCCCCTTGACATGAACAGTAAATCTGTGTTTGGGCACAATTCGGATCCTGAGGTAACCTTTAAGGGAGGCCTTGTTTCCAGACCGGAAACCGCGGACAGCCGTTTTGCCGTCCTGGTCGATGCTGAAAGGGCAGTAGAAGTTGATGAGTCGAGGGAGGGGACCTTGTCCTTAGGCCTACCTAGGCGCAGCGAAAGATTAAAGGGTAAATCAGCCGTGTATTACGGACAAGAGGACTGGCACCCTCTACCTAGGAAGTCCTTCGAATCATTTGACACTGTCCAGCACCAGGGCCCAACACAGCGCACGGGTACCCAAGATGGGGCCTTCGCGACAAGTATATGGCGGACCTGTTGGAGACGCGTCGGGACACCTTGCCGGCAATCATGTGCCCTCTGCCTGTCAAACAGAGCGTCTGGGATCGGCCCTTGGTTGAGGGGGATAAGGCAGTCATCCGCCAGTGCGCCACCAGTCTGGTTGACCGGGCCAGGCTGGATGCGGCCAGCAGCCCTCATTCAGCCGACTGGCTGACCGCGCTCCCCATTGCCGCGTGTGGCCTCGTCCTGGATAATGAGGCCGTCAGGGTCGCGGTGGGTCTCCGTTTGGGTCTAGACTTATGCAGTCCCCACAGGTGCCACTGCGGCGACATGGTTGGCCCTGAGGGCCACCACGGCTTTGTGTGCAGGAGGGCACTTGGTCGCTCTTTACGTCATCACGCCATCAATGACATCATTTGGCGCGCCCTGCTCAGAGCCGACATTCCCAGTGTCAAGGAACCTGCGGGCCTCTTTAGATCGGACGGCAAAAGACCTGACGGAGCCACCTTAATACCCTGGTCAGGAGGGAAGTACTTGGCGTGGGATGCCACGATTGTCCATACTTGTGCGGCCTCTTACATCGCCCACTCAGCCGGTTCGGTCGGTCCAGCATCAGTGCAGGCGGCCAACCGAAAAATTCAGAAATATCGTGGTCTTCCCGCCTCGTATTTGTTCCAACCGGTGGCCGTCGAAACCCTGGGCCCTTTCAACCCTTCGGCTTCAGATTTCATCGCTGAACTAGGCATTCGCATCACATCCATAAGTGGTGACAGACGTGAAGCAACCTTTCTGTTCCAGCGTTTGTCTATAATCATCCAACGCTACAACCTAGTATCTTTTAAAGGTACCTTTCCGTCAAACCCTGAAGACGAGGCCTGACCCTCCAGACAACTACCCTGCTCCTAAATAATTTTTTCCAAATCCCGAGGGATCACTGATACCTCGGGTAAAATAATAATAATAATAATAATATTAATAATATTAATAATAATAATAATAATAATAATAATAATAATAATAATAATAATAATAATACGAATATGGCCTATTCCAGACTATTCTGCACTTTAAAGAAACAGGGATCCTTTAAATCTGGAAGGAAAATAAAAATAATAATAATAATAATTATAATAATAATAATCCATTTTAGTTAATATTCAAGTCCCTGAGGGATCCTGTATACCTCGGGGCAAAAAAAAAAATAATAATAATAATAATACGAATATGGCCTATTCCAGACTATTCTGCACTTTAAAGAATCTGGAAGCAAAATAATAATAATAGCAATAATAATAAATTATGATGACAATAATAATAATACCCTGCGCATGTCATCGGTCATGTCGGTCGTTGATCTCCTTCTGCGTCATTTCGACGGATTTTTTCATCTGAATGCAGAATTTGCTCAGTAACGTCGAACATGTTGGAGTTTTCTGGTACTACGTTTGCGTACCAGACTTATTCGTCGGTTTCGCAAGGTTTTAGTACGTCTAAGCCTAAGGGGTATTTTGTACGCAAATTGCGTTGGCCCATGTGACTGCATCAGGCCCATCCTTCTGGTGTACAGTCTAGTGAGTCTTAGCCATTGGCCTATGGGCTGTGTACGCCACCAGTAGGCGACATCTTTTCCTGTTGCCTGCTACCTAAATGCAGAAGTCAAAGATGTAGTCTGGCATAAAATCACGCAGTGCTTTATGAGTGGTCAGTTGTTAGGTAATCCGCTCTGGAACACGCAGCCAGTGTAGCTTGTTGCGAAGGAGATCGGTGACATCATCTATTGGTTTGCCGTCATACATGAGACTTGCAGCAGCGTTAAGCACCGACTGTATCAGCTCTAGCTGACATGTCGGCAGATCCACCACCAGTAGTCTGTTGCAGTAGTCAACCCTGGAGGCAATGAAAATGTTGACCAAGATGTCGTCTATGGCGGGATATTTTGCGTCTTTTTGGAGCAGGAGTGACGGTTTAGTGGCGCTGTAATCTGCAGACCTACAAGCGACGAATTGCTGTTCTACGTGCACCCGGTGGCTTATTAATGGGGTAATAACAGCAGACCCAAAAAGCACCATAGTACTGCTCAATTAGTGCCGATTATATCAACGGGCAACACAAATGAGTATTAATGAAGAACTTTTATGGAATAAGTTTTGCAAGGCAAAACGAGAATACCTTCATAGCCAAACTTCGCCTCGACTAGTCTTTAGTTTTTACGTAGAAGTGAATGTGGCAAAAAATTATCCAAAAATTGCTTCTCACTTTGTAGTTCCTTTGAAGTCAGTGAGCATTGATGTGAGGATCGAAGGTTTTATCGCCAATGTTCGATCAACTCTGTGCTACAAGAATGTTGAGAAAAACCCGATTGAAGTACGATATGAATTTCCGCTGGATGACCAGAGTGCTGTGTATCAGTTTGAAGCCCAGATTGAAGACAGGATCATCATAGCTGAATGTCAGGAAAGAAAACAGGTCAGAGTACATTTATAAAGTGAGATCGACTCTCTTGCTTGAAATTATTGTTGCTATATGTTGTGAATTAAATAGTAAAACATCTAAATTGCCCCTGTAAAGTGGTTTTGGTATTTGGGTGGTAGCCTAAATGACATTCCTAAACTGAACTAATTGGAAATGGTGTAGGAAAATAAATGCAAAGGCTAAATAGGCCGTAGATAAAAGCGACTTCAGTCTAAAATGTCGCTTGAACTTGCACTGGCACTTCCAAAGGGCCCACCTGTCAAGATCCTTCCCATTTAATTTAGGGCGGGACAGTATAACCGGAGTGGCCTTCGTCGATCCATCTTTGCAAAATGTTTTTTTGTTGTACTGAATTACTGATCTGGGAAGAAGGCAAGCATGATCGGCGTGGCTACTAGTTATCCGCTAGTAGCCACGCCGGTCATGCTTGCCTTCTTCCGATATCAGTAATTCAGTACAACAACAAAACATTTGAGGAAAAGATTTCTTGACCTGGTTTTTGAGGATCTCAGCCTGAGCCTCACAAATATTGACCTGAGACTTGCCTAAGACAGAAATCAACTCCTTTGGTTTGCAGCACATTCTTTAAAGATTTATGCTAAAGAGTAGATTATTGATTGTGGCCATGAGATGGACCTATGGTGTTACTGGACTTTACATACTCATTTACTTACAGGCAAAGGAGACTTATGACGAGGCTTTGAAAGAAGGCTTTGGCGCCGTCTTGATGGAAGAGGATGATTCCTCGTCAGACATCTTCACATGTCTTGTGGGTAACTTGCCACCTGATGCAGAGGCTGTCATCAAGTTTGGATATGTCACCGAGTTGTCTCTTCAACCAGATGGAACCCTTTGTTTCCTTCTGCCAACTCTCCTCAATCCACGATACAATCCATCTGATAAACGTAAGGAATTCTATACCTTTTTAATATTTAAAAAGTTAAAACCATGGTCTACTGCTGCTGCTCCATTCAGTCAGTCACTCAGAAATCCACTCCACACCGTCATCAGTTGGGTAATGTAGATTTTCATTTCAGGGTAGAGGCAGCTCTGGAAGACAGCAAGCGGCTTGTAGTGCACAGATGATTAAGGCCTGTTCTGCGTCAGGCAGGTGATTGGAGCATGTTCGACCATATAGTTTGAATGTTGCTGAGTTGGTTTTTTTTCAACCACATGAAACACTTTCCTTACTTTTGCAACTCTTCTCGTGCGTTTCAGAGTCTTGGCTGGATTTTAAAATGTTCTCTATATACATCATATATATGATATAAATGAACAGAAATGTCATGAAATCATGAAGTGAACAATTGCATGTTACGGTTCTTTCATTGGCCTCTTCCAACTAATGAATATAAATAAACAATGACGTCACTTTTTAAAATGACGACTTCGTTTCACAGTTCATTGAAAGTAAATTTCAATATAGCGTGAACGGCTGCTTTGTAAAGCTAACTGCCTTAAACGGGCTTTAACTAATTTACTTAGGTGACAAAGAGACTGAAACGAACGAACAAAAATACATTTTAAAATTGTTTCAAACCGTCTTAGGACGGGCAAAAATCTTCCCGGGTTTTCGCCAGCTGGCGCCACGCATCGGGAACGATATTATTAATATACTTAGGTGGCGAACAACCTGAAACGAACGAACGAAAACACATTTATAATTCTTCTTTGTCCTTCTTAGGGCGGTATATAATTTATAGGCCCCCTATATATGCACCATAGAACTTGAACTGCGTTGTCGTTACAGGTACATGGTACTTTTTCCCTAGTAAACTTTGAAGTAAGCATTCCTTTTCTATCGAATACCATCTAGGCGTAACCCCTGGCACTTAAAAATATACAGACGTTTATTGTATACACTGGGAGCCTAACTTTAGATCCATTGTTGCATTACTTCTTTTTATTGATTATCTTATAATAATCTTCAATTCTTGTAGCTGATGGATCTCATAGGTCAGAAGGTGTTATTCATGTTCCAAATGGAGAACAGCCATACACCTTTGAGATCAAGGCAACCATTGTGAACCCAGGGAAAGTTGTCCGTGTTAACTCGCCCAAAGACGAATTAGATGTCAATCTGAGCGAAGATAAAACTTCAGCTCAGGTAGGTAAAAAATATAAGTAGATTGAGTTGGACGATAGCTGGTGTGAAGAGAATGAAGTGAACACCTTGCACTTTACATGTATGTATATGATGTATGTAATATGTATTTATGCATGCATATATTGTATGTGTGATGCATATACGTAAGTATGGAATATGTATGTGTGCATGGTATATGCATGTAGTATGTGTGCATGATAAATCTATGTTGTATGCTTATCTATGTATGTATGATGCACTGAATTGTAATGCCTCTATATACTCCGTCAGGTGTGCACCGACGATGAGGCTTTAACATGACGTCTCCATATCGTTCTGTTCCTGGTTTTATCGATGGCATCCCTCGTGTTCAAGCCCTGTGCTCTTAAATCCTCCTTTGGATGGATAATGTAAAGGATGATTTAAGAGCCATATATATATATATATATATATATATATATATATATATATATATATATATATATATATATATATATATATATAAACTTGGTACTGCTCCCTAATATCTCAGGGACCTCCTCTGACCCCCTCTTTCTGCAGCTTCTCACCGACCTCTCCGCTCTCCCGATCGGCATGTCCTCTTTGTTCCGCGTGCCAGGACCACTCAAGCTCAAATTAGATCTTTTTCCAACACAAGGCCCTCCCTGTGGAATGCCCTTCCTTCCTCTCTACGGGTAACCTTACTTTCTGGATATCTTTCTGGATCTCTTCATATATATCCCTTTCCGCACTTAAAACCTTTTTCTTCTCTAGTAGCCTTCTCACTGAGAGCGCTACTGAGTGGCCTCAGCTGTGAGCGGCTCTATACACATCTCCATATACGATAAGATACGATGATTATGTATGCATGAATCTATTTATATAGCGCCTTTCAAAGCACCTGTCAAAAGCATTGCCTGTATGGCTATCTAATTCATATAAACAAGTGCGAGTGTGTTATTTAAAGAGAAACTGTGTGTTGATGCTAAATATTACTGAAGACAGAAATATTTTCAGTAAACGCAACAATGCAAAGAAAACTAGAACAGTCAGCAGTGGGTAACAAACAAAACACACGGAGCACAGCCAACGGATTCCCATCCGAATTTGATAGCATCATATTCAGAGTCTCCACAATTCAGTGGTAATCGGTGATGATGGTGGTTGTGTGGTGGCGCAGGAGTGGAATCAGGCTAAGATAGCTTGAAGAACTCGGTTTTCAGTCTGAGTGGAAAGCTCCAGAGGAGAAGGCAGGAGCTATTTAAGGGCGCGTCAAACTAAATTTGTTTTAATTTATAATTCGACGTCTGTTCAAGCCCAGCATGATCTCATTTGAAACTGTGACAAGTGTTCTGTTTGGTTTAAGGTTACTCTGGCTAAGCCTTTTGTGCCTGATCATGATCTGACGCTGAATGTGACAATTGAAGAACTAAATAAGCCTCACGTAATCTTTGAAAAAGGCGATGGTACCAAAGGTTTGTGCAAATGTTTCTTTACCTAGAATTCATGTAGGAGTCCACTGACAGAAAACATCTTATGGTATCTGTGTCAACTTTCTTTTAAAGTTATGCATTAAGTAGTATGTATGTATGTATGCATAGATGGATGCATGTAAGTATTTATGTATGTCTGTATGTATGTAACTATGTATGCATGCATGTACCTATGTATGTATGTGCATATAAATATGTAACCGAAAATTTATAAGTCTTATTTTGAATTTTAAGTTTAAAAGGCCCTACTCGCTAGACTTCGTGATGTTAGAGTTCATTAGAGAACGGCAAATTCATGTAAGTTTATGTAGCAGCCTTTCGTCAGAAGAGACCCGGTTTGTTACAGAACCTCTCATTGACGAGCGGTCGACACACTGCTGCAGCATCGAATCAGAAGTTTTCGTGCAGTAGAGGGCTATCTAACAAATAAGTTAATTTAAATATTGCTGTCCTTCTAAATTAATTATTTTTCCATTGTAACCGATTACATTATTCATTTCTGTCAAAGTAGGCTATATAAGGCTGGTGACCTTGACATGCTGCTGCTGTTCTTTATTTCTCGTTTGTATCAGTTTTCTATTTCCTTCCTGTGGTTGTCTGCTGAATTGGGTCGAGTCACTGTTTTATTTTCAATTGCTCAACTTCGTTCACTGCAAAAGTTATTTCCAAATGCTGCTCTGTAATTGTTTGGGTATAGGATCAAATTGACCTGGCTGGCACCTGTAACTTTCTGTGGTCGCCTGTCGCCCAAAATCTGAAGATTCTGTTTCTCTCTTGACTAAATTACGTCCTCTTTACTTGTTGCGTAGTTCGGGTCGCTCAGAAGTTGATTTCCTATGATGGCTAACGCATTCAAACGGGCTACATAAATGGAAACGCTCCTTTTTAAAATGGAGTTTGAGCACAGCTCCTTTGTTACGGAACTCTCCTCTGCATAATCTAACTGTATGTTGCTGTTTTCTCCAGACGGAATTCTGAAGAAGGACATCGTCATGCTCAACTTTTTTCCGGAGTTGAAGGATGCAGACTACAACAACAAGCATGAGATCATCTTTGTTGTTGACAGATCTGGTAACAATCCAATTTTGCTTTAGCCAACAATAATGGATTAATTTTAGCTAAAGTAATTATCCTTGCATTGAAATTAATCTCTGCAGTATCACTTTTCACCTATTTATCAGTTAATTTGATATTTAAACATGACTGCTATTAAATTAAGCTGTGCTGATGCAAGGAGTGAACTCCCTATGTAGGTCCAACCTTTTTCTAACAGTGGCAACATGTCAGAGGAATTAAATTAAATGCTTTGTTTGACTACCAATCGTTGGTCTTGACACTCTTATACTTAAACATGATTGCTATAATGCTATTAAATAACACTCTTATACGACTCACATTAAAAGTGGATTTTTGAAGTTTTACATTACACTAGATCAGAGTAGGTTACAGTAGGACTAGATTATACGCACACATGCATACGTGCATACATACGTACGTCACCTACACACATAATGTGCAGCAATCTCAGTTAATGAGCAGAAGATATCAATTAGTCTTGTGCCCATGTGACATTCGGGCGTGGCTTGCGTGCAGTGTGTCCTTAGTGTGTTAACGAGAGCTATTTTCACAGGCACCATGGGTGGATCGCGTATACAACAAGCAAAAGAGACTCTCTTACTTTTTCTGAAGAGTTTACCACCCGGATGGTACTTCAATGTCATTGGATTTGGTTCCACATTTGAGCTTCTATTTCATGAGTAAGCCAGCTTACTAATTATTCTTATTAATTAATTGTAATCGTGATCTTTAAATTTCTAAAGCTCAACTCTGATTACTCGACGGGGACAAAAATTTAATATGTTGGCTGTTCGAATTTTTTTGTAATTTTTAGTAAAATTTGCCTGGCTGAATAGGCTGGTGTTGTGAGAATTTTTTTGACTTAAGATTAATGAGATAAATGCCCTTAGCCTACATGATGCATAGAAATAAACAAGAAGCACGTAATTGGAATATTTCAATCTAGGCTAATTGCATTTGCTGATGAGTTTTGTGCCTGAATTGTGTTTGTAATCAACATCAGGAGCCAATGTGTTCATTGTCAAACAATTGTCAAACCTTAGTCCACCAGCATATTAGGATTCTACCAACTTTTGTTTAGTTTTTTTCCGTTTTGTTTTGTCTTGGTGAAATCTTTCACCAAGTTTAAACTACAACCATAACCATAATTTTTATTGCTTACACCATTGTACAGATCATTAATCAGTTAAGTAGGCCTACAGACAATAGACATCACACAGCACAAACAAAAGGAGAACCCAAAAGGGGCCAAGGTTCGGCTTCTTAAGACACATGCATGTTGCATCATGATGTAGACCCCTAATTAACAGAAGGAGAACTAAAAAGAGACCAAAGAGACCAAGAGAAGGTTCCGCTCCTTAAGGCATCTGTTGCATTGCCATGTATTATACATGATGAAACAGTTTTTCATGACAAATTAGTATAGAATCAAGGTGGCGCGGTGCATTGAATCATGCTTTATCATTAATCCAAAAACGCCGATGATTTGTACCCAACGCTTACAAAATGACTCTAACGATGATTTACTAGTAAGTTCTGAAGTTAATGTCTGCCGTCTTGTATAATAAAGCAATGCGATGACAGTATCTATGACCTCCCGAATAAAATCCACACGAATATGAATATAGGGATTTTTTCCTTGACATTATCCGAACTCGAAAGCAACGAATCAATACCCAACAACCAAACACGTGCAATATCAAGCAAAAGAATAATATAGTCAGTAAGAAGAACGGAGTATTGAAATTGGACAGAGGGAATAGAGTAATGGTAGCACTCATTGCCGGGACAGCATTAGATCGCGGTTCGATACCCGTAACCCCCCTCTAGGGCGGCGCCTTGCATAGCTGCCAAATCGTGTGTTTAAATTAAGATCTTGATTGTACTACGCTCATGTTTCAATGTAGTCTTACTGCATACTTGTCAGTTTGAATTAATAAAGATTATTATTATTATTATTATTATTATTATTATTATTATTTTTATTATTATTATTATCATTATTATTATTATTATTATTATTATTAATTTTTATCAAGCATTGCATTGAATAAACATTTAAAACATTGCCACTTTAGACAATTTCTCGAATAATGTAGATGAAACAAACAAATGGTTTTCATTTCAATCCATGGATGTTTGCACAGAACATGTAATTAACTGTTTACTAGTGTGTTAGAGCATTTCTGATTCCAGAGGCAGCCGAGAATATTGCGAGGAGACACTGAAAGCCGCTTGTAAACACCAGCAAAAGATGAAAGCGGACCTTGGAGGTACAGAGATTCTGGAACCCTTGAGGCATATCTACGACAAACCACCTATGGCCACACACTGTCGAGAGGTATGCCGTTTCATTGTTCTATTAAGTAGACAAAAGTTAAAATAACGCACAGAGGTATGCTACCTGAGTTTTCTCTCTTATTTTTAGTCCATCTGGCAGTCCCAAATGGAGTAAGCCTACCTGAATGCTCATTGATCCAAGTTGTTGATTGTTGATTGCTTCCAGATTCTTATCCTGACTGACGGTGGTGTGAGAAATACAGAGGCTGTGATTGATTTGGTCAAGGAGAATGCCAGCAACACAAGGTTGGAGGACATTTAAAAGCAGCTAGAGCAGTTAATTTAGCAAGCCTTGATTATCGTCAATAGCATCTTCCCACGCAAAGCCATTGACGTCAACATTGACATTTTTATCAAACTCATTACTGAAACCACTGTTGTGATTGTCAAGTGTTCAGCCATAAATTGATTTGTCCGAATGACTATCGTAGTTATAATCATCTTGTTGCTGAGCACTCGCAATCATAAAGCAACTTTCGCAGTCGTCTACGATGGAGCGATTTTTAATTATTGTTCATCACTTTCGTTCTTGTCACTGTCATGGGCATTGTTATCTTGACTATTATTGTCAACACTTGTAGAATCTCGTCATCATGAACGTGTGTACTAAAACAGTATTTAGTGCATTTTAAGTATCTATAAAACGCTATTTGTTCTAGCCCAAGTGACCCAAGTTTTAATCATCGTCAGTCGTCATTACGCTACCAATAACAATAATATCATCAGCACCACCATCACCATCATCATCATTATCATCATCAGCATCATCATCATCATCATCATCATCATCATCATCATCATCACCATCATCATCATCATCGTCGTCATCACCATGTCATTGTTGATTGCATCATCATCATCATCATCATCATCATCATCATCATCATCATCATCATCATCATCATCATCATCATCATCATCATCATCATCATCATCATCATCATCATCATCATCATCATCATCATCATCATCATCATCATCATCATCATCATTTACGCGTATTGTCAGCATCACAAGTGTCATTACTAGGAGTTTTTTTTCTTCGCAATCTTCTTCGTCACCAAGATCGTCATCCTCATTCTGATCGTCACCGTTATTTGTCTAAAGTTGGCTGTGTGAAATATAATGGAATTCCTAGCATACATAATTTTGACTGCTTTTCTTTTAGATTGTTTTCGTTTGGCATTGGAGAAGGTGCCTCCACTGCTCTCGTAAAAGGAATTGCGAGAGCTGGACGAGGAACGGCAGAATTTACAAAGGAAGACGACCGACTTCAGCCTCTTGTAAGAGTTGAATTTCATGCAGCTTTATTATGTCGACTTTGGTTATTTAATAAATTTAATTGTTTAATCTGTCCAATTTATTATAAATACACATGAAAAGTCATATACTTCCAATGAATTGTCGAATACTCCATTACACCAATAATTGTTATGTGAATGTCCTTGTTTTGCTGCTTTATGTGTTCTTTTACTTTTGTGGTTGTTCTGTCATTATTAGCAATGATCTACTGACATCGATTAAGACATTAGTTGTGATTAAGGTATTGATCAAGATATTAACTGTGCAAGTTTGATTGGATGAACACCTGGCACTACAGCACTCGACCTTGATTCTTGTTTTGTGCCAGTTGTTCGCTGATATTATTTTACTAGATGACTTTCGTAGCAATTCATTCATTCATTCATTCATAGTTTTATATAGCGCCTCTTCAAGAGAACTACTCAGAGGCGCAACCAATATGTTCTACTACTAGATAGCTGAGTGGAGTCAGTGCACGGTTGCCACTTTGAATCTATGCTTCGGTAGATAATTGTACAGTTGTTGCATATTATGTCTCGAGAACGGTTACAGTTTGAAACCATAGGTGAAAGTTGAAGCGCTGATGGTGCTGAATTTCAGGTGGTGAAGACTTTGAAGGCAGCCACGCAGCCTGCAGTTACCGAGCTCCATCTTGACTGGCAACTCAGAGGAGGATCTTGTGAGATGGTTCAGATGCCAAAGGAGATGCCCCCGCTTTTTGCTGGCGACAGATTGATTATTTATGCTATGACTTTAAAGGATAAGGTATATTCTGACAGTATCACTACAGATCAGATGAGCTTTTATTACAGTTGTTTATCAGCGAAAATGTTCAATGTTTTCTCTTAGGTTAGTGTTTGTTGGTTGAATGCTTAGCCGTCACATTTCTGCGCGTATTGTATCAAAACTCATTGCTAATTTTTTTGTGGTGCGAATCGTGACGTACGTTTATGACTACAGATTTCCTTCATAATAGCTATATAGTCCAGGCAATCTAGCTCAAATATCCATTAAACCTGGGCAAAATTGCTTCACAAGTTTTTTAAACGGTTTCCTGTCCAGAAAAAATTGCTGAATAACATATCAAAAATTAGACAAAATCGGAATAGGGGAACACCCCCAAAAATGAATTTCAAAATGGCGGATTGGGGTTCCCAAAAAATACCAATAATAATACAAATAATTTGCAATTAAAGCTGAGCCAAATGATTCCCAAGCTTTCTAAACGGTTTCCTGTCCAGAAAACATTGCTGAATAACATATCCAAAATTCGACCAAATCAGACCACGGGAACACCCCCAAATATGAATTTCAAAATGGCGGATTGGGGTTTTCAAAGAATAATAATACAAATAATTTGGAATTAGAGCTGGGCCAAATTGCCTCAAAAGCTTTTTAAACGGTTTCCTGTCCAGCAAAAATTGCTGAATAGCATATCCAAAATTAAACAAAATCGGAATAGGGGAACACCCCCAAAAGTGAATTTCAAAATGGAAGATTGATGTTTCTCAGAAATACCAATAATAATACAAATAATTTGCAATTAAAGCTGGGCAAAATGATTTCCAAGCTTTCTAAACGGTTTCCTGTCCAGAAAACATTGCTGAATAACATATCCAAAATTCGACCAAATCAGACCACGGGAACACCCCCAAAAATGAATTTCAAAATGGCGGATTGGGGTTTTCGAAGAATAATAATACAAATAATTTGGTAATAGAGCTGGGCCAAATTGGTTCACAAGCTTTTTAAACGGTTTCCTGTCCAGAAAAAACTGCTGAATAACATATCCAAAATTAGACAAAATCGGAATAGGGGAACACCTCCCAAAATGGAATTTCAAAATGGCGGATTGGGGTTTTTCTAAGAATAATAATACAAAATAATTTAGAATTAGAGCTGGGCAAAATTGTTTCAAAAGGTTTTAAAACGATTTCCTGTCCAGAAAACATTGCTGAATAGCATATCCAAATTTCGACAAAATCGGAAGAGGGGATCACCCCCAAAAATTAATTTCAAAACGGCTGAAATGATTCACAAGCTTTTTATACGGTTTCCTGTCCAGAAAACAGGCCCCTAAGCTAAAGATGGGCAGACCCCAGCCAAGGACGGGTAGACCCCTCAGCTAAAGATGGGCAGACCCCAGTCAAGGACAGGTCGACCCCTAAGCTAAAGATGGGCAGACCCCAGCCAAGGATGGGTAGACCCCTCAGCTAAACATGGGCAGACCCCAGTCAATGACAGGTCGATCCCTAAGCTAAACATGGGCAGATCCCAGCCAAGGACAGGTCGACCCCTAAGCTAAAGATGGGCAGACCCCAGCCAAGGACGGGTAGACCCCTAAGCTAAACATGGGCAGACCCCAGTCAAGGACAGGTCGATCCCTAAGCTAAACATGGGCAGATCCCAGCCACGGACGGGTAGACCCTAAGCAAAAGATGGGAAGACCCCAGCCAAGGAGAGGTCGATCCCTAAGCTAAAGATGGGCAGACCCCAGTCAAGGACAGGTCGATCCCTAAGCTAAACATGGGCAGACCCCAGCCACGGACGGGTAGACCCTAAGCAAAAGATGGGCAGACCCCAGCCAAGGACAGGTATACATCCATAAGCAAAAGATGGGAAGACCCCAGCCAAGGAGAGGTCGATCCCTAAGCTAAAGATGGGCAGACCCCAGTCAAGGACAGGTCGATCCCTAAGCTAAACATGGGCAGACCCCAGCCACGGACGGGTAGACCCTAAGCAAAAGATGGGCAGACCCCAGCCAAGGACAGGTATACATCCATAAGCTAAAGATGGGCAGACCCAAGTTAAGGACAGGTCGATCCCTAAGCTAAAGATGGGGAGACCCCAGCCAAGGACAGGTAGACCCCTAAGCTAAAGATGGGCAGACCCAAGTCAAGGACAGGTCGACCCCTAAGCTAAAGATGGGTAGACCCCAGCCAAGAACGGGTAGACCCCTAAGCTAAAGATGGGCAGACCCCAGTCAAGGACAGGTAGACCCCTAAGCTAAAGATGGGCAGATACCAGCCAAAGACAGGTAGACCCATGAGCCGAAGATGGGCAGACCCCATTCAACGACAGGTACCTCTAAGGTAAAGATGGGCAGACCCTAGCCAAGGACAGGTAGACCCCTAAGTTAAAGATGGGCAGACCCCTAGTCAATGACAGGTAGACCCCTAAGCTAAAGATGGGCAGACCCAGGTCAAGGACAAGCTTAGAGATCAACCTGTCCTAGGCTTCTGTCTGGCCATGTTAGCTTAGGGTCTACCTGTCCTTGGCTGGTATCTGCCCATCTTTAGCTTAGGGGTCTACCTATCCTTGGCTATGGTCTGCCCATCATTACTTTAGGGGTACCTGTCGTTGACTGGGGTCTGCCCATCTTTAGCTCATGGGTCTACCTGTCCTTGTCTGGGGTCTGCCTATCTTTAGCTTAGGGGTCGACCCGTCCTTGGCTGGGATCTGCCCATGTTTAGCTTAGGGGTCTACCCGTCCTTGGCTGGGATCTGCCCATCTTTAGCTTAGGGGTCGACCTATCCTTGACTGGGATCTGCCCAACTATAGCTTAGGGGGCTGTTTTCTGGACAGGAAACCGTTTAAAAAGCTTGTGAATCATTTCCGCCGTTTTGAAATTCATCCTTGGGGTTTCTCCCCTATTCCGATTTTGTCGAATTTTGAATATGCTATTCAGCAATGTTTTCTGGATAGGAAAACGTTTAAAAGCTTGTGAATCATTTTGCCCAGCTCTAGTTATTTGTATTATTATTGGTAATTCTTATGAACCACAATCCGCCATTTTGAAATTCATTTTTGGGGTGTTTCCCTATTCCGATTTTGTCTAATGTTGGAAATATTATTCAGCAATGCTTTCTGGAGAGGAAACCGTTTTAAAAACTTGTGAATCATTTTCCCAAACTCTAATTGAAAATTATTTGTTTTATTATTGGTATTTCTTAGGAAATACAATCCGCCATTTTGAAATTCACTTTTGGGGGTGTTCCCCTATTCCGATTGTCTCTAATTTTCAATATGTTATTCAGCAGTGTTTTCTGGACAGGAAATCGTTTTAAAACCTTTTGAAACAATTTTGCCCAGCTCTAATTCTATATTATTTGTATTATTATTCATAGAAAACCCCCAATCCGCCATTTTGAAATTCCATTTTGGGGGTGTTCCCGTGGTCCGATTTGGTCGAATTTTGGATATGTTATTCAGCAATGTTTTCTGGACAGGAAACCGTTTAGAAAGCTTGGGAATCATTTTGCCCAGCTTTAATTGCAAATTATTTGTATTATTATTGGTATTTCTTAGAAACATCAATCTGCCATTTTGAAATTCACTTTCAGGGGTGTTCCCTTATTCCGATTTTGTCTAATTTTGGATATGCTATTCAGCAATTTTTTCTGGACCAGTCTCTTTAAAAAGCTTTTGAGGCAATTTGGCCCAGCTCTAATTCCAAATTATTTGTATTATTATTCTTTGAAAACCCCAATCCGTCATTTTGAAATTCATATTCGGGGTGTTCCCGTGGTCTGATTTGGTCGAATTTTGGATATGTTATTCAGCAATGTTTTCTGGACAGGAAACCGTTTAGAAAGCTTGGGAATCATTTGGCCCAGCTTTAATTGCAAATTATTTGTATTATTATTGGTATTTTTTGGGAACCCCAATCCGCCATTTTGAAATTCATTTTTGGGGGTGTTCCCCTATTCCGATTTTGTCTAATTTTGGATATGTTATTCAGCAATTTTTTCTGGACAGGAAACCGTTTAAAAAGCTTGTGAAGCAATTTTGCCCAGGTCCAACTGTAAATTGCCTGGACTAATAGTGGTGTGCCTGTTTAAACAAGTTTTTTTAATACAGGAAGTGCTAGATGGCAAGGTACAGCTTAAAGGAAAGATTGGTGAACGCAGTTTGGAGTTTGAGATCGAAGTGGATGCCAGTAAGAATACTTCCTCAAGGGACGGTACTTTTCCAATCCATCGTTTGGCAGCCAAGGCACAAATTAAACAACTTCAGGATACTGGAAAAGGTAACAGTTTTCTCAAAATCATTAATGCACGATATTAATATCTAGATTTATAATTGAAATTATTATTTTTAATAAGAATATTTTAGTGGTAGTGGAGGCATAATTTTGTAATTTGTAATCGAGAATTTTTATAACGCCACTCAAAAGTAGAGGCGCTACCAGTGTCTTCACTGTGTCTACACTTACAAAGAGAAATGTTTTCAGGCGCCTGCAGAACTGGACAGGATAGAGAAAGAGAGGAGGTCAAGCCTAAGGGCCTGATGCAAGCAGTTCCAACTGGAAGAGCCCACAACCGCAAAACTACGAGACTGGGCCGCAGCAGTGCGCATCCGAGGAACAACCAAGTGGCCACGGGCAGATGACCGGAGAGAGGAAACCAGGGTGCAGTAATATACATCGGAGCTGAGCCAACAAGACAGTTACGCATGAGGGAAGGACCGTAAATTGGATGCGTTGATGAATGGTAAACCAGTGAAGGGAGTCTCGGATGTAGGAAGAGATATGGGCAAACTTCATGTTTTCCCCTATCTATCAATCAATCAATCAATCAATCAATCAATCAATCAATCAATCAATCAATCAATCAACTAGACATTTATGTAGCGCGCTCTTCAAGGCAACAATTCGGAGGCGCTCGATGAGGCGGGCAGCAGCATTAAGTATCGACTGAAGCTTAGATGCATTAGTAAAGGACAGGGCAATGTAGACAGCGTTCCCGTAGTCAATCGTAGTGCTGATCAGAGAGCCTGAACCAAGGTCGCGATCGCATACAAGGGAGAGACTGGCGAATGGCACAGAGTTGGCGTAATTAGTAGACCGCACGAGCGAGAGACACTACTGGCATGATCAGATAGACTAGAGCACTGGCGTAAACTTGTCCAAAATATTGGGGGACATTTGGTTATTCATTCTACACATGTTGCATTAAATGTACAGTCCATCTCAATTATTGAAGGGCACGTGGCCCAGCTGCCCCCCAGAGTCTACGCCTATGGACTAGAGAGAGAACAGAGTCTGGGACGAATCCAAGATCACGGACAGAGCAGGAGAAGTTCGCATTGGGAACCTGATGTGAGGGGAGTCGGCATCGATCCTGGCGAGCTGAACACGAGTAGTAGTAGTAGTAGTTGTAGTAGTAGTTGTTGTAGTACTGATCGTACTAATATTAGGTTTCTGGTGTCGTTGTTCATGTTGCCATGGTTATTACAGATTGTCACCCTCTATACGACTGTTCATAAAAACGCATAATTTTATGGGCTTGTTGGAAAGTGATTAACTATGCCAATAGATGTCTATCTTGTAGATACAAACAAGCCGTTGATTGTGTTGCTGAGCACGGCTGCGAACGTCATTTCATGCCACACATCTATGGTTGGAGTTGACAAAAACCGCAAACAGAAGGTCGTCGGTTACCTGAGGCCGCGAAATGTTCCGATGATGTCAGATCCAACTCTACGCTTCATGGCTACGCGGTCAAGACCGGTGGTACGTAGGCCTATCACGGCAGGGAATATTTTAATTGTATAATTAGTGGGACTAGTTTTAGGATTTGTCCAAGAGTTTGGGTGATTTGTCCCACGTAATACTCTACTTTTAGTGTGATTTTATAATATTAAATTATTAACCTTATTCGAAATATTCAACGAATTAAACATTATCTGAAAATCGAATCGATGCACGCTATAAATACACAAAAAGTTAACACGTGATACACAAGTCTACCTATATCTCTGGGACCGGTGCACACTCTAGATTTCTCCAGCAACCAATGGCTGCCTACGTAAGGTATTCGCTGCCATGATGTCAGTGACCCCACATTCTATGCAAGTAGAACGAGTGATCTCTCACTACAGCAATATGAGAACGAGCCATCGACTGTCAATGACTTTGGATACCATTAATGATCGGTTTTTGATATTACTCAATGGAGTGGGCACTGTATATTTGGACCCGAGGCCATGGGTAACCAAATTCCTTACTAGCAAAAACAGACGTGAAAAACATTCGGATTCGGACATTTACTCTACGCAGTTCTACGCGCACAAGTTTTTCCACAATTTTTCTCGGAAGTTGTGACTGAACTCTGTCTTGAATAAAACAGTAACACAATAGCTGACTAATACTATAGTTACATTCTATAAGGATCCACCCACCAAGCAAACATTTATAGAATGTCACTTGTTTTCTTTGCGCATATAAATTGGAAAATAAAGTTGGTCGCGTTTGCTGAAGGTAAATCTACACCAATTATTTTGGTGATATGGTTGACCTAATTATGTCATATTTTAAAACTTCTGTGCATGACTTAAATAGGGATATGTATAATGATAGAAAGTAAATTGGTAAAATAAAGTGGCTAAAACTGGCTTCAATTGGCAGCAAATGCTCTAAAATCCGCACCGGACCCTGCTAGGGAGCTTACGACGATCCCTCAGACCCCTAACCCCCTAGTCGTGGCCGACTTTGTACCACTGTCTAGTCAATATCCCTTAAAATATGTACTGTATCACGGCAACCAATATGTACCGCTAAGACAAGTCTCTTTCTCTTTGTAAGTATATACAGGGTGGACCAATAAAAAGTAACCCCCTACAAGTTTTTGCTAATATTTCGGCCAAAAGTAAGAATGTTTAAATCAAGTTTCACTGGCCTATACGTAGTTCATATTTACGCAGTGCTTTTTTTCTAGAAAAAAAGGTTCCGGAACGGAACAATAGGTTCCGGAACGCAACAATTATGGGTAGGCTAAAATCACGAGAAAAACGGGATTGGGGGTTGGGAGGGGTCTCAATAAACACTGAAAACAGTTCAAAAACACTGAAATTAAATTAAAATAACTAAATTATTGTTTTAATAATTAAAATAAATAAATTATTTTTAGTAGCTGAAAAAGGTGCCGGAACGTCGTTCCGGCTCGTTCCGGCTGAAAAAAAGCCCTGTATTTACGTATAATAGCCAAATTTCACCAAAATATTTCAAACAAAACCATAGTTATATCACTTTTACTGAGTCCACCCACTGTTCTTGGATGGCCCAAAAACAAGTAACGCAACAAAAAATAACAAATGGTCACATCTCAAATAATTGGTGTCAAACAGACTTATTGCTTCACAACTTGTGTTCAATGGATTCACCGCCAGTACCCACACATGTTCTGAGTCTCTTTGTAAAGTTTTTAATGGCCTTTTTGATAGGTTCAATAGGTAAATCTTCCCATATCAACTCCAATGCGACCTTCAATTCTCTTATCGCATAAACTTTTAAACACGGGAATTTAAGGAATTTATCACTGAAACATCGACATTATATCTAAGTCTTAATATCGACTTCACCGTAATGTGGCACAGCCACTCCTACACACGCACTGTCTGGACGCATCTGCTGACCTACGCTTGCTTCAACATGATAAACCGAAGCAGTTTTAATTGCCCACCCTTGCTTCAAATAAAACGCTCAGTATGTCCGGTGTCCAACAGGATAAGAGCGAGATGTGTTTGTTTCAACCTGTTGAGAGTGATCATTAGGATAAAAAGATACCACGAGAAGAGCAGAACATGAGACTCAAAATGATGTTTGGAGTTGAAGCAACAAAATACCACAATCGACATGATTGAATGCGGCACTGAGATCGAAACACGAGAAGATATGCTTTGACAACATTCGCTGAGTTGTATATATTTTAAGTGTGCCAGTAAGAGCATTCTCATTTGAATTATATTTAGGGTAAGCAGATTGAAAGGGGCTAAAATTGAGAAATGTTACTACAGACTCTGAAGACGCACTAGGAATAGGCAGGCGTTCGAGTAGTTTAGAGATGTCATTCTGATTGGAAATAGGCCTGTATTTAGACAAAATTAGAATTTGAGCTGAAATAAAATTTTAAACACTTGGACGTAGATTTTTTTTATCTTCAAGCTCATTAGAGTTACTGCAAGAACTCTTTGACAATTAAGGCGTTTGTTTACAATATCCATCGGTCTCTAGCGGTTTCAGCAATGTCCATCAGTTCACGACAGAACTGCTGTCGATTTGCTAGGTTTGGTTTTTTCGACACCCTGCAAGCTGTTTGATAGGCAATTTATTCTGTAACTTTCCTGTTCAGTATACTTCCAACAGCGTTTCAGACGACGATCTCGCTTGGTTTGCTCCACTTCAGCGGAAAGCCAGTTCTTTGTAGGTTTGTAAGGTCATCTTAAGCAATTACGAGCAGACGCAACTTTATCCAGCTCTCAGAGAACAATATTAGACAGTTGCTCTGAAAAGCATCAGCTGACTACAGGCTTAAAACACTTCTGTGTTGATTAGCGCCGACTTTGTTTATCTACTTGATCGGACAATATGACAATGCAACAGTACGGCTGGTTGTACCCATTGCCACTGTAGCGGTGACGAGGCTGGTCAGAGATAAAGCCATAGCTACGAGCAGATGATCATTAGTACCTGCAGTAATTGTGGACATGAAGTCCAAATATTCGCGCATAAGGCGTGAATAGAGCTAAATGGCAGACGACAGATGTTGGTGATTATCAACCAGGGAGCATCTTTACCCATACAGACCAACTGAAACTCGTACGAGGATGGATGAAAGAAATCTGAAAGAGGGTTCATGGTTACTTGAACCGTAGAACGGTAGGTGACTTCTGACTAGACCACGGCCTTGGTCAGGACCACTGTCGACAGGCAGACGCTGAACATGCCGAACGGAGAAACCTTCGGATACCACTCTTTGCTTGATATACATGACAATACGTGACATGAGGTCTGGTCTGACCAAAGACGTGTCATAAACCATTGCCGCTGCCTTGTCTGCTCTCGCTTCGATTATGCAAACTCGGTTCTTGTGGTATCTTAGATCTTGAGCTGAACGAGCTCCAACGCATCCACAATTCTCTGGCTCGCGTGTTTCTGTGTGCATCTTCTCGTTCAAACAACTTAACTCATTTTCGGCCATCTGCCTTGCCCTCTTGTAGAATGAGCTTTAAACTGGCCTATCTTATCCATAAAATAATTTTTTTTACAACGATTAGGCCTATCTACCTTCAACCACTTCTCGCCGTACTCTGCGATCTTCGGGTAAGAATGAGCCACGATGCAGAACCGTCGTGAGCTCCGGTGCAGTCTATGTTGGTGCCGCACAGAATGGAACCGACTAACAATGTTTCTCCGACGCGTGACATTTTATTCTTATTCTTCAAGAAACACTTCAAAACCACATTTCTCGTTGGCTTTCAAACATCTGGATACTTATCTAATTACTCTTCACCTGGCGAATTACTAACCGCACCTTATATTCGCATTTCTGTAACTTTAAGCACATTACAATTTTCACAATAATCATAACAATTTACATTTTGCTAGAGCTATTTACATGGAACACTTTAATTGGAAAGATAATGAAGTTTTACTGTGTACAGGATGAAGTAAGTTTGATATAGCGCTTTTGTGAGTTACCTAAGGGTGCATTACATTAAATATCCTGATACATACATATATACATGCATGCATGCATAGGTTGATCATTTCTCCTCACCCAGTCCACAACGACTCTGTGTCCGTCATTCATCGATTGAAGTAGACAAGAGATACATGAATGAATCGTCTCCAATGACGAACGAATGTCAAGTCTCAGCATATGAGTCAGGTTAGTACTTGTTCATTTCTTCACATTCCAAATCTTTATTCTGTTGACATTTTTTGTAATCTAGCTTGTATGTTTTCGATATTAATGAAGAATAGCCTACGTCCGAAGTTAACTTTTATGTTGGCTAGGTTTTGAACTCGTTGATACAGGTGTATGCATTCACTATGGGATACGGAAATATCGCCCCCGGAAGAATCGCCTCCGGAAGATTCGCCCCGACATTTCGCCCCCGGGAAGATTCGCCCCTCCCCCCGTTAATCCAGCTTCTAGTCTTAGTTACATTTTCATCACTAATCCAGCTTTTAGCCTTAGTTACATTTTCATCTTCCGGTGGCGAAACTTCCGGGGGGCGAAATGTCGGGGGCGAATCTTCCGGGGGCGAATCTTCCGGGGGCGAAAAGTCCTAGAACCATTCACTATACATGAATTTCACACCGATGTGGCTTATTTCAGAGATTTGAACCTCAGGGTAGCACGGTCCGTATACGGGGACCTTAAATGGCCTGGCACCTACACAAACGGGCAGGGGTGGTGAAGGTCTCACTCAATCAGTTTATTGAAAATTGAGGAGGGTCGAGGCCATATACGGTCGTTATAGAAAACATTTATCTCTGCATTTTATAGCGTCATTTACAAGTCTCTTAGAGTAGACGCTCCTTGCTATAGCCTGTGTATTAGGGTGCCTCGATTATAATGGGAGAAAATTTGTTTGTCTCATTTTGATTTCTAATAGTACAAAGTAGTTGCCAATTGATGTCAGCAATATTCTGGTGCAATTTCACCAATTTAGCCCATGACCTTGAGGTGCCCCAATGACCTTGAAGTTTTGATATTCCACGCACAGTATTTACCCGTGTTATGCAAAGACTGCCAAAGAGTAATGTCCAGAAAAACAAGCTTCTACAGTCTGATGAAAGCAGAATACAATACTGGTAAAACATTATTAGGTATATTATTCCATCATTATGTCCATGACACCATTGGCGGCGATCTTGTTTGACAGGTGGGGGGGACACTTTAGAACTTACCTGGTCAAAAAAGAGTTTTCAACTGATTTGCTCAAAAATAGGTAAAAAATTGTTGACCTTTTTTGGTGTTTCTCCAAAATGTGTGGGGGGGGGGTACAAATGTATGGTGTATCACCCCACTCTTAAAGGTGGAGGTAGTGTCCCTCTCGATCCCCCGGGATCGCCGCCCGTGCATGACACCAATGATGAAACATTGAGTCGAGTCTAAACTATAGTACCGGTCCAGTCTTATCCCAACGCAATAAGTCAAGCTATGCGATATTCTTTCTTAGTATTAAAAGTGGGCATCATTCGCCTGGATTCCACCATGTTCTTATGAAACGGTCCATAATAGCTTTGATGCAGTTGAAGCCTCAGTCACTACTTTAAAACAGCGCTGCTCTGCCTATGTGTGGCATGGGAATCAACGAGAGTCAAACTTTTCTGCCGTGTGCGTTGCTACAAATTGCATCTTGTCTTCATCAAATACTTCCAAAGTTAGTGATGGTTCTGTAACGCATGTTTGCCAGTCAATGAGTTCAGTGTAGTCAGAAGCATCAAACTTTAGCACAGGAACAACGAATTTCGGATTCCATACCGTACAGTTTCAGGATATGAAAGCCGGGAATTCCCAATTTTCAAATTTTCTTATGATCATTAGTTAACATGGAACAACAAGTGGTCCCCGTGCTTTCTTTGGACCAATTGGTAACGGGTTATTAGCGTGTAAACAGTAATTGTAATCAGTAGTGTGCTTAGATAAAATTGATTCGGATTTTTCACCTGCAACTTTAACTGACCTAAGTAGTGACAGGCAACATTTGTGGAACATTAGTCTAAATAGACCAGTCCTCATTGTATTTATCTAAGAAAGACCCTGGGGACATTGAATCACTTGCAATGGTTGACAATTGCGAATAGGATATTACGATTGTACACTGGCAGTTACAAACAGTCAGTAGAGCTTCAAATGCTGACGATGTATGTAGTGAAAGTATATGCTCCGACGTGGTTAACAATTTTGCAAGGCTGGTCCAGTCGTGGGTGATTCATGTCCGACGTAAGTTGAACCTGGTTCCTTCACCAACAATAAATGTTCCTCGGTAACACTTGTCGATAGTACTTATTTCCTTCCTGGAATTCTGTACTTGGTTTTTATCTCCTCAACCATCAAAAAATAAACCGTGCAAATCAACTACGTTGTTCAAGTCTTTTCCTGCTCGTTACGCTTATTTTATATAATAGTTCACATCTAATTTTATTTTGGTCAATTACATTTGACAAATTAATTGCACATATACAGAAATCCTGCAACACTGCGGGTGTTATATCAGCAGCTGCTGTGCCTGAAACACCATAACGATGACGGGCTTAAACTAACTCTGGTAGTCTACTACGAAAGTCTCTTGATTATAACGTTCGATTCAGGTTCATCACAGGTTGATTTCAACCAAACTGAATCATATAAGTTTCATCATCTGGTTGATTACAAGTGTTTGACCGGCTGGTATCGAAACTAGATTCAGAATCGGCTACTGAGTCATCATTAACATCCACGACCTTCTCTCCCACATAATGACTTGCGAAATATTTCGACTCGTCGACCTTGTTTAGCTTTTGTTTCTTCTTGCTAACAAGCCTATTTGTTGTAAGTTTTGTCGACATTGCTGATGCACATCAACCTTACTCCTTTTCATCTTTAGGAACTCAAATGCATTGCCACCTACTCATTAAAAGATCAAGAGAGCTCCTTAAAGCTATACATAAATTGGTTTGCCTTGTAACAAATTACGTTAAATGCAGAGCTCCAAAGCCTTCAAATCATGAACACTTTAGGGTCCTTGGGGCACCTCAAGGACTTACTTAAAAAATAAAAAAATTGACATGCTAACTAAGCAGTATAAAAGGCACCTATCGGCAACTATTAGAATATTCTTTTCAAAATTTTTTTTTAGATACACCCTACTGTGTATGTGTATACGTGTATCTGAGCATGTCTGTTTCGCATTCAGAAACCTTCTAGAAAGCTCCTTATATTGTAATATTTCTAAAATAATGCTAGAGTTATACACGAGCGATACACTGTAATGAAATCGGAGTTGTAAAACACGAACAGGTTCTAATTTGGCTCAAAACGCCTTGCGTACGCGGAGAAGTTCTGGATTTTCCTGATATGGGAACCAATCAAGCAACTCCTTTGTTGGCAGTTGATGCAGTGTTATGACGATGGCGAAGAATGACAACAAGGCGTTTGCTGAAAATCATATCCAAGTTGACAGTTGAATACATTAAATTTGAAGATTTCTCGCATTTTCTATAGTGTGGAATGCTTGGACAATATTTAGGTAGCTGCCAAAATCAGATGACCGCAAATCGTTGAGAGCCTCTTCTTAAGAGACAGCCAATTCTAACTTATACTGTGCTTGTAAGCTGCCTTAAATTTCCTTGTCACCAATATTTTTTATTGTCATGCGGCAAATATCTCCAGAATACATTTAATAACGCAGATTAACCATAGGCTACCAATGGAACACTGAATCATCATATCCAATTACCCTGGTAGTAGCAGAGACCTGAACTTTAAACATTGTAGCAGAATGGTAACTGAAAAAAGCATGGTCTGATGTATTGTACTTAAAGGGAACATGCAGAAATTTTTCAAGAGCACTCTCTGTACACATATCAGTATTGCATCGTATGTACGAAACGAATTTAAGAGGAAATGGTGGCTGTGACACGTGACAGCTGCCTAAGGATTCGGCGCCTTATAATTATAGGCTATGTAGCCGTGTACATATATCCCGTGTGTCCTCTTCGTTTTAATACGTTGCTCATTTTGGTTGTATTTTGCAGTGGCACAGCTAGGGAGGGCGAGTGGTGCGGCCGTACCGATAAATATTCGTATTTCTTTGTAAAAAGCATGTCACATCACAGCATGAAACCCAGTTCTGTCCTTTTTGTAAGTTTGTATGTCATTCAGACCTAACTTTAAAAATTCTTTTTCTGATTACTTACCGAACCCTGCCGACATGACTCTACCCGGGTAGCATAAACCCGGGTTTGCATTCCCTAATGCGTATATAGATCACCTCACCGGCCAGTAAACGTTATAGAAACTGAATCCGCACCAAGTTGGTACGAGAGGTGAGTAACTACTTGTTGCCGTTCCGCTGGAGACCGTAACAATTACTCCACTCTTTCCAGTTGCCATACATCTAGAAGTGCTCGCCTATGCTTCTCTTTTACTGACAGTTCCGGTTGAACTGTCTTGTCATTGGCATTCATTCGGCCCCGACATTATATTCTCTAGATCTTTAACTTATATTCACATGTATTGTGAAGAGTGCTTCTCATGAGGCGCTATGCAACGATACATTATAATTGTAATTACAAATGTACTGATTGGCATTACAATTCAGTGCTACATAACTTGCATTAAATTACTTCATCAGCTTTTGACCCCCCCGCCCCCCAAAAAAGTTTTCTTCTGTGGATGGTAATCTCACTACACAACTGTTCTCTAATTTCTCTAGACTATTTTCGTGGTATTCGATTTCTGCCAGCGCAATGAGCGCATAATATAAAACAGTAAAGAATAGGCTAAATAATGCTGCTGCTCAAATCTATTAATGATTTTAATTTTCGTTAGTTTCAGAGTGCTAAAGAAATTATGCTCAGGCTCCCAGTTTCTATGTTCATAGCGACGTTTATATCATCTGAAGACTGGAGTGTTGTTATCTCTTGTACGATTTTAGATTTGCTTTCTAAACTGAGTGACCAGAAAGTCGCCGATATGTTTAGTCGTTCGGTTCGTCGTTTTGCTACCAATAAGACGGAAACACCAGCAACAACAGAAGCAACAGAAACACCACGTAACTGCATCTGCTTAACCAAGAGAATTATCAGCGAGAAAGATTCAGGTATTAAAGTTACAGTTCAGTGGTTGAACTATTGATCAACTGATTACTAATGAAATGATATATTGAGTTTCCTAGTATATCGACACATACATATCGGATTGTACATTGTTTCTATATTGCTGACTAGCTGGTTTACCCGGCGTTGCCCGGAATTATAAGTTTCAATCCCTGTAGCACCACCACCACCACCACCACCACCACCACCACCACCACCACCACCACCACCACCACCACCACCACCACCACCACCACCACCACCACCACCACCACCACCACCACCACCACCACCACCACCACGACGCCCGGTTTAATTGAGTGAAAGTTTCAATCCCTCTAGCGAATCCGTACCTGTAGCACCACCACCACCACCACCACCACCACCACCACCACCACCACCACCACCACCACCACCACCACCACCACCACCACCACCACCACCACCACCACCACCACCACCACCACCACCACCACCACCACCACCACCACCACCACCACCACCACCACCACCACCACCACCACCACCACCACCACCACCACCACCACCACCACCACCACCACCACCACCACCACCACCACCACCACCACCACCACCACCACCACCACCACCACCACCACCACCACCACCACCACCACCACCACCACCACCACCAGTTAAAGTGAAGTGAAATCCCTACGGCTGCGCCATCTGGCGAATCTTTAGAAATCCGTCCCGGTGACAGAGAATAATCTTCTCCAGTGGCGCCATCTGGTGAATGAAAATAGGTCGACTCGAATTTGTAAAAAGTCGGATTTGGGAGAGTTTTTTGCCCGGTACACCATAGAAGCGGTCAAAAGGTGGACGCGAAGCCTCACACTGGGTGTGTAATGCCCACCCCGAGGCAGCAGTGAAGGTTTTAAGTGAAAAACTCGAAAGCTGTAGAAATGCATTCCGGTCAAAGATCGAGTGCTACAGACAGAGGGACAGAATCTTCTCTTTATATATATAGATTGAGTGCGAATATGTCTTTCTAATACATGTTGGCTTTCACCTGAGCTACATTACATTGAACGAGGACGTCATGACTTCTAAAGAGCATCGAAGTAATAAGAAATATGAAAATAATAATAATAATAATAATAATAATAATAATAATAATAATAATAATAATAATAATAATAATAATAAAAAGCATGGACAACACTGACGGGTGCGGAACCACCAACAGGATCAACAGCACATCGTCAAAGAGAATGGGACAGCCGCTGGATAAGTAAGGCGTGGACAACTCTGCACGAGTCTGCGAACAATGCACTGGATCGGGCTCGTCTCTTAGCTTCTCGGGCACCACACGCGGGAGACTGGTTGCTAGTCCCTCCGGTTACTGCATTGGGCCTCCGCTTGTCGGATGAAGTTATACGGATCGCGGTAGGAATGAGACTCGGAACGACTCTGTGCGAGCCACATTTGTGTCACTGTGGCGAGAGAGTTGACGCCAGAGGACTCCACGGTCTTGTCTGCAGAAAGAACGCTGGCAAGCAACAACGGCATAACATGCTAAACGACATCATATGGAGATCGTTTGGTAGAGCGAACATCCCTTCCAGAGAGGACGGAAGCGACCTGACGGCGTGACGCTTATCCCGTGGTCATGCGGAAGGTGCCTCACTTGGGATGTGACCGTTTCGGACACTTATGCAGCGTCACATCTGGCTGTAACATCAACCGGAGCAGGTGAGGCAGCAAACCGGGCAGCCGCCGCCAAAAGATCCAAATACGCCACTATCATCCGAACGCATGCTTTTGTAGCGGTAGCAGTGGAGACCAGTGGTGCATGGAGTTCGGAAGGATTGGATTTTGTGTTGGAACTGGGACGTAGGTTGAGGGATTCAACTCAGGACACGCTTGAGACAAGCTACCTATTCCAGAGACTGTCGATAGCTGTCCAACGCGGGAACGCCATCTGCTTCTCATCGACCTTTTCATGATAAATTGTTTACTGAGTGACGCTGAGATGGCGCTTCAGATTATATAATAATAATAATAATAATAATAATAATAATAATAATAATAATAATAATAATAATAATAATAATAATAATGATAATGATAATAATAATAGTAATAGTAATTATAATAAGATGACATATGACATAATAATAATAATAATAATAATAATAATAATAATAATAATAATAATAATAATAATAATAATAATAATAATAATAATAATAATACGAATATGGCCTATTCCAGACTATTCTGCACTTTAAAGAATCAGGGATCCTTTAAATCTGGAACCAAAATAATAATAATAATAATAATAATAAATTATAATAATAAATTATAATGACAATTATAATAATACACTGCGCATGTCATCGGTCGTGTCGGTCGTTGATCTCCTTCTGCGTCATTTCGACGGATTTTTTCATCTAAATGCAGAATTTGCTCAGTAACTTCGAACATGTTGGAGTTTTCTGGTACTACGTTTGCGTACCAGACTTATTCGTCGGTTTCGCAAGGTTTTAGTACGTCTAAGCGGCCTAAGGAGCATTTTGTACGCAAATTGCGTTGGCCCATGTGACTGCATCAGGCCCATCCTGCTGATGTACGCGGTCTAGTCTTAGCCATTGGCCTATGGGCTGTGTACGCGCATGCAGCCGAGTGTTTTCGTCTCGGTGGAGGATACCAGACGCTCGTTATTGGAGTGACCTCGACCATTAGGCACTGGTGGCTCTTCAATCTACCGACCGGCACACGGCGAATGCCTTTTCTGAGTAGGCTACTCCTTGTTCCTCAACGACGTAACCGGACATGCGTCAGCTTCTACCAGTGAGGGACTGCTGTCAATAGCGTCATCGTGTGTGCGAGCACTGTCATCTGTCGCCGTTCTGTTCTTTCAACGCTGTTATGCAGAATGTGCAAAGCCCTCTGTGCTGATTACTTGGGGCTTGGCTCGGTTGGTCCACTTTTTGAGACAGGGACTATCAACCATCCTGAATGTGGACCTTGACGATGATCTCTTCGTTGCCGGTTAGATATCATAATTATGGTGGACTGGAAATTCGTTGTGCATCAACGCTACCACATTCCGCTTTCCCGGCTTCTGATGCGAGCACAACGGAACTGCAGGCATGCATCTTACCAATAGAGTCGGCTGAGATACCGGACGATCATGTGAATTCAGCATTTAATGCGTGGATTACCCTGACATGTGTGAAGCAGCAAATCGTCGCCAAAAATAGTGGGATCTCTGATACATAGGCAAGGCATGGACAGGCCTGCTCGAGTCCACTAGCGATGGGCAGGAGGTCTTTAGACCCTTTACCAAAATCTGGCCATTTTGATATATGAAAAAATAATAACAGTAGACACCCAATAATAATAAATAAATAAATAATAAGACGATTGTATGGCGCCGTATCTGAACCGAGGCCGAAGTAAAGGACCCTGTATATAAATTAAAAAATCAATGACATTTACTGACAGTTGCAGTTAAAAAGATAGACAGTTATAATATGACAGTTTGAAAGATAAGTCTTGAGCTGTGATTTGAATGTCTCCGGAGATGGCTCATTCGTCACATGATCGGAAAGACTGCTCCATGCACTGGGTCCAACGACAGAGATGGAATAGTCGCTGAACCTCGTTGAAGATCTTGGGACGGTAGTCAATTTTTAGATGAGGATCGTAGCCGACATCTTTTCCGGTTGCCTGCTACCTAAATGCAGAAGTCAGAGATGTAGTCTAGCATAAGATCACGCAGTGCTTTATAAGTGGTCTCTGTTAGGTAATCCGTTCTGGAACACGCAGCCAGTGTAGCTTGTTGCGAAGGAGATCGGTGATATGATCTAATGGTTTGCCGTCATACATGAGACTTGCAGCAGAGTTAAGCACCGACTGTATCAGCTCTAGCTGACATGTCGGCAGATCCGCCAGTAGTCTGTTGCAGTAGTCAACCCTGGAGACAACGAAGATGTTGACCAAGATGTCGTCTATGGCGGGGTACTTTGCGTCTTTTTGGAGCAGGAGTGACTTTTTTTCGTTACATCGACTTTTAGTCACTAGTGGCGCTTTAATCTGCATACCTACAAGTGACGAATTGCTGTTCTACGTGCACCCGGTGGCTTATTAATGGGTAATAACAGCAGACCCAAAAAGCACCACAGTACTGCTCAATTAGTGCCGATTATATCAACGGGCAAAACAAATGAATATTAATGAAGAACTTTTATGCAATAAGTGTTGCAAGGCAAAACGAGAATACTTTCATAGCCGAACTTCGCCTCGACTAGTCTTTAGTTTTTACGTAGAAGTAAATGTGGCAAAAAATTATCCAACAATTGCTTTTCACTTTGTAGTTCCTTTGAAGTCAGTGAGCATTGATGTGAGGATCGAAGGTTTTATTGCCAATGTTCGATCAACTCTGTGCTACAAGAATGTTGAGAGAAACCCGATTGAAGTACGATATGAATTTCCGATGGATGATCAGAGTGCTGCTTATCAGTTTGAAGCCCAAATTGAAGACAGGATCATCATAGCTGAATGTCAGGAAAGAAAACAGGTCAGAGTACATTTATAAAGTGAGATCGACTCTCTTGCTTGAAATTATTGTTGCTATGTGTTGTGAATTAAATAGTAAAACATCTAAATTGCCCCTGTAAAGTGGTTTTGGTATTTGGGTGGTAAATGACATTCCTAAACTGAACTAATTGGAAATGGTGTAGGAAAATAAATGCAAAGGCTAACTAGGCCGTAGATAAAAGCGACTTCAGTCTAAAATGTCGCTTGAACTTGCACTGATACTTCCAAAGGGCCCACCTGTCAAGATCCTTCCAATTTAATTTAGGGCGGGACAGTATGACCGGAGTGGCCTTCATGGATCCATCTTTGGAAAATGTTTTTTGTTGTACTGAATTACTGATCTCGGAAGAAGGCAAGCATGATCGGCGTGGCTACTAGTTATCCGCTAGTAGCCACGCCGGTCATGCTTGCCTTCTTCCGATATCAGTAATTCAGTACAACAACAAAAACATTCGAGGAAAAGATTTCTTGACCTGGTTTTTGAGGATCTCAGCCTGAGCCTCACAAATATTGACCTGAGACTTGCCTAAGACAGAAATCAACTCCTGTGTTTTGGTTTGCAGCACATTCTTTAAACATTTTTGCTAAGGAGTAGATTATTGATTGTGGCCATGAGAGGGACCTATGGTGTTACTGGACTTTACATACTCATTTACTTACAGGCAAAGGAGACTTATGACGAGGCTTTGGAAGAAGGCTTTGGCGCCGTCTTGATGGAAGAAGATGATTCCTCGTCAGACATCTTCACTTGTCTTGTGGGCAACTTACCACCAGATGCAGAGGCTGTTATCAAGTTTGGATATGTTACGGAGTTGTCTCTTCAACCAGATGGAACCCTTTGTTTCCTTCTGCCAACCCTTCTCAATCCACGATACAATCCATCAGCTAAGCGTAAGGAATTCTACACCTTTTTAATATTTAAAAAGTTAAAACTATTGTCTACTGCTGCTGCTCCATTCAGTTAGTCACTCAGAAATCCACTCCACACGGTCATCAGTTGGGTAATGTAGATTTTCATTTCAGGATAAAGACAGCTCTGGAAGACAGCAAGTGGCTTCTAGTGCGCAGATGATTAAGGTAAGTTCTGCGTCAGGCAGGTGATTGGAGCATGTTCGACCATAGAGGTTGGATGTTGCCGAGTTGTTTCTTCAACCACATGAAACACTTTATTTCCGTTTGCAACTCTTCTCGTGCGTTTCAGAGTTTTGGCTGGTTTTTAAAATGTTCTCTATATACATCATATATATGATATAAATGAACAGAAATGTCATGAAATCATGAAATGAACAGTTGAATTGTTACGGTTCTTTCATTGGCCTATTCCAACTAATAAATGTAAATAAACAATGACGTCACTTTTAAAATGGCGACTTCGTTTCACAGTCTATTGAAAGTAAATTTCAATATAGCTTCAACGGCCGCTTTGTAAAGCTAACTGCTTTAAACGGGCTTTAACTAATTTACTTAGGTGGCAAAGAGGCTGAAACGAACGTACAAAAATACATTTTAAAATTGTTTCAAACCGTCTTAGGACGGGCAAAAATCTTCCCGGGTTTTCGCCAGCTGGCGCCACGCATCGGGAACGATATTATTAATTTACTTAGGTGGCGAACAACCTGAAACGAACGAACAAAAACACATTTATAATTCTTCTTTATCCGTCTTAGCCTCTTAGGACGGGCAAACGTCTAGTATATAATTTATGGGCCCCCTATATATGCACCATAGAACTTGAACTGCATTGTCGTTACAGGTACATGGTACTTTTTCCTTTGTAAACCTTGAAGTAAGCATTCCTTTTCTATCGAATACCATCTAGGCGTAACCCCTGGCACTTAAAAATATACAGACGTTTATTGTATACACTGGGAGCCTAACCTTAGATCTATTGTTGCATTACTTCTTTTTATTGATTATCTTATCGTGTTCTTTAATTCTTGTAGCTCATGGATCTCATAGGTCAGAAGGTGTTATTCGTGTTCCAAAAGGAGAACAACCATACACCTTTGAGATCAAGGCAACCATTGTGAACCCAGGGAAAGTTGTCCGTGTTAACTCGCCCAAAGACGAGTTAGATGTCAAACTGAGCGAAGATAAAACTTCAGCACAGGTAGGTAAAAAATATAAGTAGATTGAGTTGGACGATAGCTGGTGTGAAGAGAATGAAGTGAGCACCTTAAACTTTACAAGTATGTATATTTGTATATGATGTATGTAATATGTATTTATGCATGCATATATTGTATGTGTGATGCATATACGTAAGTATGGAATATGTATGTGTGCATGGTATATGCATGTAGTATGTGTGCATGATAAATCTATGTTGTATGCATATCTATGTATGAATGATGCACTGAATTGTAATGCCTCTATATACTCCGTCAGGTGTGCACCGACGATGAGGCCTTAACATGACGTCTCCATATCGTTCTGTTCCTGGTTTTATCGATGGCATCCCTCGTGTTCAAGCCCTGTGCTCTTTAATCCTCCCTTGGATGGATAATGTAAAGGAGGATTTAAGGGCCATATATATATATGTATATATATATATAAATCAAAATTTACTAATTATTGTAACCTGTTTAAAAAACTTAAAAAACAGTGTGAAAAACTATATTATGCAGAACGACTCTCCCTATGTAAAAATTACTTGCACAAAACCTGGAAAATAATCAAGCAAATTCTCAGCCCCAATTACAAACCAATTCTGCCTGACTCTTTCCTAGTGGGGGACCAAGAAACCAACAACCATAAGTCAATTGCAAATGCCTTCAACCATCACTTCTCCAACATTGGCCAAAGCCTTGCCTCCCAGATGCCTTGTGGCGCCCCTAATTTTAGACAATTTATGCCTACTCCCCCACCATGTTCATGTGGAATTCTTCCAGTGGGACCGGAGGAGATTAAGCTTATAGTACGTAACTTAAAAGACTCCAATTCAACGGGCCCGGATGACATAAACCCTACCATTGTTAAACAGACCATCGATCCCATAGCTAATATACTCACTTCAATCTTTAACGCATCCCTCCGTTCTGGTATAGTTCCAAATGGGTTAAAGATAGCTAAGGTCATTCCGATTTATAAGGCAGGGGAAAAAACTGTGTAGGAAATTACCGCCCGATATCCATTCTACCCTGCTTTTCCAAGATTATTGAAAAGGCTATGCAGACTCGGCTTACCACTTTCTTAGATAAACTAAATTTGCTGTCCCCCTCGCAATTTGGATTTAAAGCTAACCACTCCACTTTCATGGCATTAATGGACATTCAGAATAGTATAACAGAGGCAATGGATACAAACACTTACTCTATTGGCATATTTTTTGATTTAGCTAAAGCATTCGACACTGTGGATCACTCTATCTTAATAAATAAATTGCAGTCTTATGGAATAAGGGGGGTAGCATTAGCCTGGATTACTAACTATTTAAAAGATAGATCACAATATGTCTCGTTCAAAGCTGCATCTTCGTCATCTATGGTTATAAAATATGGTGTCCCCCAGGGATCAATATTAGGCCCACTACTTTTTCTAATATACATTAATGACCTAGCCCTAGCATCCTCATTATTCAAATTTATTCTGTTTGCAGATGATACCAATGTATTTCTAAGTGACAAATCTGTTACTAATCTATTTTCAAGAGCCAATAATGAATTAACTTTAATAGCAACCTGGTTTTGGGCCAATAAGTTAACTCTTAATCTTAAGAAAACAAATTTCATGGTGTTCCATTCCAGGAAAAAAACGCCTCCCCCTGTAAGTCTGACCATCTCAATGGACAATATCGTACTACAACAGGTCGACTCCACGAAGTTTCTGGGAGTTCAGATCGATTCTCGACTTACTTGGAGAAATCATATTAAATCTATATCAAATAAAGTAGCAAAGAATGTGGGTATCTTGAAAAGAATTAGCCATTGCCTGCCCTCGTCGATGCTGCTAAATCTATATTACACTCTAATATTCCCTTATATTTCGTATTGTAACGTCTCCTGGGGAGCGAACTATAAAATGGCCCTAGACCCCCTAATTAAACTTCAGAAAACAGCTGTCCGCACTGTTTTTAATATCCATTGGAAAGCACATACCTCCCACATCTTTCGTGAAAATAATATTCTAACCATAAACCAGATAAACTCATTTCAATGCATTCTCTTTATGTATAGATTCCACCACGGGTTATTGCCACTCTCAATGGCCTCATATTTTGTAAGTGGTACGTCAATCCACGCTCATTTTACGCGCTCAGCCATACATTACCGTCCTGAGTTCGCACGCGTGAACCCTAAACGGTTCTCAATTAAATGTCTCGGCCCAAGACTTTGGAATGCCCTGCCTACTGAACTAGTCTCGAACTTACCATTACATAGTTTTAAATTGTTGCTAAGGAAATATCTTATTCAAAAAATGTAGTCTTACTCTCTTGTCGCTTAAAAATGGCAGTATAAGCATTATGTAAAATTGTCATAATTATTTGCTATATTACTATCTCATTGATGATCTGTACTGGTTAAAATTATTGTACTAGTTAAGCTTCGTAAATATTTTGATCTGTTTGAACACATGATTTGTGTTGGTTTTTTCAGTCAAACATATGAACACCTGCTCAGCCAGTGAAACTGGGGTGCCCCAGTTAGCGGGCTTTCAGCCCTTCGGGGCATCTCATTAGAAATGCACTTTTACATTTGTTTCCTGTGTTTGTTCTATGAATTTGATGTATGTTCTAATAAAAGACATTTGATATATATATATATATATATATATATATATATATATATATATACATGTCTAAACTGGGTACTGCTCTCTAATATCTCAGGGACCTCATCTGACCCCTCTTTCTGCAGCTTCTCACCGACCTCTCCGCTCTCGCGATTGGCATGTCCTCTTTATTCCGCGTGCCAGGACCACTCTAGCTCAAATTAGATCTTTTGCCAACATAAGGCCCTCCCTGTGGAATGCCCTTCCTTCCTCTCTACGGGTAACCTTACTTTCTGGATCTCTTCCTATATCCCTTTCCGCACTTAAAACCTTTTTCTTCTCTAGTAGCCTTCGCACTGAGAGCGCTACTGAGTGGCCTCTTCTGTGAGCGGCGCTATACACATCTCCATATACGATAAAATACGATGATATAGCGCCTTTCTAGCACCTGTCAAAAGTATTGCCTGTATGGCTATCTAACTCATCTAAACAAGTGCGAGTGTGTTATGTAAAGAGAAACTGTGTGTTGATGCTAAATATTATTGAAGACAGAAATATTATCAGTAAACGCAACAATGCAAAGAAAACTAGAACAGTTAGCAGTGGGTAACAGACAAAAACACGCGGAGCCCAGCCAACGGATTCCCATCAGATTTTGATAGCATTATATTCCAAGTCTCCCCAATTCAGCGGTAATCGGTGATGATGGTGGTCGTTTGGAGGAGCAGGAGTGGAATCAGGCTAAGGTAGCTTGAAGAATTCGGTTTTCAGTCTGAGTGGAAAGCTGCAGAGCAGAAGGCGGGAGCTATTTACGGGTACGTCAAACTAAATTTGCTTTAATTTATAATTCGACGTCTGTTCAAGTCTAGCAGGGCCTCATATGAAACTTGTAACCAAGTGTTCTGTTTGATTTAAGGTTACTCTGGCTAAGCCTTTTGTGCCTGATCATGATCTGACGCTGAATGTGACAACTGAAGAACTAAATAAGCCTCACGTAATCTTTGAAAATGGCGATGGTACCAAAGGTTTGTTCAAATGTTTTCTTTCCCTAGAGTTCATGTAAGAGTCCACTGACAGAAAACATCGTTGCACTTATGGTATGTGTGTCAACTTTCTTTTAAAGTTATGCATTAAGTAGTATGTATGTATGTATGCATAGATGGATGCATGTAAGTATTTATGTATGTATGTATGTATGTATGTATGTATGTATGTATGTATGTATGTATGTATGTATGTATGTATGTATGTATGTATGTATGTATGTATGTATGTTGTTTTTATTGTCACTAATGTATCCTTGTGAGTTGTTACCGGCTGCAATAAAAATTATTGAATTGAATTGAATTGAATGTATGCATGTATGTACCTATGTATGTATGTGTATATAAATATGTAACCGAAAATTTATATTTTGAATTTTAAGTTTAAAAGGCCCTACTCGCTAGACTTCGTGATGCTTGAGTTCATTAGAGAACGGCAAATTCATGTAAGTTTATGTAGCAGCCTTTCGTCAGAAGAGACCCGGTTGGTAACAGAACTTCTCCCTGACGAGCGGTCGACACTCTGTTGCAGCATCGAATCCGAAGTTTCCAGCAGTAGGCCTAGAGGGCTATCTAGCAAATTAGTTAGTTTAAATATTGGTGTCCTTTTAAATTAATCATTCTTCCTTTGTACCGATTACATTATTCATTTCTGTCAAAGTATATCAGGCCGGTGAGTCGGTGACCTTGACATGCTGCCGCTGTTATTTATTTCTCGTGCGTATCAGTTTTTCTATTTCCTTCCTGTGGTTGTCTGCTGACTTGGGTCGAGTCAATGTTTTATTTTCAATTGCTCAACTTCGTTCACTGCAAAAATTAGTTCCCAATGCTGCTCTGTATATTGTTTGGGTATAGGACCAAATTAAACCTGTGCCGTTCTGTTTTCGTCTATCGCCCATGATCTGAAAATTCTGTTTCTCTCTTGACTAAATTAAGTCCTCCTTACTTGTTGCGTAGTTCGGGTCGCTCCGAAGTTGATTTCCTATGATGGCTAACGCATTCAATCGGGTCACATAAATGGAAACGCTCCTTTTTAAAACGGAGTTTGAGCACATCTCCTTGGTTACGGAATTCTCCTCTGCATTGTCTTTGTTGAGTGCTAACTGCATGTTGCTGTTTTCTCCAGACGGCATTCTGAAGAAGGACATCGTTATGCTAAATTTTTTTCCGGAGTTGAAGGATGCAGACTACAACAACAAGCATGAGATCATCTTTGTTGTTGACAGATCTGGTAACAACCCAGTTTTGCTTTAGCCAACAATAATGGATTAATTATAGCTAAAGCAATTATCCTTGCATTGAAATCAGTCCATGCAGAATCACTTTTCACCTATTTATCAGTTAATTTGATATTTAAACATGATTGCTATTAAATTAAGCTCTACTGATGCAAGGAGTGAACTCCCTATGTAGGTCCTACCTTTTTCTAACAGTGGCAAACATCTCAGAGGGATTCAATTAAATGTATTGTTTGACTTCCAATCGTTGGTCTTGACAATCTTAGACGAGTTCACATTAAACAAGCTTTGTATTAGATTAGATCAGAGTAGATTAGAGCAGATTATACGCACACACACACACACACACACACACACACACACACACACACACACACACACACACACACACACACACACACACACACACACACACACACACACACACACACACACACACACACACACACACACCTACACACACACACACACACACACACACACACACCTACACACACACACACACACACACACACACACACACACACACACACACACACACACACACACACACACACACACATACACACACACCTACACACACACACACACACACACACACACACACACACACACACATGCATATGTACGTACGTCACCTACACACATAATGTGCAGCAATCTCAGTTAATGAGTTAATGAGTTGAGGATATCATACAATTAGCCTTGTGTCCATGTGATACTCGGGCGTGGCTTACGTGTAATGTTTCTTTAGTGTGTTAACGAAAGCTATTTTCACAGGCAGCATGGGTGGATCGCGTATAGAACAAGCAAAAGAGGCTCTCTTACTTTTTCTGAAGAGTTTACCACCCGGATGCTACTTCAATGTTATCGGATTTGGTTCCATATTTGAGATTCTATTCCACGAGTAAGCCAGCTTTCTTACTAATTATTCTTAGTCATTAATCGTAATCGTAAACTCAAAATCTGTGAAGCGCTACTATGATTACTCTGCGTGGACAGAAATATTATATTTGTTGGCTGTTCGAAGTTTTTTTTTTTTTTTAAATAGAATTTGCGTCGCTCAATACGGTAGTGTTGTTAGGATTATTGTCACTTAAGGTTACTGAGATAAATGCTCTTATGTGATGCTTATGGTGGGGCTTCGCAAATGCTGGCCAGCGCACTCGCCTTTGTGCCTTTGTTAAGAAACTGATTCGGCTCAATTACCTGCCAGCTGGCACCGCTCCCTTTGACGCCCTCTGTGACCGAGCTGACTTCACTCTCTATTTTACTGTCCTTAACAATCCTAGTCATATTCTCCATAGCCTCCTCCCCCTGTCAAGACCAGCACCTATTCGCTCCGCCCCCGTCCGCATAACCGTGAGCTCCCCAGGGCTGATACACTGTCTAGAAAACATTTTATCATTATAATGCTCTACTTAGGAATTTGAACATTAATTGGATTTAAATTTATTGTATTAACCCGTTTGTTAGCCGCAGTGTGCTTGCAGAGTCCATACTTACATACCTAATTAGAAATAAACAAAATTGTACGTAATTGCAAAATTGTCCATGTCGCGTGCTTGCATTTTCTGATGCATTAGAAGTAACAGCGTTTTGTGCCTGAATTGCGTTTGTCCACCAGCATACTAGGATTCTACCAACTTCAGGGTCGTTTTTTCCATTTTTTTCTGTTTCGGTGAAATCGTTCACCAAGTTTAAACTATAACCATAATTTTTCTATTGTTTTCACAATTGTATGAAGCATTAATGAGTTACATAGGCCTACAAACAGTAGACAAACAGTAGACACAGCACAGACAAAAGGAGAACCAAAAAGGCACCGAGGTCCCGCTCCTTAAGGCCCATGTGCATCATCATCTAGCCTATTATACGCGATGTGTTGTTAGTTGATGAAACAATTTTTCATGACAAATTAGATACAGTATCCGTGAAAGTAATATAACTAACTGTTTACTAGTACGTTAAAGCATTTCTTATTCCAGAGGCAGCCGAGAATATTGCGAGGAGACACTGAAAGCCGCTTGTGAACACCAGCAAAAGATGACGGCGGACCTTGGAGGTACAGAGATTCTGGAACCCTTGAGGCATATCTACGACAAACCACCTATGGCCACACACTGTCGAGAGGTATGCCGTTTCATTGTTCTATAAAAGTAGACAAAACTTACAATAACCTACATAGGTATGCTATCTGAGTTTTCTCTCTTATTTTTAGTCCATCTGGCAGTCCCAAATGGACTAAGCCAACCCAATTGCTCATTGATCCAAGTTGTTGATTGTTGATTGCTTCCAGATTCTTATCCTGACAGACGGTTTTGTGGGAAATACAGAGGACGTGATAGATTTGGTCAAGATGAATGCCAGCAACACAAGGTAGGAGGACATTTTTGTCCGAATGACTATTGTAGTTATAATCATCTTGTCTCTGCTCGCAACCATAAAGCGACCATCGTAGTCGTCGTCGTTATTAATAATTGTTCATCACTGTCATTTTTGTCACTGTCATCGGCATTGTTATCTTCACAATCATTGTCACCACTTGTAGAATCTCTGCGTCATGAATGTGTGTATCAAAACATTATTTAGTGCAGTTTAAGTATAAGCCCTACTTGTGCCAGACTAGGTGATTCCAAGTTTTAATCATAGTCACTCTGCTATCAATAACAATATTATCGTCAACGCCAACACCATCAGCATCATAATAATCATTGCCATCATCACCACCATCATCATCACGGCACTGTTGATTGCGTTATCATCGTCTTCGTCATCATCATCATCATCATTATCATGATCATCATCATCATGATCATCATCATCATGATCATCATCATCATCATCATCATCATCATCATCATTCACACGTAGTGTCAGCATCACCAGTGTCATCATTAGGAGTTTCTTTGCAATCTCCTTCGTCACCATGTTCGTCATCCTTATTCTGATCGTCATCGGTTATTGTCTAAAGCCCGCTGCGTGAAATATTAATGAACATTCCTAGCATGACCAGTTTTGTCTGCTTTTCTTTTAGATTGTTCTCGTTTGGCATTGCAGAAGGAACCTCCACTGCTCTCGTAAAAGGAATTGCGAGAGCTGGACGAGGAACGGCAGAATTTATAAAAGCAGACGACCGACTTCAGCCTTTTGTAAGAGTTGAATTTCATGCAGCTTTATTATGCCGAGTTTTGTAATGTAAAAAATTTAGTTGTTTAATCTGTCCAATTTAATATGATACACGTGAAAAGTTATACACTTCTAATGTGCTGTAGGATACTCCATTGCATGACTAATTGCTATGTGAATGTTCTTGTTTGGCTGCTTTGTGTGTTCTTTTGTTTTTGCTGTTGTTCTCTCATCATTAACAATAGCCTACTGAAATCTGTTAAGACATTAGTTGTGGTATCGATTAAGATATTGATCAAGATGTTAATTGTGCAAGTTTGATTTGGATAAGCACCTAGCATTACAGCACTCGACCTTCATTCTCGTTTTCTGCCAGTTTTTCGCTGATATTATTTTACCAGATGGCTTCCTTAGCAATCAATATGTTCTACTACTTGACAGTTCAGTGCACGGTTTCCACATTGAACTATACTTCGGTGGATAGTTGTACAGTTGTTCCACATTATATCTCGAGAACGGTTAAACTTTGAAAGCATAGATGAAAGTTGAAGCGGTGATGGTGCTGAATTTCAGGTGGTGAAGACTTTGAAGGCAGCCATGCGGCATGCAGTTACCGAACTCTATCTTGACTGGCAACTCAAAGGAGGACCTTGTGAGATGGTTCAGATGCCAAAGGAGATGCCCCCACTTTTTGCTGGCGACAGATTGATTATTTATGCTATGACTTTAAAGGATAAGGTATGTTTTGACAGCTTCATTACATATCAGATTTAATGATTAATTTTATTAGAATTGTTTATCAGCGAAAATGCTCAATGTTTTCTCTTAGGTTAGTGTTTGTTGGTTGAATGCTTTGCCGTCACATTTTTGCGCTTATTGTCTGAAAAATCATTACCGTTTTTTTAAAAATTAAAATTCTTAATCTGCGCGAATCTTCAGTTATGTACGTATGTGACTACACTTCATAATAGCTGTAATGCTGCTACTTGATAGGGCCGTTTGAACAAGTGTGTTTTTAATACAGGAAGTGCTAGATGGTAAGGTACAACTTAAAGGAAAGATTGGTGAACGCAGTTTAGAGTTTGAGATCGAAGTGGATGCCAGTAAGAATATTTCCTCAAGGGATGGTACTTTTCCAATCCATCGTTTGGCAGCCAAGGCACAAATTAAACAACTTCAGGATACTGGAAAAGGTAACAGTTTTCTCAAAATCATGAATGCACGATGGGGGGGGGGCCGTAGAGTAATGGATAACACACTGGCGTGAAGAGCTGAAGGTACCAAGATCGAACCCCATAGACATCCGTTAATTTAAGGTTAATTCTGCTTTCCCCACGCTAGGCGGCGGCGGCGGTGGTTAAATGAATAGTAGGCCATGATGGCTGCCGCATAAGCAGTTATATTCGACTCCTGTAAAACTGTTATCATGTGCTTCTACTTAATACATGTATGTAAGGCGCCCTGCGTGGCTGCCGTTTCTACTATATGTATGTTCACTGTACAGCGCAGTGCGTTTGCAGGCTCTTAATTAAAGTAGAAGATTATTATTATTATTATTATTATTATTATTATTATTATTATTATTATTATTATTATTATTATTATTATTATTATTATTATTATTATTATTAACATCTAGACTTTACATTCTTATATTTAATTATTATTAGTGGGATGGTAGTAGTAGTTGTAGTAGTTGTTGTAGTAGCGATAGTAGTTTTGGTAATATTAGTACTACTGGCCGGTGTTGTTGTTAATGTTGCCACGGTCATTACAGATCATCGCTTTATATAAGACTGTTCATAAACAACGCTACTGGATCTGTAGGAAAATGGTCAAATGTCTAAACGTCTATGGTGCACATACGTTTACAATTCATGAATATTTGGCAGGTAAAAACAAGGCGTTGATTGTGCTGTTGAGCACGGCTGCGAACGTCATATCATGCCACACATCTATGGTTGGAGTTGACAAAAACCACAAACAGAAGGTCGTCGGTTACATGAGGCGGCGAAATGTCCCAATGATGTCAGATCCAACTCTACGGTATTATGGAGCATCTCAATTAGGGGCTACTGCGCATAAACCACAGGTAGGTAGGCCTATCACGGCGACCAATATATACCGTATAGACAAGTTTCTTTGTCTTTGTAAGTACACGTGAACTTTTAAACATAAGACGTCTTTAAGAAGTCCAAGTCAGAAAACATCTCTCTGGCAATACATGCACAGGGTTGTCCTTCATCAACCGTCCGCTTCATAAACTGGTCCATTAGTGTCAAGAACAGATCAGGGGCAAGTTTGCAGCCCTGGCGAACACCACTCTCCACGCTGAACCATCCAGATGTCACTCTATCTATACGCACTGCACTGGTAGTGTTGGTGTACAGCTCTCTGATCAAATCCACGATCAACTGTGGTATGCTGAGTGAGGTAAGCAAGCTCCAGAGCGCTGGACGAGCAACAGAGTCGAATGCCGCTTTTAGATCAACGTATGCGATCCACAGTGGTTGTCTGAACTCTCTTCTCGTTTGAATCAAGCTGTTCAGCGTGAAGATACGGTCAACTGTGGATCTGCCAGGAGTATAGCCGCTCTGTTCCAGTCTTCGGTGTTTGATCAGATGATCCTTGATTCTGGCCAGAACAACGCCTGCGAAGACCATCCCGGGTACCGACAGGAGGGTAATGCCACGGTAGTTCTTGCAGTCGAGGCGGCTACCCTTACCCTTGTAGAACGGAAGAATTATACCTCTTGTCCAGAATGCCGAGATAAAAAGTACATAAGTCATAAGTGTAAACGTAGGCCTATTCCATAGATAGTGTAACGTAGGCCTATTCCATAGATAAGCGTACATGCTTTCTAGAGCAACCGCATGGCCTCGACCCTGTTCAATTTTCAATGAATTGATAGGAGATCCTTCACCACGCTGCCCGTTGGAATGAATGCCACGCCATTTGAGGTCTCCATGTATGGACCGTGCCAGCCAGAGATTCAAATCTTTTAAATAAGTCAGCATCGGAGTGAGATACATGTATAACAGTATAAGTGAGACACGTGTATACATGTATAGTGCATACATGCATCTGCATCCACGAGTTCAAATCCTATAGCCAAGATAAAAGTTAACTTCGAATGCATTCTTTTTAATCGATGAACCAGAGGGAGGTCTGCCAGAACTGCGTGACGATAACGTCGGAAATTTGATGCTTAGAAAGGATTTAGATCTCGGCTACGAGAAATAGTAAACCCATGCATGTATCTTTCAAGACATTTAATATAGCGCATTTTAAGTACCCACTTTAATTTACTTAGTCCTGAACTGTTGGACATTGCTCAAGCCACTAGTGATCGATGGATTATTGTAAACAAACGCCTTCATTCTCAAAGAGTTCTTGCAATGACTCTAATGGCGATGAAGATAAAAAAAATCCATGTCCAAGTGTCTAGATTTTGTTTAAGTTCAAATTCTAAATTAAAACCCGCAATATCACAATAGACAACACGCTGGCGATGAGTTCTGTAAAATGCCTCCAACTACAGTCCAGGAAGTTGCAAGACTCATTGGAAATGTTCCACCTGAATCATCACGACTTGACTCTCTTGCAAATTCCCCAATTAAATTCCGCTAAGACAAGTTTCTTTCTCTTTGTAAGTATATGTAAACTTTTAAACACGGGAATTTAAGGAATTTATCACTGAAACATCGATATTATAATTTATCTAAGTCTTTATATCACCTGCATCGCAAAATAGCACAGCCACTCCAACACACTCTGGACGCATCTGCTGACTTATGCTTGCTTCAACATGCTAAACCGAAGCAGGTTTTAATTTCCCATCCTTGCCTCAAATCAAACGCTCAGTGGGCCTATGCCCGGTTCTCAACAGGACAACTGCTATAGATGCGTTTATTTCAACTTGCTGAGAGCGATCACTAGGATAAGAAGATACCACGAGAAGAGCAGATCAAATGATGTTTAGAGTCGAAACAACAAAATACCACGATCGAATGTAGTACTCCGATCGTTACACGAGAAGAGATGCTTTGACAACATTCATTGAGTTATATTTAGGATAGGCAGAATGAAAAGGACTAACATTGAGAAACGGTATTACAGACTCTGGACGTACTAGAAATAGAGATGTCATTCTGATTGGAAATTGGCCTGTATTTAGCCAAACATTCCTTAGATTAGGTTTATTGACTAGAATTGTCCTGTATCAAAAGGGCTGTTCAAAAGCTGAGGGAAAACGACTCTGCAAAAGGACAGATTAATTAGACGAGTTGCATGGATGGATAGGATTTAATACGGGAATTTGCAATAGTCAAGTAGTGATGATTCAGGTGGAATATTTCCAATGAGTCTTGCAACTTCGTGGACTGTTATTGGAGGCATGGTACAGAACTCATCACCAGCGTGTTGTCTATTGTGATGTTGTGGTTTTAAAATTAGAATTTGAGCTGAAAAAAACTTTTAAGCACTTGGACATAGATTTTTTATCTTCAAGCTCATTAGAGTCATTGCAAGAACTCTTTGACAACGAAGGCGTTTGTTTACAACATCCATCGGTCTCCAACGGTTTGAGCGATGTCCAACAGTCCACGATAGAACTGCTGTCGATATGTTACGTTTAGTTTGTTCCACAACCTGGAAGCTCTTTGGTAGGCAATTTATTCTCTAACTTTCCTGTTCAATATTCTTCCAACAACGTTTCAGACGACAATATCGCTTGGCTTACAGTAACTGTACTTCAGCGGAAATCCATTTCTTGGTTGGTTTGTTAGGTCTTCTAAGCAATTACGAGCAGACGCGACTTTTTCCAACTTAAACAGGACAGTATTAGAAAAGTTGCTCTGAAAAAGCATCCGCTCAATTGGCTTAAAACACTTCTGTGTTGATTAGCGCCGACTTTGTTTACCTACTTGATCGGACAATTTGACAATGCAACTGGACGTTGGTTGTACCCATTGGGCCATTGCCCTGTAGCAGTGACGAGACTGGTCAGAGATAAAGTCATAGCTACGAGCAGACGATCATGCAGTAATTGTGGACATGAAGTCCAAAAATTCCCGCATAAGGCGTGAATAGAACTATGGCAGACGACAGATGTTGGTGATTATCAACCAGGGAGCATCTCTACCTATTCAGACCAACTGAAACTCCTACGAGGATGGATGAAAGAAATCTGAAGAGGATGCACGTTTACTTGGACTTCAGAACGATAGATGACTGCTGACTAGACCACGGCCTTGGTCAGTACCACTGTCGACAGGCAGACGCTGAACATGCCGAACGAAGAAACCTTCGGATACCACTCTTTGCTTGATACATGACAATACGTGACATGAGGTCTGGTCTGACCAAAGACATGTCATAAACCATTGCCGCTGCCTTGTCTGCTCTCGCTTCGATTATGCGAACTCGTTTCTTGTGGTTTCTTAGATCTTGAACTGAACAGGCTCCAACGCATCCAGAATTCTCTGGCTCGCGTGATTCTGTGTGCATCTTCTCGTTCAAACAATTTAACCCATTTTCGGCCATCTGCCTTGCCTTCTGGTAGAATGAGATTTAAACTGGCCTATCTTACCTGTAAAATCATTTTTTTACAACGAGTAGGCCTAGGCCTATCTACCTTCAACCACTTAATTTCTCCCCGTACTCTGCGATCTTCGGGTATGAATGAGCCACGATGCAGAACCGTCGTGAGCTCCGGTGCAGTCTATGTTGGTGCCGCACAGAATGGAACCGACTAACAAATGTTTTTCCGACGCGTGAAATTTTATTCTTTCTTCAAGAAACACTTCAAAACCACATTTCTCACTGGCTTTCAAACATCTGGATACTTATCTAATTAGGGCCTACTCTTCACCTGGCGAATTACTAACCGCACCTCAGAGTCGCATTTCTGTGATCTTAAGCACATTATTATTTTCACAATAGGCCTAATCATAACAATTTGCATTTTGCTAGAATTATTTACATGGAACACTTTAATTGGAAAGATAATGAAGTTTTACTGTATACAGGATTAAGTAAGTTTGATATAGCGCTTTTGTAAGTTACCTAAGGGTGCATGATATTAAATATCCTGATACATACATATATACATACATACATGCATAGGCTGATTATTGCTCCGTACCCATTCCACGACGACTACGTGCCTGTCATTCATCGATGGAAGTGGTCTTGAAATGTACTTCTTCTCTAATGATGAACGAATCTCAAGTCTCAGCATATGCATCAGGTTAGTACATGTTCATTTCTTCACATTCCAAATCGTTATTCTGTTGAAATTTTTGTAATCTAGCTTGTATGTTTTCGATATTATTGAAGAATACGTCCGAAGTTAACTTTTATCTTGGCTAGGATTTGAACTCGTTGATACAGGTGTATGCATTCACTATAGGCCTACATGAATTTTACACCGATGTGGCTTATTTCAGAGATCTGAACCTCGGGGTAGCACGGTCCGTATACGGGGACCTTAAATGGCCTGGCACCTACCTACACAAACGGGTAGCGGTGGTGAAAGGTCTCACTCAATCAATTTATTGAAAATTGAGGAGGGTCGAGGCCACGCGGTCGCGCTTGAAAACATTTACACTTCCCATTTTATCTCTGCATTTTATAGCGTCATTTACAAGCCTCTTAGAGTAGACGCTCCTTGCTATAGCCTGTGTGTGTGTACGTGTATCTAAGCATGTCTGCTTCGCATTCAGAAACCTTCTGGAAAGCTCCTTATATTTTTATATATCTAAAATGATGCTAGAGTTATACACGAACGATACATTGTAATGAAATCGAAGTTGTAAAACGCAAACATGTTCTAATTTGGCTCAAAACGCCTTGCGTACGCGGAGAAGTTCTGGATTTTCCTGATATGGAAACCAATCAAGCAACTCCTTTGTTGGCAGTTGATGCAAACTGTCGGCTGTTGCAGTGTTATGACGATGGCGAAGAATGACAACAAGGCGTTTGCTGGAAATCATATCCAAGTTGACAGTTGAATACATTAAATTTGAAGATTTCTCGCATTTCCTAGTGTGCAATGCTTGGACAATATGTTGGTAGCTGCCAAAACCAGATGACCGCAAATCGTTGAGAGCCTCTTCTTAAGAGACAGCCAATTCTAACTTATAAGCTGCCTTAAATTTCCTTGGGGGCCGTCCATATATTACGTACGCAAAGAGGGGGGGAGGGGGGTCAGATTTTGGCGATTTTGCGTACGGGTGCGTACGGGGGGGAGGGGGGTGGCCGAAATGTGTACGTACGCAAAATAAATTTCGAATTATGACGTCCAGATTAGCCTATTTATAACTCTGTATTGTCCTATAGTCGTCCGATGGCATTTTATTACATTATATAAAAGCCATGTCCCGTTATTCTGTGCTGTGAACGAGACACCTATAATTTGTCCATATTGGCCCTCACTCATCCTTCAATCTGGCCTAAAGTGCAGAGAGACACTTTCTGCGGCTGGTCTTCTGGGGGGGGGGGGGTGTGTGCGTCAAGCGTACGTACGCGAAGGGGGGGGGGTGCGGAAGAAAGTACGCTTGCGTACAGGGGGGAGGGGGTCCAATTTTCCCGAATTTTTGCGTACGTAATATATGGACGGCCCCTTGTCACCAATATTTTTGATTGTCATGCGGCAAATATCTCCGGAATACATTTAATGACGCATATTAGCCATACCAATGGAACACTGAATCATCATATCCAGTTACCCTACTAGTAGCAGATACCTGAACTTTAAACATCGTAGCAGAATGGTAACTGAAAAACGCATGGTCTAGTGTCGTATTGTATTTAAAGAGAACATGCAGACATTTTTCAACAGCACACTCACACATCAGTATTGCATCGTATGTACGAAACGAATTTAAGAGGAAATGGTGGCTGTGACACGTGACAGCAGCCTAAGGAATCGGCGCCTTATATATGTGGCCGCGGACATATATCCTCTGTGCCCTCTTCGTTTTAATACGTTGCTCATTTTAGTTGTATTTTGCAGTGGCATAGGTAGGGAGGGCGAGTGGTGCGGCCGTACCGATAAATATCCGGATTTTTTCTAAAAAGCATGTCACGTTCACTACATGAAATCCAGTTCTGTCCTTTTTGTCAGTTTGTATGTCATTCAGACCGTAATGAGAAAAAGAATTTTTAAAGTTAGGTCTGAATGACATCTTCTTCTTTTTTCCTCTCTTCCATCAGTGATCTGACGATGAGGCCTTTACGAAACTTCTCCAAAGTTCTCTATTCTTGATTGTCTCGCCGATTCCGGCTAAGTCGGTGCCTTTCTCCCCCAAGGAGGACTTAGGGGAGAAAGGCACCGACTTAGCCGGAATCGGCGAGACAATCAAGAATAGAGAACTTTGGAGAAGTTTCGTAAAGGCCTCATCGTCAGATCACTGATGGAAGAGAAGAAAAAAGAAGAAGATGTCATTCAGACCTAACTTTAAAAATTCTTTTTCTCATTACGTACCGAACCCTGCCTGCATGACTCCCGGTGTAAAGACTTCAAGCTAACCCTCTTTCAAGTTACTCCCCGTTAATCTGAAATCGAGGTCAAATTATCCCTGCGCTGTTCACATTACCCCCATCTGATTAGGCTAAAATGCTAGATTCTTATGCCTACAACTCATGTTATACGTTTATTGAATAAAACACATGAAACATAAAAGATTGAAAGTTAGTCTCAATATCTGAGAAAATAAAAATATGCGTGTAAATATTGGCAATTATTATTATTGCTTGAGTTAGTCGAAATGGACCCCATTAATTTTAGGAGGTAATCTGAAATCTTAGGGGGTACTCTGAAATCGATTTCAAGTTACCACCGGGGTAGCTTGAATTCGATTTCAGATTACTCCGGTTATCTGAACGCGATTTCAAGTTACCGGGTGGGGGATGTGAAGTGGAGGTAATCTGAAATTGCTGCACCGGGTTTCATGACGTGTGCTGAAATTTGACGGCAGTATGACATGTTTTCCCCATGGTTATTGAATGAATGAATGAATGAATGAATACAAAACGAATTTAAGAGCAAATGCATGTTTCTCTCACACGTGACAACGGCCTAAGGAATCAGCGGCGTATACATGTGGCCGCGGTCAGTCGCATTCATAGAGCCCGTGTGCCGTCTCCGTTTTTATTTAATACGTTGCTCATTTTAGTTGTACTTTGCAGTGGCGTAGCTAGGGAGGGGAAAGTGATGCGGCCGCCCCAGGCGCACCGGAAAAAATCCGGTTTTTTAAAGCATGTCGCATCACTGCTTATGACTCAGTTCTGTGCTTTTTGTCAGTTTTTATGTCATTCAGACATGGCCTAAACATTTTTTATGATTATTTATCGATCCCTGCCTGTATGGCTCCCTGGTTTCATGGCGTGTGCTGAATTTTGACGACAGTATGAGTTGTTTTTCAACAGATTCACTTTATGTTAACACTGATTAGTGCTTTGTGTATCATGATAGCAGCGTCATAGAGGTTACTAGAATATATTAGTAGGGCCTACTAATGTAGCTTCTGACTTTGATTTAAGGTTACTGTGAATCTAATGATTCGTTTGATACACGATATAGTCCTACGTATGAATGTATGTCTTCGGACGCAACTAATGATCTATCGAAAACGTCAACTTATATGTTTCCGGATTCCGCAAGGAAAGGAGAGAAGTCATCGAAACAGGGTCTGAATTATTCAAATTTGCAAAACCGGCCCGGGAAATGTTGTCATGGGCGGCCCACATTATTGAGCGCCGAAGGCACGAAACCGTTCAGGGCAAGGGGCCTGGGCCAATGCTTTGTGTAACATTTAGCATAAAATGGAAGACATTTTTAGTTATTAATGGGCCAAATGGCATAATATTGTCAAATGAATATTAAAAGATTAAGAAATTAACACGTATGCGTTTTAATTTGTGATTTGTTATAAAATCGTAATTATGTTTGGAACCAACTGTTACATTAAGTAGTACACTGCGCACAGTTTATTTTTTTTCTCGTCAAAAACAACATCTTGATAGAATTAGTAAACACAACTTCACACAAGCACTCAGTATAGCAAGTTTTTCATCGTATCACAAATTGACGCCAAAACGTCAACGATTTCATCATTAATTCTGAGAAGAAGGTCCTTTCATCAGCATGAAAGTCTCTAAACTTCACTGACTTAGCAAATTTCTTAATCTGTTGAAAATGTATTTCAGTTTCGAAAATAAACTCTAACAAGCAACTTGTGATGAGGATAATGTCAAAACGAATTTGTAAGCCAAAAACAAATTTGAATAATTCAGACTATGCAATTGGAACTTAAGGAGAACGTGGTAAAAGCAACCAATACATTTTCTGCAAGATTTGAATTTATTTCTGTTCCTGTTGCCGTTTTCTGCTGTTGGGACTGTTTCACTTTCTGTAGGCCTAAATTCAAATTGCGTGGCGTTTTCTGAGACCGTGTATGTTATTTCAGTGTCAAATAGCAAATTACAGTTTTTAGTTTCGAAACTTTCCCTTTTTCTTGCAAAGTCCAATAATTCCCTTTGCAGCTGCTCTTTTGTTACACTGAAATCAAATTTTCTGAGCAACTCAGGTGCTGTGTGTAGTCCATCAATGGGAATCCTTAATCGAAATTTCTGCAAAATTGTTTGGATCTAAGCAAGACAGATCAGCATAAAGATTACCGTGCTCAGAGAATATCTATTTCAAACTACTAATTAGGTCCATTACCATATTGTGAACAGTTACTCGAAATTTATCTTTCGCATTTTCATTTGGCTGGTCCGTAGCAGGTTCTCCTGGCAATTTCTTTTTTGATCAGATTCTTTTCTGTTTCAAAGCAGTCTCAACATTAATGTCGAGATTTATTTTATCTAGTTCACTGTTAGCAAGTTCTGAAAAATGTGTAGCTGCTTCTAAAATGACATCAAAAGTTCGATGTATTTGGCTTAATTCATTGATAGTATCTTAAACCATCTTATAGATTCGTAGGATGTCCATGCCGTTTATTTGCAAATAGGCCTATTGATATAACGGAGTTGTGTTCACTTTCAAAATCAATTGCGCTTCAACGTAAATTCAAAACTTGTCAAAGAATCCAGGAGAGTTTTTTCGCTCTGTACCGGACATCATTGCTAAAGTTGTTTGATTCAGAAATATCATGAAAGCATGTTGTAGTGTATTTGTAAGCCTACAAGATATCGATAACTTCTGTTTCTTTACTGCATGCGCTATAATCAACGGTAAGTTAAAGTGAATATTGGCACGTAGCCGGGTCATTCCTGCAATTCGGTTCAATAGTATGTCCCAAACATATTTGAATGCGGATACGTAATAATATCATCAGATTAGATCAAAATACTTTACTGCGTAATATAAAAATGTTATTTGACTTAAAATGTCTTAAAACAATCATCAGTATCGTAACATACGGAACAGTAAAATAGTTTTGTAATCAGCGGGGTATAGTCAGTAGTGTTGTCCCTTCTACATTTGGCGGTAATAAACTTGATCATTCTACTCAGACAGTGTATAATTTCTGCGTGTTTGCAAAATATTCACATAACATCATGTGCTGGCCGTAATAGGCTATAAGTCAATTTTACTTTCTGTATCAGAGCTTATAACAGTATTATTTCTTTGATAATGAAAGTCCCTAAAAATTTTGTCAACTCTGTTACTTTCAACTATTATTAACATTCTGGATGGCATCTTGATATGTTTAGTTTTATTTAATTCATCAGATGGAGCACTTCTGTGCGGTTTATAATTGATGAGAAGATTGGATGATTTTATGTATGTTTTATAGTTCTAAAATTTCCGTTTTTATTTATTTTTACATCGTACATTTGGAGTATGTCAACTCTGTTACAGAAGTATGACCTTGATAATGCCTATATGTTTACGATTTTTCTTTCATAAATCGTGCTATACAAGTAATCTAAAGTCTGAAGATTAAAGTCAGTGATATTAAGAGGAAGCATTATGCTAAAAACATTTTTTTCGCGCCAAATGTCAACTCTGTTACCGTCATACCCTGTTACCGCGCTGAGATACAAAGTTGACTTGTCTGTAACAGAGTTGACCAAACATAGTTCTGCTGTAGTTTCTGGTCATATCTGAGCATATTCCTCATTCGTGATTGATGTTTGTTATCAACAGGTTATGAAGTATGGCTACATAGGCGTAATTTGTGGGAAGTGCAAGGGATACCCGTACCCCCACTATTTGAACTGGAGGTACCGCACCCCCTCGTTTTAAACAATGCACATCACTAGTTTATTATTGTGCTTTCCCAGAGATTGCAGTCTCCGCCTTGGTTCGAGTATGTAGACAGCGTGAAGAATATGTACCACAAAAATACGAAAGTACTTAGATACACAGGTAAACCGAGAGCCAGACGAACCGAGTAACAGGCAGTCATACAAGCAGACTTTCAGCCACACAGGTCACCCGACAGACTGACCGCCGTGACCAGCACGCAGACAGCAAGCGCCACAGATCTGGGCCACTGCTACAGTCTTTTTGGAAAGATCTAACATCGCCTTCACTCTCCGTGTTATTGTTTTTGATCTTAGTCATATCGGGATGAGGAGACGTAGGTCAAATCGCAAGCTTCTAAGTCCTTCATCAATTATAAATCCGTATATGGACAAACACTCATTTTGTCGACCTTGATATGACTCCGGAGTCTCCTCACAATCTCAGAATCAATAACTGTCCTTGATTAAACATATCCGAGCCGGCTAGCTGAAGAAAGCTCCCTCCGTTACGTAATATAGGCCTAAGCATTTAAGACGTCGTGGATTTTGACTTGAAAACATCGAGTTCCGATTTTGCTGATAGGGAAAATGGATAAATTTGTTCTAAAACGAAAACGAGTGGATAACATTATAGACGATAAAATTGCCGTTATAGAGGTAAGCTCATCAGCGTTTCATAATCAGTTACTGACAGGGTAATATGTCCAAAATGGTCTCTATGCGAAAAGCGAAAGTGGAGAAGAAATTGGTATTTCCCACTTTTTAGACCAAGGTTACGCTCCTGTATGGCTAAATTAACAGTATTATTACTGTGTTAGTATCACAACTTGCTCTTGAGTGTGTGGTTAGTATGCTTGTCAACTCTGTTACGAGCCTTTGACACGTTTAAACAGTTTCTAAGTATTATACGAAGACGACGAATGTCATAAACTTAAATAGTGTGCATTACAGTCATGTACTCCTGCAAGTTTAATTACTATCTGAGTTGTGGTCATTTGTCTACTGCTGAATCTATGCCATGCTTGCTATGCATAGTACACAACATTTGTAATGATAATTGTTTAATAAATATATCGGCTATTTTTCAGTTTCATTTTTGATGCTATTTTAACATTGGGACACTTATTACTACTAGGAACACCATCCTTGTAAATATGTAATAACTTCTACCTAGCCACATACTACCATATTTGTCAGTAACAGGGTTGACGAGTTAACGACAGACATACTAACTTTGACGCGGATCACATCTCTATGAGTAGTCTTTAAGCCTGCATATTTTGCATCAAACCCCAGCAGTATCATATGTATCCATATACCATGTCAAATTTTCTTTAAAAAATACTTCAAAAAAATATTTTTCCACAGTCTGTTTTGGACCCGATTGCAGGAATGACCCAGCCGCACGTTTCACGAGGCAGTGCAAGTTTCTTGGTAACAACCATGCATTGTCAATATTTCATGATTTTTAACACTAGAATTAAGAATTAGAACTAAAATATCACAATATTTTTAATCATATTTTTTTCTTTTTTCAGCCAAGCCTAGGCGACCGGCCCACCGGGAATTTCCCAGTGTCCCGGTGGGCCAGTCCAGGCCTGCATCGAAGGAACCAAACTACATGGCTCTAGTTGCTCTACAGACTTTCTCTGGCCAGTGGATGTTGAATGCAGAACTTGCTGCAGCCATGAACACTACTTTGGTTGCACTGCAAAGTGCGGCCCCTATAAAGGTACTTAGCGAAAACATTGTAAATTTCACTCGCATGTGAGTAAAAGAATATTATGCCTATTTCAGCCCATCCGACTAAATACAAACTTGGTATTTTGGTAAAGAAACCATCTTTTCACCCAGTATTTAACAGTGGGATAGAAGGAAATTTGAGACGTAGAGCCAAAACAGTAATTATGTGATATTCATCTCAAATAATTTGTTCCTTTGTTAATGCAAATGGTGAACCCAATCTAAACACCACTTTTCCATTCATTAAAGTTAAAGTCTATATATCAGAGAATTCTAGGATTTTGGTAAGGGCTTAAATTATCTTCATCTTTGCATGGAAGGTTTATGTTGCCAATAGGCCTACTATTGCCAGGGCCGTAGCCAGGATTTTGTTTGGGGGGGGGGTGTTTTCTGTTTCGGTGGGTGTTTTCTCGTGCTTAAGCAAGCCGACATGCAGCCGAGTCAACCGACCAAGGGGTTTGTAGTTAGTAAATGCATTATTTCATTTTTACATTATTTTATTTCGGGGGTGTTTAAACACCAAAACACCCCCTAGCTACGGCCTTGACTATTGCTATTGCTCATCTCACATGCTTCATTGTTCAACTAGTATGCTTGAAATGAAATAGTGACCTGAAAATCTGTAGGCGGGTAAATTCATCAGATAGATTTTAAGAAAAAAGCTAAAAATTTAGACAAATCGCAGCAGCAAATTCTGAAAAAATATGAAATATTTCATGCATACCATGCCGAGTTTACACCTATAAATTCTCATACAGAACCAATGCAGGTGCTATGATTAAACTGTTTGCACTTTGGATATTTGTAATATCACCAAATTTGTAGACAGAATTAGGTGTGGCATGGGCTGCTGCCATGCGAATAACATTGGGTCGTCATTATATTAAATTCGACTGTTTAGTTTTTAACCGTAAACTTATGTTTGAGAGTTTGTTTTGAATTAGGTGATCTGGATTGCTACTAAAATTCATTGTAATTTGAATGGTGAATTAAATTACGTTCGGTTACATTGGTTCGTACATTTTCTCCTTCAGACTTTGGATGTCTGGGCCACAGTTCTGGCTCTGACTTACCTGGAAGTAAAGTTTGGTGATAAACGAGACGAATGGGAGATGGTGGAAAGAAAAGCGAGACGGTGGCTTGATCTCCAGGATCGAGCGGGACTTTCAATCGACGATCTTCTGCAGAAGGCAAAAGCTGTTGTTGACCAACAGTAGAACACCGTCGTCTGCATAATTTTATTCTGATTGCCACATTTTGAACTTAACTGCATGCATGGTTGCTCAGCAGTAACATCAGTTTCTAAAGATTTTATTGATTTGCTTAAAAATGTTCGGTGATCAATTTCTCATTTGCATAATATGCTCGTTTAGTTATAACTCCAGGTGACGTCTTTATAATATTCTGTTGCAATCGATTCACAAGATTTGTGCTTTAATCGGTTTGTAGGCCTAATACTTTGTATATCTACGCCATGTGATTCTGCATATCTACGCTATGTGATTCTCCTTTCATGTATATTGTGCTCTTGGCATCGATATTCTTGTTGCTTGTGGAGCTTAAGCTTAAGCATGTTAACAAGCATTGCAGGCCCTGGGCAATGCAATGCAGTGGGCCCCATACCCATCCACGGGGATAAAAGTTTAAACGGTCAATAATAGGTTGCTTTTGAAAATAAACGGACAATTGTTTTCATTTAGACCTACCATATGGCAAAATTCAGAAACAGAATGGCAATAACAAACCGACAGAGGAAATGTAATCAACAATTACGATTGACATATATTTTTCGTAATTCAGAATAACCGATAAAAGCAGCAATTAAAGCGACCAAAATTGGCATGTAAACTTCGTTTACCAAGTATTTTCTCATCTAACCGGAAACTTAGCCTATACATAATGTTACAGTCTGAATGTGCCTCGTTATTCGTGTCCCACGGGCTTTCCACTCCAAATTGAAGTCTCACCTCTTCAAGAATTCCTACCATAATCCATCCGATCCTCTGCTTTCCAAGCTTTCGTAAACGCTGCTCTGCCTCACTCTGGTCTCCCTGGCAACCAGACTCAGACCTCCAGTGGATTTAGTTCTCTAGAAACCCATCTGATACGACGCAGCGCTCGTGAATAAGCTGGTGCTTTGCGCTGAGTTTTAGAGTAGCGCTTTAGAAATTTGGAGTTGACAGTTACGATTTTGAACAGCGAGTTATGATTTATTTGGAAGGTCTTCAGATTGCTCTTCTGCGGATCGTAACTATAATGTAGGCTACTTTAAGGAGTATTGCTTCTCGGCTTGTAAAATTTGAGCCTATTATCTGTACACTGAGACTCAAATTGTCCATATAAATCAACAAGTGGTGGCGCTCCGGCGTGTAAACACCGACTCAGTGCGCGCCCTACGCTCCGCGGCCCGCTCCAGTGACGCTTGGACGCTTATCCTCAGAAATGGCAGAAATGAACCAAGGCTACAGTGTGCGCTCTACAACACTCTTAGTTTTAAAAGGAATTTGCTTATCAAGCAGCTCACTTAAAGTACACTGGAACTGCAGAGTCAGCTCATTAGCTGTTTGCGCAGGACATAGCCACAAAGGGGATGCTAAGATATAATTCTTTAGCTTATTTAAGTAAATTTTATGTCTGGGGCGAAATTTAGCAATTTTATAAGTTGATCGCTGTTTAACTGGGAAGAAAATTTTTGAGAAAATGGCAATATTATCTGAAAAATGTGACTCTACAGACGTAACAGAATGAAGTGATTTAGAATCAGAACGAGTTAGGCTATCAGGACATCCAAAGTGTGACCCTAAAGCACTATTATAGTTACGTTGATAAGTAGGGGTCTACTACTGCCGCACTTAGTTCATTAGCGCATCAACTCACTGAAATGCTGACGTCCAGCCCCTATGTACATCTGATAGCGCTGGATTTTTCAAAAGCATTTGATACGGTGAGGCATGACTATCTGGCTGAACAGATGGCGGACTTACCCATTCCCGACGTTGCTTACAATTGGATCATTGCGGCCCTCCACCAACGACAACATTGCACTAAGTTTAAAGGAATTACCTCTGCGGCGATTGAAATCAACTGCAGTATTGTCCAGGGATCAGGAACTGGTCCGATACTGTTCCTAACAGCAATATCCAAACTTAAACCTAAACATCCAACTAACCGGATACTCAAGTACGCTGACGATACCTATCTTCTGGTTCCTGCTGCCAATAGCAACCTGATAAACTCCGAAATCAGGCACATCGAGATCTGGGCTGCGAGATGTAATCTGAAGCTTAACCAAGCAAAGACCCAGGAAATGGTTGTCCGTAAGCCGAGAAGAAAACTGAATGAAAACCAGCCGATGGAGATTCCTGGTCTTTCCAGAGTCAGAATCATGAAGATCTTGGGTGTCACGCTCTCCGATGACTTCTGCTTTGACGTGCATGTTGACAATCTATGCACTGGTGCAAAACAATCAATGTATGCATTACGGATCCTGACTACTCATGGACTACTTGGCCCCTCAATGTACGATGTGGTGACAGCTACCACAGTGGCGAGGATGACGTACGCTGCGTCTGCTTGGTGGGGTTATGTGGGGCAGAGGGGACGTGAGAGACTACAGGCAATATTTAGGAGACTGATTAAAGCTGGTTATCTTCCTGTGGACTACCCTAGATTCGAACAATTGATCCGTATTGCTGATTCTAAACTTTTCACGACCGTCCTTACATGTCCTACACATGTGCTTCATGTGCTATTACCTCCTGTTAAGCATACGGGTTATACTTTGCGACCCCGTGTTCATAATCGGGTTCTCCCGACTGCTGACAGTCTAGCTCGTAAATCTTTCATAATTAGGATGATTTTCACCGGAATATAGGCCTTAGTACTTTAATCTGGACGTGATATACATGTGTAAACCAAAATGCGGTTAGCAGTTGGATTAATAAAGGATATACTTACTTACTTACTTACTTACTTACTTACGTAAGAAAGGCAATGGATTATTGCATATCAAACCCTTCCAGCACATCAAGAAATGCCAAAGACCAGTGATTAGCTACATCTACATGAACATTAAAGTCACCCATGATAACTAATTCAGAAGGAGAGTGGTGGCCTCAAGCCACGGTGGAATTCGACCGTTCGTTGTAGTGGTCATGGGATAATACATGGACGGAAGCAGGATATCTTGATAGCCTGATAGGTTCTGTTTGAGTCTTGAGTGAAACGCTGTAGAAAAGAGGGCAATCAAATCTATGCCAAGTCTGACAGGCCGAGAAAGGGGGAAGAACGGGAGATAAGCGAACTGGCGGAGATCTTTCCAGAGTTTAATCCAAAGAGCTATTGCCACACACAATCGGTTGAGCGCTTTGTAAAACTTGTTACTGAGGCATCTGCTGCTGTGGTTGGGCAAACATCTAGACATGTTTTCATCCTTGCCAGATTGGAATCACGGGAACTAATGCCTTGTTTTAATACAAAAGCAGAATTTCAAGCGAGTTCAATCAATCAAATCCCACTCTAGCCGCTGCGTGCGGACCTTTGGCAAGTCCTTCACCCGCAATTGCTCGTGGCGCTTCGGCGTGAAAATTCCGGCACATTATCAAATGCTGTAGTCGGGAGCGCCTCTGAGTAGTAGTTGACTTCAAGAGGCGCTATAGAAATATTCGGAATAAAAAATAAAAAATAAACATAAATACAATAATTTATTAATTTTATTTTGCATGGTCATTAAATACATCATAATTAAATGCTTAAACACTATTACAGTCAGCGTTTTTAAACATTTTTAAGTTTATACAATTGTTAAAAAATTTGACAAATCTGTGAAAAATGTCAAATTTTAAAACTCGTTGGGGCACATTTTAGAGGGCAGATTTTATGATGTTTCCCTTGCATGGTCATTAAATACGTTATAGTCAAATGCCTAACCACTATTACAATTAGTGTGTGAAATTTGTTAAAATTTGTGAAATTTTCCTAAATTTGACATTTTTTCAAAAAATTTCAAATTTTAAAAGTCGTTGGGGCACATCTTCCCGAACGAATTTAAAAGAAATATTTTGCACGATAACTAACTATGCCAAAAGGCAACTATCCATCACTATTACGATCATTTTTTATAATTTTCATTTTTTTCACTCCACCCTACTATGCAGCTCGGAGTCGTAATTTGAATCATGAAGTTGGGATTTGCATCATTTGGTCAAGCTATAGCTAGACCAAATAAGCCAATCAGTTCTCCCTATACAGTTAAATTTTACCTCATGCACGGCATCCTTCGCTTCTACCTCAATCTTATCAGCCTATATTTGTAGGCAGATATATGTGCATGAAGAATTAGGTTATTATTATTTTATGATCCACAGCGTAGGCATAATCATACGCTGACTGATGGTCAGTTCTTATGTCAGTTTCTGATTCTTCGACAGCACTGGCCAGCTGATGGCGATGTTTAAACTGGTATTCTGGAACGGTTTATGTCATTTAGGACTACTAACTAAACTCATGACGGGAATCTGCTCGACATCTACTCGCTCGCTCAAGACGTTTCTATTTCCATGGGGCTTCTGCGCTGAGGGCGTCTCTGAATAGTTTATACTGTGAGAGGCGACTTATAAATTACTAGATACGATACGATACTAAATCCTCGCCATTTTCACATTATTTGATTGTCCTTGAATCTAGTCTCCAACTGTCTAACTGCGTGGCCTCCTAGCTGCACTCATTTTACAGTCGAGTTCGCCAGAGGGCAGTAGTCATACATAACCTGGTAACACACAGACGCACTTGGAAAAACCAGTCTAGCGACTAAAATTAATATTCGGGAATTTCCCATGCTGTTGCTGTCAATTTTTGTTTAGGTTGTTCTGATTATGTTAGCCCACCGTCATGCGTAAGCTTCACCAGGCTGTTAAATGCCTAGATAATCAGATATACCTTAGCAATCGTAACTTTTCCCTTTAATTGCCTAGGTTGTTCTGATTATGTTTGCCCACTGTCATGCGTAAACTTCATCAGGCTGCTAAAGGCCTAGATAACCAGACATATCCAGTCTTGTTGTCCTCGAGACCAAGGTCTTGGTCTCGAGTGCACTCGAGTTCGTTTTTAAAAGTCTTGGTCTTGGTCTTGAGGCTCAAGGTCTTGGTCTTGGTCTTGAGGTTCAAGGTCTTGGTCTTGGTCTTGGTCTTGAGGTTCAAAGTCTTGGTCTTGGTTTTGCAAGACCAAGACCAAGACTTTTGTCAATATGAACAATCATTAATTTTAACAAACGGCAAGAATTTTAAAAATTTATCAAACAATTACTCATACAGTTATTGCTTTAGTATTTACACGGTGTGAATGAGGCTTCACTGTTGTTTTGGACAATTATTTTGACTTCCGGTTATTTACCATGGAATGATTTCAAAACAGACTCATGATTAATTTGTCATTTACATCCGGTTCTTGAAAGCTGCTTTGTGTGCTAGCGATTTCAGCACTTGTAGACCGTGTTTTTTCACATGGCAGAATTTTTACGAGGCCCCACAGGTCACGTCTTGGCCAGAAAATTATGAGCAAATTGGTTTTTATAAAATTCAACAGGCATTTGGAATAACATTTCGCATGAAGGACTTTTGTCAATACGAATTCGGAATTCTCTGCAGTCTCCATTTAGAGTTGTTTTGCTTGAACAAAAAAACTCATGTTTTCATTAAAATAACGAGTAGTCCGACTGGACAATTTTTAGTAAGGAATAGAAGTCTGGATACGACTGTGATTTTTGGGGTCTTGGTCTCGGTCTTGGTCTTGAGGTTCAAGGTCTTGGTCTTGGTCTTGAGGTTCAAGGTCTTGGTCTTGGTCTTGGTCTTGAGGCTTAAGGTCTCGACAACAAGACTGGACATATCTTAGCAATCGTAACTTTTCCTTTTAATTGCCTAGGTTGTTCTGATTATGTTTGCCCACTGTCATGCATAAACTTCATCAGGCTGTTAAAGGCCTAGATAACCGGACATTTCTTAGCAATCGTAACTGTTCCCTTCAATCTCAGCCCATTGGTCCTTTGCAACGCTGTCAAGTGCTGCTCCAACTGGCTGTAGGTCTAGGCCTATAATTTCATGGTCGATAAGACGACGTAGCCCAAAGATTTAAAGTAGCCTACAGTCTATTTATGCGAGTCTATTTTTATGCCCTCGTCATCCCGTTGCTTTAAGTAGCTGATGACCAGACCATGACTCAAAGATCTTTCTGAAATCTCTTAATTAAATAAGAAAGTAACAGATACGTCAGAGAATTTTCAGCTTGTTGGACGTATACTGATAGGTGTGAGAGTAGAGTTTGGTGCTTTGACATTGCGTCGTGAAGCGTGAAAACGATACATAGGAGCTTATATCTTCTGCCACTGCAGTGCGAGTTTAAAATCTGATTTCTGGATCTCGTTGGCTGGATTGTGTATAGTTGTGCCTGCATGGTACGTTTCTGGATTTCGGTAAAGTATTTTATTATTTTTCTTACAACCCTTTTCCGCAAATAACCAGTCTGCTATTTCGGTGAAATGATACGCCGTATCTCTGTTTCTCTGTCCCTCTCGCACCGCCTCTCTGTTTCATCTCCTCCTTCTTCTCTTTCCGTCTTCTCCGATCTTGACCTGCTTCCAGCTGTAAGCGTGAGTTGTTATGTGATACATAAGGCCGACCGTTGTGTGTGTGGGCTGGCCTCCGTTCGGCTGGGCCCCAGCCAGTGGAAACTCTAGACGTCCTACTGGCGTCCTACCAGCGACTGAGCGACGCTGAGGTTTTATGTTATCTATTCTAACACAGTGGACCATTAACCGCATGCGTGTGTAAGCGGCAGTAAGCCTTCTCCTGCATAGGTGTTTTAAACGAAAAAATGCACGCAAATCGATAGTAATAATAGTGATACGGATGATGCCTAAGAACAACAGTTACCAGTTGCCAACAATCCAAGATAAAGGGCGGTGTTTCATAAAAAAGTGCAGAGCCGTCGTAAAGAAGAAGTATGTATTGGTGGCAGAGAAAAGAGGAACGAAAGTTGCCAGAAAAAGCTACATCATTTTACGTCGGAGCAAGGGTCTCCTTCATCCCAGTAGCTCTTTGTTTAGCATAATGAGTCTCTATCTAGAGGTGTAAGAGGCGTAGACGACCCACTGTATAGATCACCTCGCCAACCAGTATTCTAAACGAAGTCTGCAACAATTAGGTACGAGAAATGAGTTACCATGTTACCACTTGTTGCCTTTCCGCTGAAGACCGTAACAATTACTCCACTCTTTCCGTCAGTTGCCATACATCTAGACATGCTCTCCTGATCTTCTCTTTTACTGACACTTCCGGTTGAACTGTCTTGTCACTGACATTCGCTGGGCTCCGACAATAATTATATTCTCTGGAATCTAGATCTTCTCTATGTAATTTATAGTCACGTGTATTGTGAAGAGTGCTTCGTAAGAGGCCCTATGCAAACGCGTTATAACTGTAATTACCCTGGTACGCATATAGGTCCTTCTCGGTACTGATCGGCAGTACAATTCAGTGCAGCGGAAGTTGCAGTAGGTTACTTCATCAGGTTTTCATTCCCTCCTTCACAACAGTTTTCTTCTTCGGACGGTCTTCTCACTACACAACTGTTCCCTGATTTATCTATACTATTTTCGTAGTATTCGATTTGTGCCTGCGCATAATATGAAACGATGAAGAATGTAATGATCTCCCAAACCACACAATGATTCCCAGCTACACAACATGCTATAAGATGTTATAGTGTAGAGAAGAATCTATTTAGATTATATAATGCAAGATAGTAGAGCTACATAAATGTAACTTAATTAAAATGCCAGCAGCTAAGCCAGCATTATAGGGATTAATTAATATTAGATAGAGGGGTTCATCATATCTACGCAAAGGACAGCAGACGATGTGGACTCACCCCATTGGTCAGGACGAACAGCTGATCAAAACCGTTATGGCGAAGCGGATGACGACTCGGTAACCAAGCAACCGTGGTGACGTGGCGTGGAGATGCGGCAGTTCGATTTTTGATTTCAACTGAACAAGACGTTCTAGAAATCTTGAGTGGATCGACTCGGTGGATGTTGGACTAAGTCGATGAGAGGGCATCGTTAGTCAGTACGATCGGTTTTGCGAAACGATCGATGCAGTTGAGTTTATAAGTCGAGACGTTGGACAGCGAGGATCGAATAATTCGAGTGAAACGCTCTCGTAACAAACCGTTGCGAAGCGTGACTTTCCGTCATAGGAAGTCGACATTTGCGAAGCGATCTTGTCAACGGACTTAAGGAGTTATTCCGCGAGTGAAGTGTACGTTACTCTGGAGTAGTAAAGCGCACACTCGGGTTGTAACGACGGTCTCTTTGGGAGAGACATCAAGCTACGAGAAGTCACGAGAACGGTGGATAGTCGAGCTTCGACGAGGGAGAAACAAGGCGATTTGCGAACTGAGCCGCGAACTCATCAGATGAACAAACGGATGAAAGACAGCTTTTCCACGAGGAACAAACTGTGAGAACATTCCGTGCTAAAGGGTCTTACTGGGAGGTAGCAATAGGCAATAAAATCTAGATAGCAAAGATGCTGGCTAGGTAGGGAATAAGGCAAAGTAGACATAGGATAACTAGACATTGAACTGTTACATGCTTTAACTTTGATATACATTATATTCATATTCATTTAAATGCATACACAGGTGTTCTCTGTTCATTTCCCTAGTCAAAATAGATAGGCCTATGCATTTCCTTATCCAGTAAAGACAAGATGAAACAGAACTAAAGTAGTCGTGGGTGTATTCATAACACTAAGCACTCTTAGTATAGGGTGGCGCTACATAAATGGGGGCTCGCTCTCGGGATTGAATTGTATAATCAATTAAGGACATTGATTAAAACGATCTGGGATCATATCTTAGACACAAGTGGTGTATTTAGATAGGATTGAATAAGTAAACAGAGATATTTACTTACGCGCTAGGTAGGCCTATAGCGTATTTTGTCGTCTGCGGTACTCATCAGTACGCATGACGTAATTGAATTTTGAATTGTGACCAATCATACGCTGTCGAAGGTGAGGTCAGGTCAACGGTTGCAAATCGCAAAAGCTAACTATTGGTAAGAGTTAGGTCAGGTCAAGGTTGTTCAGTGTTTAAGTTATAAACAAGGTGAACTAGCTTTGAAATCTGAAATTTATCTTGAGCCTTATATCAAAGAAAAATTGATATAGCGCAATGGCTGGTGAGATTCAGAAGTGGATTAAGGTGGCGCAGGACCTTGGATACGCAGAAGATGCTGTTAGAGAATATGTCAAGGACAGGCAGAATGAGATTAGGGAAGATAAAAGACGCGAGGCTGAAAAGGAAGAGAAAAAACGTGAGGCTGAGGAAAAGCTACGTCTAGCGGAAATGGAAAAAGAAGAAAGGCTGCGTCTTGCTGAAATGGAAAGTCAAAAGGAGATAAAACTTAAAGAACTAGAGCTTCAGATGACACGTGAGACAAGACGAGAAGATGGAGATAGGATACGACTTGATGGAGATGGAGAGTATTCTGGACAGGCAAATAATGCCAAATATGTTAAGATGCCCATCTTCAGAGAAGAAAAAGATTGTTTAGATGCCTATCTCCTCAGATTCGAGAGGACATGTACGGCATACAGAGTTCCGAATGAGTTATGGATTCTGACACTAGTAAAGTCGCTTCAAGGCAAAGCGCTCGAAGTGTACGAAAGAATGAGTATAGAAGAATCTCAAGACTATGAAAAGTTAAAGGAGAGACTACTCATAAGGTTCAAATTGTCAGAATCAGGGTACAGAAATTTGTTTAAACAAAGCCCTAGAGAAAAAGACGAAACTCCGGAACAATATGTAGGAAGACCAGTGCCAGATTAACTATGGCGCAACTGGCGCACTTGCGCCAGGCCTTCTTTCGGGGGTAAAAATTTAAAAAAACATTGAGAAATCCGATTATCCGATCGAATTTGTTTATATAAGTCACAGTCCGGCTTATTTAAAATGTTTAATTTCTAAAACAAGCATTGCATATAAAATTTGGTGGCATTATAAAAACAGGCCTTCTGCAGTACTACTACTATAATGATGACGTACTAATTAATTGTGTACTGTAATGATGACGTATGACGTAATCAATTTATGCGCGGATCGACCCCATCTCCAAATAAAATATAGATATGCGTACGGTACAGACGACACAGTGTATGTTCCATGTAATATTATTATCTACTATTTAGTGTTTATGTAGCTGCTTATTTCTTTTTTTAATTTTAATTTTTAAACAAATAAAATAAGTAGGCCTAAAGAAAATGAAGAAATTTGAGTCCGGTTGGCAGAAACGTCAAAGAAAACGCGAACTTGAAGAGGTAGGCAAACAGCAACGTGGTAGTATTGATAAATTTCTGGCAGTAAAAACATGAGAAGTGCCGCAATTTATAGATGGTGTCGACTCAGCGTCAGAAGCTGGATGCAGTTCAGGCTTAGGCCGCTCAGCAGTGTCAGCACTAATGCCAACAACAGACACCCTTGATTTCAGCAATGATATCATTGATATATGCCTAAATCTGAAACTACCATAGATCTACCATTAAAACAAGAGAATCAATCTGTTGGAAACGTGCCACAAACAGATGCTGCTCTGTGGACTATAAATGAAGATTTGGTCAGTTATTGGCTGCAGATGGGACCTGAACCATGTCGTAATCAAGATGGCATGTACTCTAAATCCATAAAACAACATGGAAATAAAGTAAAATTGAATAGTACCAAAAGAAAACTAAACGATTCTGCTTTTTTTACGATCACACCAAACGGGGAAAAAATTCTCAGACATTGGCTCTTGTATTCGCCATCAACTGGGCGCTTATTTTGTTTTGTTTGTAAACATTTTTTTTTATAATTTAATTGGATAGACTACTTTAGTTTTGTTGCATTGTTTGCGCCAGGCCTCTAAAAAGTTAATCCGGCACTGAGGAAGACTTAGACGTTACTTAAGACAGTGGCATCAAATGTCAGGCTTTAGTGAAGACAAAGAGGGTTTGGAACAACTCATACTGAGAGACCAGTTCTTCATTATGTGTGACAATGATATGAGACGCTTTCTAAAGGAGAAAGGGAAACTAAATCTTGAGGACATGTTAGAACAGGCCCAAAACCTCATAGAAGCGAGAGAATCTGATGAAAGGAAATGGATTCATACTCAGAAGAATAGAGACAAAGAATCCAAAACGCAACCGAGGGAGAATAAGCAGAAGAGTTTTGAGAATACAAGCAGCTCTCATAACAAATTTAGAGAACAGAGGGAGTTCAGAGATAAAAATCAATTCAAGAGTAATTGGAAGTTCTCCGACAACAAGAAATATGGAGTAGAAACAGAAACCCAGAAGACGGGATGTTTCCGCTGTGGATCAAAATTTCACAGAATAGCCCAGTGTAGTGAGAAAGATAAGACAGGGAGAGAACATAGAGTAGCAACAATGCAGTGCGACGAGGAATCAAATGAAAATGGAGATAAACAAGAGGCAGTAATTTCATACTGTTCTGCATACGTTGAACAAGAAGGAAAGTGTATAATAGAAGAACACAAGTATCAGGGACCAGTTGTAATTAATGGATGTGAAACGAAAGGAGTCTTTGACACTGGTTCGAATTGTGTTGCTGTAAGAGAGAGTCTGATCAAAAAAGATGAATACGTAGGTCGAAATATGATATGTACTTTCATGAATGGTACTAAACATGAGTATCCGATGGCAAAAGTCGCAATACAGAGCGAATACCTCACAGGCGTGGTAGAAGCCGCTGTGATCAAAGACCTAGAAGAAGAAGCTATCATTGGATCAAGAGTAGAAACTATTGAAGATTCTAAATTGAATTTGTGTTATTGTGAGGCTGAAGTAGTAAAGTGGAAGAAAGAGGCAGAGAGAGATACTGAAGAGTTCACTAGCAAGGTCAGAGTAAATGAAATAGATACTAAATGCCTTTATGATACAGGAGCAAATTGTGTCGCTGTGCAAAAGAGATTAGTGAAACCAGAACAATACACAGATAAATTTATGGTGTGCAGATTTGCTAATGGCAATAAAGAAAAATATCCCATGGCAAGAATTAAGATTGAAGGTAATGACTTCAAAGGTGTGACGGATGCTGTAGTAATAGAATCCTTGGTGATAGGATTAATCACGGGTCCATGTTTGTACGAGAAGAGTATAAACAGAATCCAACCGAAAGGGAAACATGATGACGAGAAGACGGATAAATCATGTGAACCTAAAATTAGTAGAGCCAAAGAGGAGAAAAAGAAAGAATGGAATGTAAAGGGTTGTGACGCTGAAGGGATGAGATGCAATAAGGCTAAATCATCCATAGAAATCCAGAACACAACTGGACATGATTGTGAGATTATCACAGAAACGAGAATAAATGACGGAGTGGAACGAAACGGCAAAACAGAAGTGGTATTAGCAGGATGTATGACACGAGCACAGGATGAGATAAAAGGGAGACGTGTCGAACGACCACTGAGAATGCCAGAAGTAACAGGTTTAGATCCCAAACCAGAGGAGATAATGGAACCTATAGAACCCAGGTCTAGCAGAAGAAACCATTTAGTGGAGAACAGAAATAATGAAGAGAATAAGAAAATTGGATATAGGAAAGGAAGAAATTGGCAGGAGTCCAAGTTATATTACATGAAGACATCCGAGAGAGCGGATGTAACGGAAAAGAAGAATTACGGAAATGACGGGAGATTTCATAGGTCTGATCAACAGGCGATGCAGACAAATTATAGATACGGAGATAATACGTGGAATTGGCGAAGGCCAAGATGTAAGTCAAGCTGGAAGACACGTGAGGACTATGAGAAGAAAGATTACAGTAATGATAATAGAAAGCAATACAGACCATGGAAGGATTGGAAGGCCAACAGATGGAGAAATTCTGGGAGAAACCTAGAAAGATCCTGGAGAAGAAGTGGAGAAGAGGAGTCTGTAAAGTGCAAAGGTGAAGATAGCTATTCGAGAAGTGATAGCGATGAGTCGGTCGATGGTAAATGGTTGAGTTGGAGAGAGAGGGGAAAGTATGACAGGAGGAAAGGAAATCCCAGGTATCATATGACATGGAGATGTCGAAATGATTAGAGAACAGTTGAAAGATAAGCCCAGTGCGAGGTATTTAAGTAATTTCGTGAGGCAATTTAACGAGGAAAATTCTGTAATTAAGGGTTATAGATATATACAATGATTTTATATTTTGAGTTAAGGAAATGATCACTAGGAGTGATCTTTGAATTAAGTTAGTCAAGAGCTACAGAAGGGCAGCTGTAGGAAATTTAGAGAAAATAAGTAGATGAGAAGTTAGTGGAACTTGGTGTTGAGATAAACAGACATGAAGTTCAGGAGTTATTTAAAAAATAAGTAGTTGTAGAGGTAAGATGTAGTTAAGGTTAAGATGCAAGGAGAGAATCCTTGTGGTAAGTGGTCAAGTGAAACCTAACTTTGGTAGTGAGGAAAATTTAAGGAAGTTAAACAAGTAAGAAGTTTTCTGGGAGCAGTCAACTATTACAGGAAATTCATACCAAACTGTGCGATGATAATGAAACCACTCACAGAATTAACCAAGAAAAATGCCAAAGTAATTGTTGAATGGACTAATGAATTGGAGAGTGCATTCACAGAACTCAAGAAGGTGTTATCAGAAGCACCAATATTAAAACTACCAGACCTAGATAGAGAATTTGTAGTTAGAACAGATGCATCGAATGCAGCTTTGGGAGGTGTGTTGATGCAAGAATACGATGGAGTGATGCATCCGGTGTCATATGTAAGCAGAAAGTTGAGCGACGCAGAAAAACGATATTCTGTAGAGGAACGAGAATGTTTAGGAATGATATTCGGGTTGAAGAAATTTAACAGGTATCTTTATGAAAATGTTTCCATTGCAAATTCAAACAGATCATTGTAGTTTACAATACTTGAAGACAGGTAATGTGAAGAATGATCGTGTGATGAGATGGAATCTGTTATTGCAAAACTACAATTTTAGGATAAGATACATTAAAGGTAGTGATAATGTAGTGGCAGATTACTTAAGTAGAGGATTAGAATAAGCCAATTAGAATAGTCATAAGTAAGATAGTAACGTAAGTTATGACATGATAGGATAGATTATCATTTCATGTATGATTAGTTAAGAGATTAAAATGTGTGTTGCTTCAAAGTATAAGTTAATAGATTATTAACTCAAGTTAATGTATATTTCACTAGTTAAAGTTAGACCAATTGGAACAGTAAATGGTCTTACTAGATAACTGATATATGTTAATATAAGTTGTGTAGATAAGAATATTGTGTAGTTAGGTAAGGAGTCATAGTATTTTAAGAAAAAATGTATTATTTCTTTGATTGTGGGGGGTGATGTAATGATCTCCCAAACCACACAATGATTCCCAGCTACACAACATGCTATAAGATGTTATAGTGTAGAGAAGAATCTATTTAGATTATATAATGCAAGATAGTAGAGCTACATAAATGTAACTTAATTAAAATGCCAGCAGCTAAGCCAGCATTATAGGGATTAATTAATATTAGATAGAGGGGTTCATCATATCTACGCAAAGGACAGCAGACGATGTGGACTCACCCCATTGGTCAGGACGAACAGCTGATCAAAACCGTTATGGCGAAGCGGATGACGACTCGGTAACCAAGCAACCGTGGTGACGTGGCGTGGAGATGCGGCAGTTCGATTTTTGATTTCAACTGAACAAGACGTTCTAGAAATCTTGAGTGGATCGACTCGGTGGATGTTGGACTAAGTCGATGAGAGGGCATCGTTAGTCAGTACGATCGGTTTTGCGAAACGATCGATGCAGTTGAGTTTATAAGTCGAGACGTTGGACAGCGAGGATCGAATAATTCGAGTGAAACGCTCTCGTAACAAACCGTTGCGAAGCGTGACTTTCCGTCATAGGAAGTCGACATTTGCGAAGCGATCTTGTCAACGGACTTAAGGAGTTATTCCGCGAGTGAAGTGTACGTTACTCTGGAGTAGTAAAGCGCACACTCGGGTTGTAACGACGGTCTCTTTGGGAGAGACATCAAGCTACGAGAAGTCACGAGAACGGTGGATAGTCGAGCTTCGACGAGGGAGAAACAAGGCGATTTGCGAACTGAGCCGCGAACTCATCAGATGAACAAACGGATGAAAGACAGCTTTTCCACGAGGAACAAACTGTGAGAACATTCCGTGCTAAAGGGTCTTACTGGGAGGTAGCAATAGGCAATAAAATCTAGATAGCAAAGATGCTGGCTAGGTAGGGAATAAGGCAAAGTAGACATAGGATAACTAGACATTGAACTGTTACATGCTTTAACTTTGATATACATTATATTCATATTCATTTAAATGCATACACAGGTGTTCTCTGTTCATTTCCCTAGTCAAAATAGATAGGCCTATGCATTTCCTTATCCAGTAAAGACAAGATGAAACAGAACTAAAGTAGTCGTGGGTGTATTCATAACACTAAGCACTCTTAGTATAGGGTGGCGCTACAAAGAATAGGCTCTAGAACGCTGCTGCTCAAACCTATTGATTTTAAGTTACTTAGTTTCGGAATGCTAAAGAAATTATGCTCAGACCCCCAATTTCTATATTTATATAGAAATATCTGAAGAGTGCAGCTTTGTTTTTTCTTGTACGATTTTAGATTTGCTTCTAAGCTTACTTACCACAAAGTCGGCGATATGTTCAGTCGTTTGGATCGTCGTGTTTCTACCAATAAGACGGAAACACCAGAAACAGCAGAAACACCACGTAACTGCATCTGCTTAACCAAGACAATTATCAGCAAGGATGATTCAGGTATTACACAGTTCAATGGTTGATCTATTGATCAATTGATTACTAATGAAATGATACATTCAGTTTCATAGAATATTGACACATAAATATCGGATTGTAGATTGTTTCTATATTGCTGATTGAGTGCGAATCTGTCTTACTAATACATGCAGTCTTGTTGTCAAGACCTTAAACCTCAAGACCAAGACCAAGACCTTGATCCTCAAGACCAAGACCAAGACCAAGACCTTGAACCTCAAGACCAAGACCAAGACCAAGACTTTGAACCTCAAGACCAAGACCAAGACCAAGACCAAGACCTTGAACCTCAAGACCAAGACCAAGACTTTGAAACTCAAGACCAAAACCGAGAAAAATACCCAACAAATCAAAACCATATCCAGACTTCTATTCCTTACTAAAAAAATTGTCAAGTCGGACTACTCGCTATTTTAATTAAAACATGAATCTGTTATTTTATTCAAACAAAACGACTCCAAATACAGACTGCAGAGAATTTCGAATTCGTATTTACAAAAGTCCTTCATGCAAAATGTTATTCCAAATGCCTGTTGCATTTTATAAAAACCAATTCGCTCAGAATTTTCGGATCAAGACGTGACCTGTGGGGCCTCATAAAAATTCTGCCATGTGAAAAATACGTTCTACAGTGCTAAATTCACTGACACATACAGCAGCTTATCAAGCACTGGATGTAAATGTACACATCGTGAGTCTATTTTGAATCATTCTATGGTAAATAACCGGGTCAAAATAATTGTCCAAAACAACAGTAAAGCATTATTCACACCGTGTAAATACTAAAGAAATTGTATTAGTAATTATTGGATAAATTTTTAAAATCCTTGCGTTTTGTTCAATGGCTGTTCATGTTGACAGCCGGTCTTGGTCTTGGTCTTGCGAGACCAAGACCAAGACCTTGAGCCTCAAGACCAAGACCAAGACCAAGACCTTGAACCTCAAGACCAAGACCAAGACTTTTGGTCTCAAGACCAAGACCATGCATGACCAAGACTTTTAAAAACGAACTCGAGTGCACTCGAGACCAAGACCTTGGTCTCGAGGACAACAAGACTGAATACATGCTGGCTTTCAGCTAGGCATGTATTACATTACATTAAACGTTAAACAAGGACGTGAAGGTTTCTAAAAAGCACCCAAGACTATAAACCCAATCTACTTAAACGACTACCTTAGAGTGAGTGAAAGATGATGAACTATGTCTAATAATAATAATAATAATAATTATAATAATAATAATAATAATAATAATAATAATAATAATAATAATAATAATAATAATAATAATAATAATGATAACAATAATAACAATGATAATAATAATAATAGTAGTAATAATAATAATAATAATAGTAATAATAATAATAATAATAATAATAATAATAATAATAATAATAATAATAATAATAGGGGCCTAATAATAATAATGTCCATCAGCATCCAACGCTATAATTTGGTTGCATTTAAAGGCACTTTTCCCACGCTTTCCCCCGAAACGAGGCCTGATACTCCAGACACTATCTCTGCTCCTAAATAACAAAAAAATTTCCAAATCCTGAGGTATCCTTGATACCTCGGGTAAATAATAATAATAATAATAATAATAATAATAATAATAATAATAATAATAATAATAATAATAATAATAATAATAATAATGATAATTATAATAATAATAATAATAATAATTGACTCTATGCTGGGATATGATCAGTCTAGAGCTGTACCGATGCATCGGGAGCATTCGTAATCGGGCCGATTATTAGAGGAATCGGCATAATCGGTATCGGCAAAAAGTATCGGCTCCGATGCAAATTATTTTACAATTTACATTTTTCCACAATAATCGTTAAAAAAACAAAAAACCACAAATATCTTATGTTTTGTTTCTTATTATTCTTATTATCTAGCATTGCACTACTTAGTCGGCATCGTAGAAACCAAGGACTTACTAGGCTATATAGTTTACACAGGGGTGGACAAACTATGACCCGCAGGCCAGATTCGGACCACCAACACTTTTTATTCCGCCTCCAACACTTTATCTGGCCCACACAATTCTTCGTAAATTCTAAAAAATTACAAAATTCAAATCACGAGAAGTTTTGCTCATATTTATCACGACAAGCGCAAGCAGCAAAACACATGCTGGCATAATGCATTGTAATAGTAGTTATAGTACTAATAGGTTTGTTTGGGAACCGAACATTTTCACTAAACAAATAAAAAAATAATCGGCTATAAGCGGTATCGGAATAATCGGCAAAAAGCCATATCGGTACAGCTCTAGATCAGTCCATCATTGACGCAAAAGTGGAATCAATGCTGCAGCGATGGAATGAGGAGAGCCAAAACAAACATACAGATAACCATGCAGCACATAAACAATCATACTGTGACAGGCCTCTTGTGAAGAATGCGATAGAAAGGTTGGATGCAGCTTCTGACGACAAGCAGCATCAAGCGAGAAGAAGAGCGATGGCGACGCCTCATGCCAGTGATTGGCTGTTCGCGCTGCCATTGTCATCGTGTGGATTGAGAATGGATGACGAGGCGGTGCGAATAGTGACGGGTATTCGCTTGGGAGCGCAGATATGCGAGCCACACATGTGTCCCTGCGGAGCGACGGTGACAGCGGATGGATCGCACGGGCTCTCATGTGTCCTCGGTCCCGGCAGAATGGCAAGACATGCGGCCCTGAACGATCTGATAAGCCGCAGCCTCACACACGCAGGTGTGCCTATAACATCAAATAACCATCCGGACTCTCTAGATCAGACGGAAAGCGCCCAGACGGATTGACGCTGATTCCGTGGCGTCGGGGACGCAGCCTCGTATGGGATGCCACTGTATACCCGACAAATTGGCCCCATCTTACCTTCACGCGACTGCGGCAGAGGCTGGGGCGGCGGCGGAGTTGGCGACTGCAAGAAAAACCACCAAGTACAACCAGCTACTCGCAAACCACTTTTTCGTCCCTGTTGCTCTCGAGACTCTAGGCCCCATTAACACCAGCGGAATGGACTTTGTTAAAGAACTGGGCAAACGACTAACTCTAATCACCGGAGAACCCAGAGAGACTTGCTATCTCTTCCAGCGATTGAAGTAACGTAACAAAACACCTTTATTCTCCAAATTTAATACACCATGTGTATTAAATTTTTCTAATTTTTCAGGTCTTTCTAATAACAGTAGACTTTCATAATTGAAGTGACGTAACAGAGGCCTTTATTCACTAAATCTAAAATTACCAATAATTTAGGTGTTTCATAATTGAAGTGACGTAACAATAGGCCTTTGTTCTAAAAATTAAAACTTAATAACAATAGACGTGTTTCATAATTAAAGCGACGAAACAACTAGCCTTTATTCTCTAAATTAAAATTTACTAATAAAAAGGTTTTTCATAATTGAAATGACGTAACAACAGGGCCTTTATTCCCTAATTCGATCTTTGTGGTCTCTCAGACCTTGAGCTCAACAGGCTGCAACGCAACCAAAACTTCTCAGCTCGCGTAGTGCTGCGTGTCCCACTACAAAAAAGCTTTTCAGTCCTACTTCTTCAGTTTCATTGGCTTCCTGTGGAGTTCAGAATAAAATTTAAATTGGCCTGCTTGATTTATAAAGTCCTCAGCACCAGCACACCTTCCTACACACAATCACTACTAACTCCTCACATCGCTCCTCGTTGCCTGCGATCATCAAGTACGGGTCATTTACCTGAGCCACGATGCAGAGCAGTTAGGCCTATGGGCTAGCGTGCATAAGAAAGCAAAAGTATGGTATAGACAACCATTCAACGAGAACTTGCTGTATGGTTGGTAAAGTTTTCAGATACTTGAGATTTACTTAGTCTTAGACCACCTTGGGATTTTTCTGGCAAGAACGTTGGATTCTGAAAATGGAGAGTGGAAGCACTGCGACTGACTATCCGCGCTTCAGATTCACATTTCGATGTGACCATGCGCGCGTTACAAATTTGATTAATTAATTAATTATTAATAATAATAATTAGAATAATAAGAATAAGTTTAAAATTACAAATAATATAACTGTTTCGTAACTGAAGTGACGAAACAATAGGCCTATGCGTTTATTCTAAAAATGAAAAATTATTAATACTAGACGTGTTTGATAATTGAAATGACTTAACAATATAGGCCTAGGCGTAGTTCGAGAATTCGTGACTTTCGGTTTTAAAATTCGTAAAAATTCTCGAATGTCTGGTATATTTTAAAATTCGTAAAAAATTCGTAAAAATTCGTTGGGCCATTGTTTGGCCTTTTTTACATTGACAGTGGCGTTTTACAAAAGCAGCGTAAGCAACAACAAATGTGATGACGTCATGATTTGTTGTGTTAAGCTTCTGCTTAGAATTTAATGTAAAATTCAATATAAAAGTTTATTACGTAACGAGTTAATTTAGTTAAAATGTAATTTTTTAAAGATGAAAGAACATGGGCCATAGTGGAAGTAGGCCCTATGCAGTAATTTTGGAGGAGAAGGAAAGGGTAATCCAAAACTACAGTGTTGTTTTTGTGACAAGGAATTTGTTGGTGGTTGTTCTGCCCGAATTCGGGAGCATCTGCATGGCGAAAATACAGAAACCAGAGTCGAGCAGGAGCAGTGGGCTGTTCCTGACTCAGAATCAGAGGACGATGAAGTAGATTAGTAGAAGACACAGCTCGGTGAACGTTGCCAATCATTTTTAACCATGTTTGGTTCCAATCTGTGTTTGTGACTGACTCGTCACACTGGAGCTGGGGCACTTGTGGTTTTTCGTTCTGCTGACTGACACTCACAGTCACACACCCCAACTATGACAGAAATCGAAGTTCAAGACCCCAAGTAGAACAGTAACTGAATATCAGTAGGCCCTACTATTGTGTTGCTAGTCAGCTAGGTTTATCTTTTACGGCTGATTGATTGATTGCCTATGACATTGACATTTACTTGCTTAAAAAGTTGAAAAGTAAACAAATAATAAAACTCGTCGCCATGGCAAAGAATTGTATTATTTTATTATTTCACGAAGTTTAACGTATTTTATAACTGCAGTTTAAAAATTCGTTAAAATTTGTGAATTTTAAAAATTCTTAAAATTCGTAAAATGCGAATTCTCCAACTATGGACCTAGGTCTGTATTATCTAAATTTCACAATTTTTATAATAGACGTGTTTCGTAGTTGAAATGACGTAAAAATGGGCCCTATTGTCTAAATTTCAAATTATTAATAGAATTGTTTCATAATTGATGTAACAATAGGTATTAATTCTCTAAATTTAATTTTCACTACTCTGTAGTTACGCATTCTGCTGAGATACACTTTAAACAGGGTATATATTATTATAGGATATTGTCATATTTTGCCTTACTGAAGGACGACTGACTCTAGAAAAAGCCAGTCATTCCACTGTCTGTCATTCTCTCTGTTTCTGTTTCTGTCTCTCTCTTCTCTGTCTGTCTCTCTGTCTGTCTCTGTCTGTCTGTCTCTGTTATTATTATAGGATATTGTCATATTTTGCCTTACTGAAGGACGACTGACTCTAGAAAAAGCCAGTCATTCCACTGTCTGTCATTCTCTCTGTTTCTGTTTCTGTCTCTCTCTTCTCTGTCTGTCTCTCTGTCTGTCTCTGTCTGTCTGTCTCTGTCTCTCTCTTTATCTTCTGTCTTGAAAACCTTAGCAACCAGTCCGTTTACCCGAAACCTATAATTATCGGGTTTAGAAGGAGTTATTCTAAAATTACTTCCTATCAGCTCTGATTAGTTTACTACCGAAGTGACGCTTTAATAAATTTTCAATTACAATTAGGCTACATTAATAGGTTCATTTTTTGGTTGATTATATGAGTTACGGCCAAAATGCTCTTTCTGATAAGTGAGAGAGTGTTTTCTTGGCGTCTTAAAATGTTACAAATGATGTTCATAAAGACGTAGTTAAAGTGTTCTGCTAATATAAGATGATGTGAATGATAGAAGCTATAATAATTATTATCCCATGTTATGTATAAAAATGAGTGTTCAACGTAAAACGAGAATACTATATCGTAGCCAAACTTCGCCAGGACTAGTATCTAGTTTTTATATAATACGTAAATGTGGCCAAAAATTGTTCAAAAATTGTGTCGCACTTTGTAGTTCCTTTGAAGTCAGTGAGCATTGATGTGAGGATCGAAGGTTTTATTGCCAATGTTCGATCAACTCTGTGCTACAGGAATGTTGAGATAAACCCGATTGAAGTACGATATGAATTTCCGATGGATGATCAGAGTGCTGTGTACCAGTTTGAAGCCCAAATTGAAGACAGGATCATCATAACTGAATGTCAGTTAAGAAAACAGGTCAGAGTACATTTATAAAGTGATATCAACTCTCTTGCTTGCAATTCTTGTTGCTATGTGTTGTGAATTAAACAGTGAAACATCTAAATAGCCTTAGTATGAAGTGGTTTTGGTATTTGTGAGGTAAATGACATTCCTAAGCTGAACTAATTGGACATTTTTTAAAATTTATTTTTATTTATTCCGGATATTTCTATAGCGCCTCTAGAAGCCAACTACTACTCAGAGGCGCTCCCGACTACAGCATTTGATACTGTGCCGGAATTTTCACGCCGAAGCGCCACGAGCAATTGCGAGTGAAGGACTTGCCCAAGGTCCGTACGCAGCGGCTAGAGTGGGATTCGAACCTGCAACCCTCCGGTCACAAGGCGCCGAACTTACCACTGAGCCACCACGCCCCACAATTAATTTTAAGACATGGTGTAGGAAAACAAATTCAAGGGCTGACTAGGCCGTAGATAAAAGCGACGTTAGTCTAAAATTTCGCTTGGCCTTGTACTGGCACTTCCAAAGGACACACCTTTCAAGATCCTTCACACTTAATTTAATGCGACAGAGCATGACCAGAGTGGCCTTTGTGGATCTCCCTTTGCAAAATGTTCTTTGTCCTTGTACTAAAGTACTGATCTCAGGAAGGCAAGCATGACTGGCGTGGCTACTAGTGGATAGATGAGGAAAAGACTTCTTGACCTAGTTTTTGTGGATCTCAGCCTGTGTCTCACCAGCATTGACCTGAGACTAATATTATAGGCTATATTTTCGTTTATTGGCGAAAACTGGATGACACACCGAACCCAAGAACATAAACATGGGAATCATAGCGAGATAATAATATGGACAGCTATAGAAGAAAAGTAATGTAATGTTAGTTGAATGATGTAGTATTAGTTTTATAATATTATTTAACATCCTAACATTAGTCAGCAGAAAAAGATCTTAAAATTAATTAGCTGTGGAGACTAGCGAATAAAGCTCTGGGAATGAAGTTTCTATCATCCCTTCTCGGGAGTACGAACTACCTACAACAGGAATCAACTCCTACGGTTTGGTTTACAGCAGATTCTTTAAACATTTATGCTAAAGAGTAGATTATTGATTGTGGCCATGAGAGGGACCTATGGTGTTACTGCACTTTACATACTCATTTACTTACAGGCAAAGGAGACTTATGACGAGGCTTTGAAAGAAGGCTTTGGCACCGTCTTGATGCAAGAGGATGATTCCTCATCAGACATCTTCACATGTCTTGTGGGCAACTTGCCACCATATGCAGAGGCTGTCATCAAGTTTGGATATGTTACGGAGTTGTCTCTTCAACCAGATGGAACCCTTTGTTTCCTTTTACCAACTCTTCTCAATCCACGACACAGTCCATCAGATAACCGTAAGGAATTCTATACCTTTTTAATATTAAAAAAGTTAAAACAATTGTCTACTGCTGCTGTTCCATTCAGTCACTCACTGAGAAATCCATTACCCATCATCTGCTGGGTAATGTAGATTTTCATTTCAGGGTAAAAGCAGCTCTGGAAGACAGCAAGTGGCTTGTAGTGCGCAGATGATTAAGGTAAGTTCTGCGTCACGCAGGTGATTGGAGCATCTTCTATCATAGAGTTTGGAAGCTGGCGAGTTGTTTCTTCAACAACATGAGACCCTTTCCTTCCTTTTGCAACTCTTTTAGTGTGTTTAAGAGTATTTGGCTTTTAAATGCCCTATATATACGCCATACATATGCCCCTATAAATGCACCATAGGACTGGAATTGCATAATTTTCTTGAAGACCTTGAATTGAGCATTTCTATTCTTTTCAATCGACAACCATCTTGACATAACCTAAAATATACAGAAGTGTATCGCATTTACTGGGTAGCTAACATTAGATTTATTGTTGGTTTCACTTTTTTATGCTGATTATATGATCATACTCTTGATTCTTGTAGCTGGTGGCTCTCATAGATCAAAAGGTGTCTGGTATGTTCCGAAAGGAGCACCACCATACACATTTGAGATCAAGGCCATCATTGTGAACCCAGGAAAAGTCGTCAGCGTTAAGTCGCCCAAAGACGAGTTAGATGTCAAACTGAGCGTGGATAAAACTTCAGCACAGGTAAGTAAAAAATATTAACTAGATGGAGTTGGACGATAGCTGGTGTGAGCAGAATGAAGTGAACCAAGAAGTACATCGTAGACTTTGTAGGGTGTATGTAATATGTATTAATGCTTGTATGTATGTATGTGTGATGCATGTATGTATGCATGGAATATGTATGTATGATATATGTGTAGTCTATGCATGTGGTATGTATATATGCATGCATGTATTGTATGTGTGATGTATATGTATGGAACATGTATGTATGATATATGTGTGGGGATGCATGGACTATGTGTGCATGATAAATCTATGATGTATGCAGAATGTATGTATGATGCATGCATCCTATATATAGAGGGCATGATTATGTATGCATGTAATCTAATCTATGTAAATACTTAAAAAGCGCCTTTCAAGCACCTGTCGAAAGCTATGCTTGTATGGCTATCTAAGTCATCTAAACAAGTTCCAGTGTTTTGTGTGTTGATGCTAAGGACAGAAATATTACCAGTAAACACAACAATACAAAGAAAACTGGAAGAGTCACCAGTGGGTAACAAACAAACACACGTGGAGCCAATGGATTCCCAGCCGAATTTGACAGCATTATGTTCAGAGTCTCCACATCAGCGGCAGTGCCGGCCTTACGGGTGTGCGAACCGTGCGGTCGCACGGGGACCGCCAGTTTTGAAAGGGGCTCGAAAAGTCACAGAAAATTAACCCGAAGAAATGAGGAGGTTGAGCCGAGGAGACAGCATGGTGCTACGGTGGTAAACGGTAATCGGTGATGATGGTGGTTGTGTGGTGGCGCAGGAGCAGAATCAGGATAAGGTTGCTTTTTCGGTTTCCAGTCGTGAGTGGAGAGCTACAGAGGAGAAGGAAAGCTATTTAATGGTACGTCAAACTAAATTTGTTTTAATTTATAATTCGACGTCTGTTCAATGAAAGTATGATCTCATATGAAACTGTCACTAAGTGTTCTGTTTGGTTTAAGGTTACTCTGTCTAAACCTTTTGTGCCTGATCATGATCTGACGCTGAACGTGACAACTGAAGAACTAAATAAGCCTCACGTAATCTTTGAAAAAGGCGATGCTACCAAAGGTTTGTGCAAATGTTTTCTTTCCCTAAAATTCATGTATTAGTCCACTGACAGAAAACATCGTGGCACTCATGTATCAGTGTCAACTTTCTGTTAGGGTTATGCGTTAAGTGGTATGTATGCATGTGTGCATGTATGTACGTATTCATGTATATACATATGTATGTATATACAAGTAAGTAGCTTAAAATTTTATATTGCATTTTAATTTCATTTTCAAAAGGTCATACTCGCAAGTATTGATATGAACAGCGAGTTCTCTTATTTATGTAGCAGACATTCGGCAGAAGATACCTGCTTGGTAACAGAATCTCTCACCGGCGAGCGGTCGACACACTGTTGCATCATCGAATCCCTAGTTTTCCGACAGTAGACGGCTATCCAACGAATTAGTTAATTTAAATATTTGTCCTTCTAAATTAATTATTCTTCCTTTATAACCGATGACATCATTAATTTCTGTCAAATTTTCTCAAGCTAGCGAATTCTACATTTTGTGGCTGTTTTATTGTCAATTGCTCAAATTCGTTCAGTGCAACCTGTTTCCAACAAATTAACCTGGCTGGCATTTGTGTGGCTTTCTGTTTACGTCTGGCCCCCGTAATCTGAAGATTCTGTTCTCTCTGGACTAAATTAGGTCCTCTTTACTTGTGGCATGGATGGGCAGGCTCGCTCAAAAGTTGATTTCATATGACGGCTAACCCACTGAAAAATGGCCATTTTCATGAGAACTTACCTTTTTGAAACGGACTTTGAGCACAGCTCCTCGGTTACGGAATTCTAGGATTGCTGTCCGCTGCCTTGTCTTTGTTGAAATGCTATAGCTGCATGTTGCTGTTTTCTCCAGACGGAATTCTAAAGAAGGACGTCGTTATGCTAAACTTTTTTCCGGAGTTGAAGGATACAGACTACAACAACAAGCATGAGATCGTCTTTGTTGTTGACAGATCGGGTAACAATCCAATTTTGCTTTAGCCAACAATAATGGAATAATTGTAGCTAAAGCAATTATTCTTGAATTTAAATTAATTCATGCGTTATCACTTTTCACCTATTTATCAGTTAATTTGATGTTTAAATATGACTGCTATTAAATTAAGCAGTGCTGATGCAAGGATTGATCTCCCTCTGTAGGTCCTACTTTTTTCTAACAGTGGCAACATATAAGAGGGATTCAATTAAAGCTTTTGTTTGACACTCTTAGACGAGTCCGCATTAAAACGGTGCTTTTGAAGTTTTACATTAGACTAGACCAGAGTGCATTAGAGTAGGCCTAGATTATACGCACACGTGCATACGTACGTACGTAGCATATACACACATAATGTGTAGCAATCTCAGTTAATGACCAGAGCATATCGTACAATTAGTCTTGTGCCCATGTGATACTCCGGCGTAGCTTACGTGCAATATTTCTTTAGTGTGTTAACGAAAGCTATTTTCATAGGCAGCATGCGTGGATCGCGTATAGAACAAGCAAAAGAGACTCTCTTACTTTTTCTGAAGAGTTTACCACCCGGATGCTACTTCAATGTAATTGGATTTGGTTCCAGATTTGAGCTTCTATTCCATGAGTAAGCCAGCTTTCTTACTAATTATTCTTAGTAATTAATCGTATTCGTAAACTCAAACTTTTTAAAGGGCTACTATGATTACTCCGCGTGGACAGAAATATTATATTTGTTGGCTGTTCGAAGTTTTTGTTAGGTTTTTAATTTAAGACCCCTGTGCATCATCATATAGCCTATTATACGCTATTTGTTGTTAGTTGATGAAACAATTTTCATGACAAATTAGATACAGTTTCCGTGGAAGTAACACGTTATAATTTACTGCTTAGTATGTTAGAGCATTTCTTATTCCAGAGGCAGCCGAGAATATTGCCAGGAGACGCTGACAGCCGCTTGTGAACACCAGCAGAATATGCAGGCCAACCTCGGAGGTACAGAGATTCTGGAAACCTTGAGACATATCTACGACAAGCCACCCATGGCCACATACTGTCGAGAGGTATGCCGTTTCACTGTTCTATTAAGTAGACAAAAGTTACAATAACGCACAGAGGTATGCTACCTGAATTTTCTCTGTTATTTTTAGTCCATCTGGCAGTTCCAAATGGAGTAAGCCAACCCAAATGCTCATTGATCCATGTTGTTGATTTTTTTTATATCTTCCAGATTCTTATCCTGACAGACGGTAGTGTGGGAAATACAGAGGCTGTGATTGATTTGGTCAGGAAGAATGCCAGCAACACGAGGTAGGAGGACAATTTGAAGTTGCTTTATTTGGCAAGCCATGCTTGTCAACAATAGCATCTTCCCGCCAATGCCGTAAAAAAAAATTTAATTTATAAAATTCATTGATCACTGAAACCACTGTTGTGATTGTCAAGTGTTCAGCCCTAAATAGACTTGTACGATTGACTATTGTAGTAATAATCATCTTTTCTCTGCTCGCAGCCATAAAGCAACTATCGTAGTCGTCGTCGCTCGAGCGATTATTACTAATTGCTCGTCATTGTTATTCTTGTTTCTGTCATCGTCATTGTTATCTTGACTATTAGGCCTATTGTCATCACTTGTAGAATCTTTGCATCATGAATGTGTGTGTGTCAAAACATTATTTAGTGCAGTCTATGTCTAAGCCCTACCTGTGCTAGACTAGATGACTCCAAGTTTTGATCATCGTCAGTCCGCTATCAATAGCATTATTATCATCACCACCGTCACCACCGTCACCACCATCATCATCATCATTACCACCACCACCACCACCACCACCACCACCACCACCACCACCACCACCACCACCACCACCACCACCACCACCACCACCACCTCCACCACCACCTCCACCACCACCACCTCCACCACCACCTCCACCACCATCACCATCACCATCATGTCATTATTGTGTGCATCATGATCATAATCATCATGATCATGATCATCTTCATAATCATCATCATTCACACGTAATGTCAGCATCACCAATGTCATCAGTAGGAGTTTCTTTGCAATCTTCATCGTCACCATGATCGTCATCCTCATTCTGATCGTCATCGTTATTTGTCTAAAGTTGGCTGTGTGAAATATTAATGGATATGCCTAGCATACCGAGTTTTGTCTGCTTTTCTTTTAGATTGTTCTCGTTTGGCATTGGAGAAGGTGCCTCCACTGCTCTCGTAAAAGGAATTGCGAGAGCTGGACGAGGAACGGCAGAATTTACAAAAGCAGACGACCGACTTCAGCCTCTTGTAGGAGTTGAATTTCATGCAGCTTTATTATAATGTCGACTTTGGTCATTTAATCAATTTAGATGTTTAATCTGTCCAATTTAATATGATACACATGAAAAGTTATATACTTCCAATGCACTGTGGAATACTCCATTACACCAATAATTGTTTTGCGAATGTTCTTGTTTTGCTTCTTTATGTGTTATTTTGTTTTTACTGTTGTTATCTTATCATTAACAATAGCTTACTGACATCAATTAAGACATTAGTTGTGGCACTGATCAAGATATTAATTGTGCAAGTTTGATTTAGATAAACACCTAGCATTATAGCACTCGACTTTGATCCTCGTTTTCTGCCAGTTGTTCGCTGATATTATTTTACTAGATGGCTTCCGTAGCAACCAATATGTTCTACTACTTGACAGCTCAGTACACGGTTGCCACTTTGAATCAATAAATCGGTAGATAATTGTACAGTTGTTGCATATTATATCTCGAGAAGGCTAAACTTTGAAACCGTTAGTGAAAGTTGAAGCGGTGATAGTGCTGAATTTCAGGTGGTGAAGACTTTGAAGGCAGCCACGCAGCCTGCAGTTACCGAACTCCATCTTGACTGGCAACTCAAAGGAGGACCTTGTGAGATGGTTCAGATGCCAAAGGAGATGCCCCCGCTCTTTGCTGGCGACATATTGATTATTTATGCTATGACATTAAAGGATAAGGTATATTTTGACAGTATCACTACAGATCAGATGAGCTTAATAACTAATTTCATTAGAGTTGTTTATCAGCAAAAATGTTCAATGTTTTCTCTTAGGTTAGTGTTTGTTGGTTGAATGCTTATCCGTCACATTTTGCGCTTATTATCTAAAAAAATCATTACCTTTAATAAAATTAAGATGCTTAATAAGCGTGAATCTTCAGTAATGTACGTATATGACTACACTTCATAATAGCTGTAATTGTGCTACTAGACACGACTGTTTAATCAAGCGTGTATTTTATACAGGAAGTGCTAGATGGTAAGGTACAACTTAAAGGAAAGATTGGTGAACGCAGTTTGGAGTTTGAGATTGGAGTGGATGCCCGTAAGAATACTTCCTCAAGGGACGGTACTTTTCCAATCCATCGTTTGGCAGCCAAGGCACAAATTAAACAACTTCAGGATTCTGGAAAAGGTTGCAGTTTTCTCGAAATCATTAATGCACGATGTTAATATCTAGACTTTACAGGTATACATCAATAAGGTCGCGCACATAAGGTCGCGCACAAAAGGTCGCGCACAAAAGGTCGCGACACAAAAGATCGCAGCGTCATAAGATCGCGACACAAAAGATCGCAGGGTAGGCGAAAGTCAGCATCCCGCTTCTAGTTTAATTTATATTTTAGTCACTGATTCCGCTTCTAGTTTAATTTATATTTTAATTGATCCCGCTTCTAATTTTACTTATATTTTAGTCATTGATCCCGCTTCTAGTTTATTTTATATTTTAATCGTTTAGTTCTTGAATGTGTACCCTGCGATCTTTTGTGTTGCGATCTTATTACTCTGCGATCTTTTGTGTCGCGACCTTTTGTGCGCGATCTTTTGTGCGCGATCTTTTGTGCGCGATCTTATTGACCTAAACCGACTTTACAGTGTTATTTTTAATTATTATTAGTGGTATTGGTAGTAGTAGTTGTAGTAGTTGTAGTAGTAGCGATGGTATCATAGTAGTAATATTAATATTAGGGTTAGGCCTACTGGTGTAGTTGTTAATTTTGTCACAGTCATTACAGATTGTCGCTTTATATATGACTGTTGAAAAAACGCAACAGGATCTGTATGAAAATGATCAACTATGTATAAACGTCTATGTTGCACATACGTTTACATTTCATGAATATTTTGCAGTTGAAAACAAAGCGTTGATTGTGTTGCTGAGCACGGCTGCGAACGTCATTTCATGCCACACATCTATGGTTGGAGTTGACAAAAACCGCAAACAGAAGGTCGTCGGTTACATGAGGCGGCGAAATGTTCCGATGATGTCAGATCCAACTCTACGCTATTATGGTGCATCTCAATTCGGGGCATCTCAATTCTGGGCTACTGCGCATAAACCACAGGTAAGTAGGCCTATCACGGCGACCAATATATACCCTAAAGACAAGTTTCTTTGTCTTTGTAAGTACACGTGAACTTTTAAACACAAGACGTCTTTAAGATATTTATCACTGAAACATCGACAGATATTTAAGTGTTTATCTCGACTGCATCGCAAAATGGAACACGCACTGTCTGGACGCATCTGCTGGCCTATGCTTGCTTCGACATGCTAAACCGAAGGAAGTTTAAAATTGCCCATCCTTGCTTCAAATCGAACGCTCAGTATGTCCGGTTTTCAACAGAATAAGAGCGAGATGAGTTTGTTTCAACTTGTTGAGAGCGATAATTAGGACAAGAAGATACCACGAGAAGAGCAGAACCTGAAAATTCACACGATGTTTAGAGTCGAAATAACAAAATACCACGAACGACTTGATCGAATGCAGCACTCAGATCGAGATACATCAGAAATGATACTTTACCAAATCCCACTGAGTAAAGTAGATTGCTAAGTGTGCCAGTAAGAGCATTCTCGCTTGAATGATGTTTTGGATGAGCAGATTGAAAGGGCTGAAATTGGGAAACGGTATTATAGACTCTGAAGACGTGCTATAAATAGGCGTTCAAGCAGCTTGTAGGCCTATAGGCCTAGATGTCATTCTGATTGGAGAGATAGGCCTGTATTTAGCCAAGCGCTCCTTAATAGAGATTAGCAGTTTAAAAGCTGAGGGAAAACGACTCGCAAAAGGATTGATTAACCAGATAAGCAATATGGATAGAGAACTCTTTTTAACAGAATTTAATCGGGGAATTTGCAAGATAGTCAAGTCTGATGATTCAGGTGGAAATTTCCAACGAGTCTTGCAACTTCCTGTACTGTAGTTGGAGGCAATGTACAGAACTCCTCGCCAGCGTGTTGTCCATTGTGATATTGTGTGTTTTAAATTAGAATTTGAACTGAAACAAAATTTAAACACTTGGACATAGTTTTTTTTATCTCCAAGGCCATTCGAGTCATTGCAAGAACTCTTTGAGAATGAAGGCGTTTGTTTACAATAATCCATCGATCTCTAGCGGTTTGAGCAATGTCCTGCAGTTCACGGCAGAACCAGTCTTGTTGTCCTCGAGACCAAGGTCTTGGTCTCGAGTGCGCTCGAGTTCGTTTTTAAAAGTCTTGGTCTTGGTCTTGGTCTTGAGGTTCAAGGTCTTGGTCTTGGTCTTGGTCTTGAGGTTCAAAGTTTTGGTCTTGGTTTCTCAGACCAAGACCAAGACCGACTGAATTTTAAACTTTTCCGCAGCCATTGAGGTCAATAACGGTTTCAAAAAGGCTCACGATTTATACATTTAAATCCAGTGCTTGAAAAGCTACTGTGTGTGCCAGCGACTTCAGCACCTGTGACAAGTAGGTCAAGCCAAAATCCGTAGGAAGATAGATTTCCATACATCGAAATTGGTTCAAATCTATCTATCTCCGGCTCATCATGGAAAGAAACATGACCACCACACACGATTTGGACATGTAAATGATCTCTTTTTACATGGCAAAATTGTATGAGGCCCCACAAGGCACGTCGTGGTCAGAAAATTCTGAGCGAATTGGTTTTTATAAAAATGCAACCGGCATTTGAAATAACATTTTGCATGAAGGACTTAATTTATAAATTCGAATTAAGAAATTCTCTGCAGTCTGCATTTAGAGTTGGTTTGCTTCATTAAAGTAGCGAGTAGTCCGACTTGACAGTTTTTAGTAAGGAATAGTGTGGATATGATTGTGATTTTTGGGTCTTGGTCTTGGTCTTGGTCTTGAGGTTCAAGGTCTTGGTCTTGGTCTTGGTCTTGAGGTTCAAGGTCTTGGTCTTGGTCTTGGTCTTGAGGTTTAAGGTCTTGATAACAAGACTGGGCAGAACTGCTGTCGATAACATGTTACGTTTTATTTGTTCGACACCCTGGTATGCAAATTTATTCTGTAAATTCCCTGTTCGGTATTCTTCCAACAACGTTTCAGACGACGATCTCGCTTGGCTTGCTCCACTTAAGCGGAAAGCCATTTCTTGGTCTGTTTGTTAGGTCTTCTAAGCAATTACGAGCAGGTGCAACTTCATCCAACTTAAACAGGACAGTATTAGACAGTTGCTCTGAAAAAGCATCCGCTCAATGGGCTTAAAACACTTCTGTGTTGATTAGCGCCGACTTTCAAGCGATCTACTTGATCGGACAATGCAACTGAACGGGTCGTTGTACCCATTGCTAAGGTGGTATACGGACTATCGCTCATAGGACGGTCGCTCATAAAAGGATCGCTCTTATGGACGATCGCTCATAGGGACGATCGCACATGGTCGATCGCTGATATGGCCATCGCTCACAGGGACGATCGCTCATAGGACGATCGCTCATACGGACTATAGAAAAAGTAGTTATCGATAATGCACTGAGATCATAGTTTATGGATTCATTTAATGCGATCGAAAACCTCTAGAAGATTGTTCATTGCGCTAAGAAAGAAAACCACTGAGCTAAGAAGGAAAATAGGAAGGTAATTCCTCGCGTCCCTATTATGCTTATATGCATGTATGATCCGTATGAGCGATCGTCCTATGACCGATAGTCCCTATGAGCGATCGACCCTATGAGTGATCGTCCTATGAGCGATAGTCCTATGAGCGATCGCCCTATGTGCGATTGTCCCTTGTCGACTCGATCGACTTCGCAAATAAACGATCGACTTGGTCGACTTTGTCGACTGGGACTGTATATCTCTTGGCCAGGGGCCCGGGAGCCATGGCGACAAAGGTGCTAATGCTCACACAAGTTTTGGCTCTGTAGCGCCGAGGCAGAATCATGCTCACACAACTTTTGGCTGGCGCTTTGCATTGATGCTTGAAGTAGTTATTGACTTATTGTAATATAGACACGTTTCATTTCATGAATATGTAGGCGAAGTATAATAAACTTTTCCACTGATTGTAAAAAATTTACAAAATATTCTTATTGGTTATATTGGATATAATGTATAATTCTATACATCTTAGGTCTGTAGCCTACTTGGCTGAGGTTAGCTCACGCAACTTTTAAACACTTTCCGAGCCACTTCTCTTGAGCAAAGTCGAAGTATTCAGTCCCGTCCTAACATACAGACATTCGAACGTTTTGAGATCGTCGTTACTGACTACAGAGCTGAAATTTCCTGAAACTAGCGCATTTTAACGCATCTTAATCTTTCCATTTTCACCGTAAAACTGTGAGAAAAGTATCTGCAGCTTCCACTGTACGAAATCACCAAATGGCTCATAATTCTGCACTGAACTTCAAATCAGGTTAATACGGTAGTTGTGCGTTTACAAAGCATTACGTTATCACATCATGTGGGTCATTTTGTGACGTAGCCGCAAAAAATAGTAAGAAAATATTTCATAGTCGAGTCGAGGAAACAACGATCGACTCGACTTGTCAAAACATTTGATCGACTCGACTCGACTTGCAAGTCGATCGAGTCGAAGATTTTTCAAACGACTCGACTTGGCCGAGTTTCGATCGACTTGATCGACTGACTCGATCGATCACGGCGTATACTATGAACGATCGTCCTAGAGCCGCTAAGGTAGCAGTGACGAGACTGGTCAGATGTAGAGCCACAGCCACGAGCAGACGATCATTAGTACCTGCAACAGTTGTGGACATGTGCACGATGTCCAAATATTCGCGCATAAGGCGTGCCATAGAACTATGGCAGACGACAGATGTTGGTGATTATCAACCAGAGAGCGTCTTTACCTATCCAGACCAACTGATGCTCGTACGAGGATGGATGAAAGAAGTCTGAAAGGGGATGCACGGTTACTTGAACTTTCGAACTTTAGATGACTGCTGACTAAACGACAGGATCACCGTTGACAGGCAGATGCTGAACATGCGGAGCGGAGAAGCCTTCGGAGACCACTCCTTGCTTGATACAGGACAATACGTGACATGAGGTCTGGTCTAAGCAAATACATACCATAAATCATTGCCGCTGTCTTTTCCGCTCTCGCCTCGACTAAACGAACTCAGTTCTTGCCTGTATCTTAGATTCTGAACTCGAAAGTCTCCAACGCATCTAGAAGTCCCTGGCTCGCGTTCTTATGTGTCCATCTTCTCGTACAAACTACTTAACCCCTTTTTGTCCAGCTGCATTTACTTCTTGTGAAAGTCAGAATAAGATTAAACTAGCGTATCTTACCTATAAAATCATTAGAACGAGTACTCATATCCACCTTCAACCACATACATCTCTCCGTAATCTGCCACGATGCAGAACTGTCATGAGTTCTGCTGCAGTCCATGTTGCTGCCCCACGTAATGGAACCGACTAGCAATGTTTCTTCGATGCTTGAACTTTTATTATTTCTTCAATAAACACCTCAAAACAACATTTCTCACTGGCTTTCAAAAACCTGGATATCTATCTAACTACAAGTAGGCCCCTACTCTTCACCTTGCGACTGACTAACCGCATCTCAGATTCACATTCCTGTGTGACTTTGTGCACAATAAAATGTTCACAATAATAATAATAATTTGCATTTTACTAGAGGTACTCGTATGGAACCCTTTAATTTATAATCAGAATGGAATTTAGCTGTGTGCAGGACTAAGTAAATTAAAGTGGGTTTGACATTGATATAGCGCTTTTGTGAGGTACTTAAAATGCGCTATTTTAAATGTGTTGAAACATACATGGATGGGTTTATTATTTCTCGTAGCTTAAATCTAAATCCTTTCTAAGCATCAAATTTCCGACGTTGTAGTCATGCAGTTCTGGCTGGTCTCCCTCTGGTTCATCGATGGTAGGGTCCAGCAGTAGTCGAAGCAACTTCGGAGATGGTTCTGGTTCAATGACGTACGGATGTCAACGATCAGCATATGTAGAAGGTTAGTAGGCCAACTTGTTAATTTCTTCACATTCTAAATCTTTGATGTTCTTTGTTATCTAGCTTATCTGTTTTCCCAATTAATAAAGAATGCATTCGAAGTTAACTGTTATCTTGGCCAGGAATTGAACTCGTGGATGCAGATGCATGCATTCACTATACACGTATCTAACTCCGACGGTGGCTTATTTAAAAGATTTTAATCTCTGGCTAGCACGATCCGTACAAATAGGGACCTCAAATGGCGTGGCACTCATTCCAACGGGCAGCGCTGGGGAAGGATCTCAGTCAATCAATTCATTGAAAATTGAACAGGGTCGAGGCCACGCGGTCGCTCTAGAAAACATGCACACTTACCTATAGAAAACGTTTACACTTATGATCAGTGCTTTTTTCAGCCGGAACGCTCCGGAACGGCGTTCCGGCATCATTTCTCGGCTACTAAAAACTAATTTATTTATTTTAATAATAAAAACATTAATTTAGTTATTTTAATTTAATTTCAGTGTTTTGAACTGTTTCCAGTGTTTATTGATACCCTCCCAACCCCCAATCCCGTTTTTCTCGGAATTTTAGCCAGCCCGTAATTGTTCTGTTCGGGAACCTATTGTTCCGTTCCGGAACCTTTTTTCCAGAAAAAAAGCACTGCTTATGATTTATGTACTTTTTATCTCGGCATTTTATAGCGTCATTTAGAACCCTCTTAGAGTAGATAGACGCTCCTTATTATATGAAAATTTTTAACACTTCGGAGTGTGGATTGTTCGGGGAATATTATATATACATGTCTCACTCCGATGCTGGCTTATTTAAAAGATTTGAATCTCGGGCTAGCACGGTCCGTACATATGGACCTTAAAAGGCGTGGCACCCATTGAAACGGGCAGTGGTGGTGAATGACCTCAGTCAATCAATTCATTGAAATTTGAGCAGGGTCGAGGCTATGCGGTCGCTCTATCATTTTATCTCGGCATTTTATAGCGTCATTTAGAACCCTCCCTCTTAGAGTAGATAAACTCAATTCAATTCAATTCAATTCAATAAATCTTTATTGTCGTTAATGACAGCGATTTACAGGATCAAGTATTGCGTATATAGCTAGTAAATATATTACTTCTTAGAGTACTAAGAATGCAGTTCAGCAATGTTCAACTTATGAAACCAACAACAGAATATTTTGCATGTACGTCAAAAACCAAAACTGAGAATATATTTTGCTTATACGTTAAACCAAAACTAAGAAGCAGTACATATACTGCCACTAGCGACAAAGGGAAACTCCAAAGGGACGCGAGTCCCACTAACGGAGACACCCAACTGGACGAATACTACACCGGAAAGATGACAGGCCTAGTAGTCCGTTGGCTTATGTTAGGGAACACAAATTTTGGGTAGAATCTTGGCAACGATGTTTAAATTAAAGATATGATAGTTCTGAAGCAGAAAAATGCTGTTGCCAATTTTTCTTTCATGGTTTACGCCCCCTAGCGGACGTTTTAGCATGACGTCATATCCCCACCTTAAAAACTGCCAATTAGTCAGCCAGCTTGGTGTAAAAATTGCTCAATTGATGTTGGAAGCATGAAATTTGGCACATGGTAACAACATACGATGAAGAAACATTTTAGCTATAGGGCCACCGCAGATTTGCCTTCTAGCCTCAGTGGCAGCCATTTTCCAAGATGGCCGACGGAAAATAGAAGCTTGTCAATATCTCAGCTTCTAGTTCACTTAGAATCGTAATCTTGGTGTCTAAACATACATATTTATGGGCAAGGATTTCAATAGAACTAATTGCAATCACCTACCTATAAGAGAAAAGCTAATTGTGGCAGCCATCTTGAAGTTAAGGTGACCTGAAGGGGGCAGTCCGGTGCAAAATATGAACCAATTGCTCATAAACTGATAGAAGCACGAAATTTGGTACATTGTATGAACATGACCTAAGGGAATTTTGTAGCTATAGGGCCATCGCAGATTTGCCTTCTGGCCTCAGTGGCAGCCATTTTCCAAGATGGTCGACTGAAAATAGAGATTTTCAATATCTCAGCCTCTAGTTCACTTAGAATCGTAATCTTGGTGTCTAAACATACATATTTAGGGGCAAGGTATCCAATAGAACTAATTGCAATCACCTACCTATAATAGAAAAGCTAATTGTGGTAGCCATCTTGAAGTTAAGGTGACCTGAAAGGGGCAGTCCGGTACAAAATATGAACCAATTGCTCATAAACTGATAGAAGCATGAAATGTGGTATATTGTATGAACATGTCCTAAGACCTAAGGGAATTTTGTAGCTATAAGGCCTTCGCAGATTTGCCGTCTGGCCTCGCTGGCAGCCATTTTCCAAAATGTCCGACCACAAATAAGTTATATAGCATTGTTCACGTCATTCACGGTCACATAGGCCTGTACACAGACAGAGACAAGCACATTGTTGAGCAGCTATCACACATTTGCGCCATGCCCTACAGTCCTTCTCGCAGCCACATCTGAACAGTTCTATCGAAAAGCTTTGGCAAGTGTTGTCCACTTCACTTCCCAGCCTCCTTCGATCGTTTGCAGCCACCCCCTTTCACCAGGACATGGTAGCTTTGGAACAGCTGGGAACATCTGTGCCCAGACATGACCTGCCTGGTTGGCAGCGCTCTTGGTGTGTTCCACAAGTGCAGCTTGAGTTGGTGGAAGGCCATCCACTAATCTGCTTGTTGTGAGAACAGCTGCTTCCGTACCTCATTCACCTTCTCCTCACTGCTCGCACGGTCATACAGAAGAACTACAAAGCCCTCCAGTACATCGAGCTGATCATCAACAGAATTGGGAGTTGATGCCAAGGTGCAGAAGGCTGGGGGTAACGTAGTTGAATATCTTCCAAATGCCCCGCAGTCCATTTTCCACGGCCAGTAAAGAATGATACTGTGTCACATCCGCTAAATGCGTGTAGGAAGGGCAAGGCTACTCACTTCTCTGGGCCAAGGGCACGTGCCATCTCATGGGTTTACTAGTTACCTCGAACTTTGCTTGAGAAAAAGCCACCCCATAGTTCGTCAACGCTGAGCTGCTGAACTGCTGCTATGGATAACACCAACAAGATGCCATGTACCATGTGCATGCAGTGTCAGGCTTCAGCATCCTAAAAATGACTGCTTCATCCAGGATAACACAATCAGCAGAATGTACACTCAGTGAAAGGCCTGGCTGGATATCTGGGATGGCGTCATCTGTTGAAGTGGGAACCACCTATTCTAGGACCTCACAGTGTCTGATTTGGTTCCTAGCCGCAAGTTGCCCATATTCGAAAGTGATGGCGAGTGTTAGCCGTGCAAGCAGTGAGGAGAAGGTGAATGAGACACGGAAGCAGCTGTTCTCACAGAAAGGCAGATTTGTGGATGGCCTTCCACCAACTCAAGCTGCACTTGTGGAACACACCAAGAGCGCTGCCAACCAGGCAGGTCATGTCTGGGCACAGATGTTCCCAGCTGTTCCAAAGCTACCATGTCCTGGTGAAAGGGGGTGGCTGCAAACGATCGAAGGAGGCTGGGAAGTGAAGTGGACAACACTTGCCAAAGCTTTTCGATAGAACTGTTCAGATGTGGCTGCGCGAAGGACTGTAGGGCAGAGCGCAAATGTGTGATAGCTGCTCAACAGTGTGCTGGTCTCTGTCTGTGTACAGGCCTATGTGACCGTGAATGACGTGAACAATGCTATATAACTTATTTGTGGTCGGACATTTTGGAAAATGGCTGCCAGCGAGGCCAGACGGCAAATCTGCGAAGGCCTTATAGCTACAAAATTCCCTTAGGTCTTAGGACATGTTCATACAATATACCACATTTCATGCTTCTATCAGTTAATGAGCAATTTGTTCATATATTGTACCGGACTGCCCCTTTCAGGTCACCTTAACTTCAAGATGGCTACCACAATTAGCTTTTCTATTATAGGTAGGTGATTGCAATTAGTTCTATTGGATACCTTGCCCCTAAATATGTATGTTTAGACACCAAGATTACGATTCTAAGTGAACTATAGGCTGAGATATTGAAAATCTCTATTTTCGGTCGGCCATCTTGGAAAATGGCTGCCACTGAGGCCAGAAGGCAAATCTGCGATGGCCCTATAGCTACAAAATTCCCTTAGGTCATGTTCATACAATGTACCAAATTTCGTGCTTCTAACAGTTTATGAGCAATTGGTTCATATTTTGCACCGGACTGCCCCCTTCAGGTCACCTTAACTTCAAGATGGCTGCCACAATTAGCTTTTCTCTTATAGGTAGGTGATTGCAATTAGTTCTATATTGAAATCCTTGCCCATAAATATGTATGTTTAGACACCAAGATTACGATTCTAAGTGAACTAGAAGCTGAGATATTGAAAAACCTCTATTTTCGGTCGGCCATCTTGGAAAATGGCTGCCACTGAGGCTAGAAGGCAAATCTGCGGTGGCCCTATAGCTAAAATGTTTCTTCATCGTATGTTGTTACCATGTGCCAAATTTCATGCTTCCAACATCAACTGAGCAATTTTTACACCAAGCTGGCTGACTATAATTGGCAGTTTTTAAGGTGGGGATATGACGTAATGCTAAAACGTCCGCTAGGGGACGTAAACCATGAAAGAAAAATTGGCAACAGCATTTTTCTGCTTCAGAACTATCATATCTTTAATTTAAACATCATTTCCAAGATTCTACCCAAAATTTTTCTTCCCGTCATTTTTGTGACATAAGCCAACGGACTATAGGCTCTCCTAATCACACAAAGAAAACACACAAAAACTTTAAAAGGAGAGCAACTTCAATGAAACGAAAATCTTAACTATCCTTAATTACACGGGTCAGTCCCCAGAGTGGCGTCTGCAAGCCCTCCTTGACCTGAAACATTGGATATCTTAATACTATTCTAAATATAAAGAGGATACCCTAGGATATAAAGAGGTTCATCTCAGGATACAAGAAATTGTCGTAAGCTTTTTTTAAATTCATATTTGCTTTTAGAGGATTGAATTTCAGGAGGTATTGAATTCCAGATGCGCGGACCAGCAGATTTAATACTGAACAATCTAGTGTTCGTGCGCGCATTGACTGGGCGAAATAGCGAGGCACTTCTTGTATAATGCTCATGCAATGTAGAGGCGCGTGCAAAGTATCCAGCGAATGAAGCAGGAAGTAAGTTATGTATATACAATACATGTAGAACAGAACCCCAACTTGGAAGATTCTAACCCGTTTTAACTCCAGGAGATTAAGGTCCTGGAATATAGGTAACGAGTGAGTCCTATTTGAGGCCCTAGCAATTAATCTAATCGCCTTTTTCTGCAATCCAAGTAATTTTTGAAGGCGTGAGTCATAGTTAGAGGCCCATATAAGGTTACAGTAACTTAGATATGGAAGGATCAATGAATAGTACAAGCTTAATCTAATATCCTTAGGAAGTATTTGAGCCACTCTAGAGACAATTCCAATGTTCTTTGCAACTTTTAAGGCAATATAATTGATATGAGGTTTCCAGGTAAGATGCTGGTCAATAATAACACCAAGAAATTTAGTGGATTCTACTTTTGCAATGGGATCGCCGTTAAATGATATAGTACCTACTGTCGGGTTAATTTTTCGGTGGGATTTAAAAACAATAAAATTTGTTTTGTCAACATTGAGGGTTAATTTATTTACAGAGAACCAATCATGAATTTTAGTCAGTTCGTTGTTAACTATTTCAATAAGGGATGCCCAAGAACTACTGGTACAGAAAATATTCGTGTCATCCGCGAATAGAATTAAATATAGTGAAGATGAGACTTTAGCCAGGTCATTAATGTACAATAAAAAGAGGAGCGGTCCTAAATTAGATCCCTGCGGTACTCCGGAGGTGATTCGACCGGGAGTTGATAGTGATCCGTTGCAGCTGACCCTTTGCGTGCGACCCTCTAAATAATTTTTGAACCATTTAAGTGGAGTTCCCCTTATTCCGTAGTTGTTTAATTTTTTTATCAATATATTATGATCGACAGTGTCGAATGCTTTTGCCAAATCCACAAAAATTCCCACCGAGTAGTCATTGTTGTCTATTGCATTCGAAATTTTATCTTCCATCTCTAGCAAAGCCATGAATGTAGAATGGCCTGATTGAAATCCATGTTGCGATGGATGTATCATATTTGCATTAGTTATATAGGAATTGAGTCTGTTATACATAATCTTTTCCAAGAATTTGGCAAAGAACGGCAAAATCGAGATAGGCCTATAATTAGCAAGTTCATGCTTGTCTCCTTTCTTAAATACCGGTATAACTTTAGCCTCTTTAAGTAGGTCAGGTACAATCCCATTTGCTAAAGAACAATTTATGATTGCTGCTATAGGATGGGCAACCAGCGGTAAATGGGATAAAGCCAGGTATGGGTCTATATCATCCAATCCTTTAGTGTGGGTTCTTTTTATACCCTTCCCAACACTTATTATCTCCTCGGGCGAAGTTAATATCATTCCCATATAAGATAAGTTGGGGGGAGGAAGATAAGATTCGTGGGAATGGGGGGAAGTAGGTATATTACTGGCCAGCATCACAGGGAGATTGATAAAATAATCATTAAATTTGTTGGCTATTAACTCAGGATCATCTATTTTCTTATCATTAATTATTAATAGTTCAATTTCATTACGATTATCTTCTAGCTGTAGAGCAGATCTAATTAATTTCCAGGTGGATTTTAAATCTCCTTGGTGCTTGAGGAACTCTGCCGCATAGTAATGTTTTTCAGCTCCAATCCTTACAGTTTTAAACTTGTTTCTGTAGGCAACGAATTTATTTTTATTTGAAGTGCTGGGATTTTTTAAATATTTAATATATAAGAGATTTTTTTCCTGCACGATTTTAATAGCCCTGTGGTCATCCACGGGTATGATTGCTTGGCCTTCTTACACTTAGGCTCACTTCTACAAGGAAACGCAGCTTTATAGGCCTTGGTGTAGTCGCCGATGAAACTTTCATACGCTTCATTAGGTAATCCTCTATGGCAGTGCTGGTAAACAAGGTTCCAATCCTCACTTAACAAATCCCGAGAAAACTTTTCTAGTCCATTTGGGGTAACAATTCTTTTTTCCAGATAACCACTTTCCTTGGAGTATTTATTTTCATAGGAGAATTGAGCCATGATGGGCAAGTGATCTGAGAGATCTGAAATGATGATGGCCGCTTGCTGGCGCTTGGACCAAGCTGTACAAAAGATATTGTCAATCAAGGTTTTAGTGCTGGTAGTGATTCTAGTTGGTCTTGTGATTAGCGGGAGATAGTGATAAGAAATTAGACTATTATAGAAGAGATTCGTTTCTTTGTGATCATTAACTTTCAATAAATCTATATTATAATCCCCAAGAAGAAAAATTTCCCTAGATTTGGCTTTGAGATTTTCCAACAGGTGCTCAAATTCCTCAAGAAACTCCCCTAAACGCTGTCCAGGAGGCCTATAAATTACTCCGAGTATTGGGGAGCTCGTTTTCATATTAAGTCTAAGAAACAAATATTCAAAATTGACATAGTCTTTCCCACCTGTATTGGGACAGAAAATCTGATAACTAAGTTTCTCATTAATGAAGAAACCAATTCCTCCTCCCCTCCCATCTTTTCTTGCCTTACCTATAAATTTGTAATTAGGTATATGTATAGTATCCAAAAGATTTTCGCTCAACCAAGTTTCAGTAACAGCCACAATTGCTGCCTGTGTTTTTTGCGTGATCTCCCTAACTTCTGCTATTTTATTGCTCAGGCTCCTACAATTAATGTGTAGCATAGTTAAATTTATATCGCCTCGCTTATCATTTTTTAAATTATCGAGAGAGATATAATTACTGGTCCATTCATTGTTTCTGAAAAAATTCTGGTCTGGATCAATGTTACCAGCGTTTAAGGGATCAGTTTTCTCATCTACCTGTGGAAAAACCTCTAACTCAATGTCATGTATGTGCTGAATCCTGAGAGTCACCTCTTCATCCTCTCCTTCCTCTTCACTACTAATTACATCTTCAGGAGTAAATAAAGAATTATCCAAACCCACACCGCCTGAGTCCAGCCCTATAGGTCTTACATACGGGACATTTAAATTAGCCTCTTTACATGTGCAACGAACTGAATTAGTGTCATTCAACAAGCGAGAGCAGACGACACACCTGGGGACAGCCCGGCACTGACTGGATGACAGGTCAGGTAAGTAGATGCAGGCGCTCCTACACCAAGCATAATAGCGGGAAGAACAGCCCGCCGAAAGCAATTAACAAGTACAATTTCTCAATATAACCATGCAGAATAGATCGAATTAAATTGTCATGTTTACTGTTTTCGCAATAGAGCCAACTTGGTATAAATGTTTCGATACTGATTGAGTTCAGCAACAAATTAAGAGACCAAACATTATTTGCTGAATGAGCACCAACCATCAACTAAACAAGTAAAATTAAACCAGCAAATTCTGTACTTAAACACACAGAATAATTCCAAATGAATTGATATTTGGAGTTTTGTTTACAGTACACTAGCACTGGTAGTATAGCGATTCAGCATGAGATATCCAATATGTCAGGATATATCAGCTTTTCTATATATCAGGAACTTATTCAATCACCAGAATCTCTTAAGTTCAGTATTTGTCGTAGGCTACTTGCAATATTCTTTGCAGCAACTCCACCAAATTATCAGTAATGCATTCAGTCAGAAGTCTAAACACATGAGAATATTTATCATCTGTAAAAGTATCTTGAAAAACCTCTTCATTCACAGCATATCGTGCCCAACGCCTAAGGAATCCGACCTCAGTCCATCAGTATTAGAGGCCTTTTTAAAATCCAATCCTTCTTTTACGATATCTATTTAACATCCGTTTATTAATATGGTCTAGTTGCCTTGTTACACAAGTCATTTGGAGTAGGCATCGTTCAATTTGAACAATAATACAGTCTCCAAATCTAGGTCACATTACCAGAGGGTAATATAACTCTCCTTGTTATATGAAAAATTTTAACTCTTCGGAGTGCGGATTGTTCGGGGAATATATAGGTAGCTGCCAAGCACAGATGACAGCTGGTAGTTGAGAGCCCCTCTTCTTAACAGACAGCCAATGCGGCAAATATCTCCAGATTTCACGATGCCTGAACGGTATGGCTCAGTTGACACGCGTATACAATACATTTAATGACGTATATTAACCACATCAATGGAACATTGGATACCTTAAATGGCGTGGCATCCAATGACCCTGACACTAGCAAAGACCTGAACTGCGCACATCGTAACAGAATGGTCACTTAAAATTGCATGATCTGGTGTACTGTTGAAGAAAACATGCAGACTTTTAAGAGGAAATGGTTTCTGTCACATGTGACAGCAGCCCAGCGGCGTAGCCAAGATATTTTTCGCCCGGAGACGAACGATGAATTTGCTTTCCCCCTCCCCGTGTGATTTATTTCACATTTTCCAAATACATCGAATGGCAATTTTAATTTTAGTGAAATAAAATATGAAAAATACAGCTAGTATTTAGTGCCCCTTGTAGTGTTCAAGGGGACCCCCAAATTATACCTGGCAATTGGTTTGTATGTAATGAGGATATAACTGGATATATTTTGGGCGCTAAAATTAAGCCTATAAATTTGTTTGGAATAAATTAGTTAAAACTGTATCAAAATTAAGAGTAAATTGTGTACTTGAACCCTCATTTTGGCGCCCCCTTCCCTTGGCGTCCGGGGACACATGTACCCCTGCACCCCCTAGCTGAGTCATTTTCCGGTAACATGTCACATTCACTAATTGAAGAAGCAAAAAAATTGTTTTGCAAATTACATTGATTTTTCTTTGGGGCAAATCTTGAATATTTCTATTTCACGAATATATATTTGGTTTTGCACTAATATGTAAAATTATGAAGTTATTAGCAGAAAAAAATAGCCCAACTAAAATATTTGTCCCTTCCGTTACTCCGTTACCAAACACATATGAGCTATGTATATATAGTAGACAGCTTCCTGTTGCATAGTTTGACATGCCAGTATGTTCTTAGTATTAATATTTATAAAATAGATGCGGTATAAAAGAAATTACAATACAAATGATTATTTAATTCCATCATATTTTAAACTTTATTAAGAAATTCCACTCCGTTACGGAAATAGAAATAGGGGACTTAATCAATGTAAAGTTGAATATATCTTTTTTGGGCCAAATAACAGAATAAAAATCACTTGAGCCAATCATTTCCAGTGATCAAATACACAGAAAACATTAAAATATTTATGATGCTGTCTTAAAAATCTGCTCATAACATCAAAATTACACAAAAATTACCACAAAATAAGTCCGCTCCGTTACTACCTGTCGAGAATTGAGCACAGAATGTGAAAAGTGAACTTTAAAAAAAAACAGCCTGCCGAAACAAAAATTTATTAAAAATGTCATATATTGTTAAATAAATTGTATTTGAAATGACAATTTAAGTAGACGACTTATCGTGAGAGTCGAATAAATTTTAGTACCTCAAGGGTAACATTTATGGTAACCGAGGGACAGTTAACGGAGTGGACAAATTGTGTGTCAGCACGGTTAATATCATATTATCTCTCATGCGTCCACACCAATCGTCGGTACACTCAATATGTAGCTTATAAACGTTATATTACAAATATTATTTTAATTAAATTTATTCATAATCATTGCAAAAATGCAGTAACGGAGTGGATGTATAATAAAAAAACACATTAGGTACGAACTAAATGAAAATTAGTAAGAAATTTGTCTTAGCATTCAGATCCTGTATTAAGACTTACTTACTTACATAGATCTTCACAGAAGAGATGTGTTAAGTTACGAGACCAAAGAAATGAAAGAGTTGTGAGATAAGAGATAATTTTTACATGTTAACGGAGCGGACATAATTTTCCGGGGACAAGTTAAAATATAGTTTTAAAAATTATACTGAAGATCCAATTCACCAAGCTGTATTTAAAAACATACAATTATACTTAATATAAAAGAAACATGCAACTTTTTTGGCTTAATGCAAATCATTTTGAATTTGTAGACGAAAGCAATAAGTACTATAGCCTAGGGACGGTAACAGAGTGGAACATTTTAAATTCAAAATAAATTTTAATAAATTATTCTATTGCTTTGAATTACTTTCAAAGGTCTTAAATTGTTGACTGATCAATAACGTTTTAATCTAATCACTTAGCATGATCAGACTAGGTATTGTATTCTGAGAAATGACCGGGGACAGCCGTATTTCCAATTTAGCCAAATACCGGAAAATGACTCAGCTACGCCTCTGCAGCAGCTTATGGCTCAGAATCAACGGCGTATGTGACCAGGCCCGCCGAGAGGGGGCAGGGGGGGGGGAAATGCCCAGGGCCCGGCGACTTTTTAGGGACCCGGGCCTGGCCCGCAATAAACTTATGAAAAATATCATAATCAGTAATACAAAGTTTATGATTTATGCCTTTTAAAATACATCTGATGCTAACTACAATCAGTTTAAACTTCAAGCATCTGAATAAAATCATAGTTATATATATATATTTATACAACTATGATATTTATATATATATATATATATATATATATATATATATATATATATATATATATATATATATATATATATATATATATATATATATATATATATATATATATATAGACGTACGGTCGTACACGCACTTTTATAATTTCAATTTGTTTTTATTTAATTTTTTCGTACGACCGTACGATATTATATTTATATAAAGCCTACAGATAGTTTAGGGGCCCGTGACTGTTCTACCTAGGGGAGTAGGGGCCCGCGACTGCTCTGCCTAGGGGCCCGGAATTTCTGTCGCCGGCCCTGTATGTGACCGCGGTCAGTCGCATTCATAGAACCCGTGTACCGTCTCCGTTTTTATTTAAGACGTTGCCGGGGACTGGCGAGTGGTGCGGGAGCCCCGGGCGCACCGATAAAAATCCCATTTTTTAAAGCATGTCACATCACTACCTAAAACCCAGTTCTGTGCTTTTTCGGACCTAGCCTAAAAGTATTTTTCTGATTACCTATCGATCCCTGCCTGTAATGCTCCCTGGTTTCATGGCGTGTGCTGAATTTTGACGGCAGTGTGACATGTTTTTCAACAGATTCACTTTATGTTAACACTGATTGGTTCTTCGTGCATCATGACAGCAGCGTCATAGAGGTTACTAGAATATATTATTGTAATTGCAACTGTAATTACGACAATTTATATAGCATCGTTGGTAGCATGCTACTTCTAGGATGCTTCACACATACGCACACACACACACTGTCTACTGTCAGCGCAAAGGAAATTAATGCTCGGAGGTTTGCCTAGCAAGTAAAGTTTTAATTGTTTTTTTAAAAACGAAAACAGATATTAGTACAAAAACAGACATTAGTACTAATGTAGCTTCTGATTTTGATTTCAGATTCATTTGACGGCTCATTTGAATACGGTTCATCTGCATGTAGGCCTATGTCTCTGGAAACAACGGATGATCTATCGAAAAGGTCGACTTACATGTATACGGGTGCCACAAGGAAAGAAGAGAAGTCATCGAAAGAACCAAACTACATGGCTCTAGTTGCTCTACAGACTTTCTCTGGCCAGTGGATGTTGACTGCAGAACTTGCTGCTGCCATGAACACTACTTTGGTTGCGCTGCTAAGTGCGGCCCCTATAAAGGTACTTGGAGATTTCATTGTAAATTTCACTGGCATGTGAGCAAAAGAGTATTATGCCTAATTCAGGCCATCCGACTAAATACAAACTCTATGAACTAGTGTTGTGGCAGGGAAACCATCTGTTTCTCCAGCATTTACCAGTAAACTAGAAGGAGATCTGAGATATGGAGCCAACACTTTATACAATTTTATACGCGATATTCATCTCAAATGAATAATCAATACCAGGTATGTTAATGCAGGTGATAAACCCAATCTCAAAGCCTTTCCATTCATTAAAGTTACTAATCTATATATCAAAGGGTTTAGGATTTTGATAAGGGCTTAAATGATATTCATATTTGCTTGGAAGGTTTACTGTTACCAATGTTAGTGCTATTGCTCACCTCACATGTTTCAGGAAGTATACTTCGAATGAAATAGTTACCTGAAAATCTGTAGGTGGTATACATGTATTCATCGGATAAATTTTAAGAAAAATAGGTTAACAGTTATAGAGGAGACAAATCGCAGCAGCAAATTCTGAAGAAAAACATGAAAAATGTCATGCCTACCATGCCGAGTTGACACCTCTAAATTCTCCTATTGAACCACTGCATGTGCTAGGATTAAGCTTAATACACTTTCGCTATTTGTAATATCACCAAATTTTTTGAAAGAATTTGGCGTGGTATAGCTGCTGCCGTACTGCCAATTCGACTGCTTAGTTTCGAAACGTGAACTTAGGTTTATAGTAAGTTTGAATTGTGTGATCTGAATTGCTACTAAAATTCATTGTAATTTAATTTTTGAATTAAATTGCGTTCAGTTACATTGGTTCGTGCATTTTCTTCTTTAGACTTTGGATGTCTGGGCCACAGTTCTGGCTCTCATTTACCTGGAAGTAAAGTTTGGTGATAAACGAGACGAATGGGAGATGGTGGAAAGAAAAGCGAGACAGTGGCTTAATCTCCAGGATCGAGAGAGACTTTCAGTTGGAGATCTTCTGCAGAGGGCAAAAGCTGTTGTTGACCAAAAGTAGAATACCTTCGTCTACATAATTATTTATTCTGATTGCGACTTTCGTTTCGAACTTAACTGCATGCGTTGTTTGCCGAGCAGTAACTTCAGTTTCTAAGGATTTTGTTTCTTGATTTGCTTAAAAATGTTTGGTGATCAACTTCTCATTTACATAATATGGCTCGTTTAGTTCCAGGTGATGTCTTTATAATATTTTGTTGTAATCGGTTCGCAAGCTTTGTGTTTTAATCGGTCTGTAATACTTTGTATATCTATACGCTGTGTGATTCTCCCTTTATGTATACGACGCCCTTGACAATCGATCCTGTTGTTGCTTGTGGACCCTAAGCATGTTAACTAGCTGCATGATGATAGGTTGCTTTTGAAAATAAACGGACATTTGTTTTCATTTAGGCCTACCATGTGGAAAAATTTAGAGACATAATGGCAAAAACAAACCGACAGAGGAAACGTAATCAACAATTACGATTGACATTTAGTTTATTCGTAATTCAGAATAACCAATAAAAGCAGGAATTGAATTAAAGCGATCAAAATTGGCTTGCAAACTTTGTTTACCAAGTAGCTTCTCATCTAACCGGAAACGTAGCCTATTAAAGTATAAATAATGTGACAAACTGAATATGGCTCGTTTTTCGTGTCCCACAGGCTTTCCACTCCAAATTGAAGTCTCACCTCTTCGAGAATTTCTACCATAATCCATCCCACTGGCGTAAACTTGTCCAAAATATTGGGGGGCATGGCGTCTGGACCAGAAAAACAAGTTTTTTCAATATGAAAAGTTGGTTTTTTGTTGTTGATTTTTCTCGTTTTTATGGTTTTTGTTGTTTTGGTTGGTTTTAAGATTTTCAGATTTCGGATCATAAAAATCACGAAAAATGGCATCAACAAGAGCTCCAGCTCAGTTTAATTCAGTTTGCGAATTCCGAAAATTAAAAATCATTAAATCAATGTTATTAAAATAACTTCTACAAAAATAAGAAATTAATTTTTTTAAACAAGCAAAAGCAAACTTTGTGGTTTTCTTTTTCTTTTGGTTTTGTTTAAAACCAAATACCGAAAAAACTATTTCACCTCTGGTCTGGACAGTCAGCAGAGGCTTCCGGTTTACGTTAATGCGTATGAAATAAGGCGTTTTGTTTACATGTAAATTTGTTTCATAGTGAAGATATTGAAGATAAAAATAAATCTTTGTTTTCATTATGAATTTCTGATAGTATTTCAGTTCTGTGTCTCTGATTTTCTGTTTCTGAAGAAATTTGTCTATTTCGAAACACAACATTTTAATATTTGAAGAAATTCTCCTCTCGATTGGTGGGGGGGCATTGCCCCGGCTCCTCAATTATTGGGGGGGGCACGTGCCCCGGCTGACCCCCCAGAGTCTACGCCTATGATCCATCCGATCCTCTGCCTTCCAAGCTTTCATGACCGCTGCTCTGCCTCTGTCTGATCTCTCTGGCAACCAGACTCAGACCTCCAGTGGATATCGACCTCTGGACAACGCTTCTTATACGACGAGCACCCCCTATTGCTAAAATATTTATGGTGATACAACAAACTCGTTAGTAGTTGGTGTGACCAGAAGATTATAAATTTTTTCGTAACGTCACGTTCTACCCTAGGTTTAACCTTATACCATTAAAATAAAAAACTTTGGGAGATTTGTAAATATTTTTAAAAGTAGGCCTACTTGAGAAAAGTATTTTGGAAAAGTATTTTAAATGCTTTGGAAAACTATTTTGAAAATACTTTTGTCGCGTTCGGTGTCGTCGGCTCCGTCGACGTCGTTATCGTCACATCATCGCTCGACAACCGTCCGCATCACTGTGGAGTCCAAATCATAGGCCAGTCATCTCTATTTTTCCCCCATTCTATGATCCAAGACGGGTGTGAATTGCCATCTAGTATTACAACCAGGGTTTCTATAGTCCGCTCTGGGCTTATCAAGGAGGCTTTCGCTCCTGCATAATCTATCCCTATTAAAGGGTTTTCCCGGGGTTTCTCTAGTACCAACCGCTGGTGTATCCCGGCTGATGGTCAAATGGGAAGGCACGGCTATCGGTCAGGCAGCAGCCCCAGCAGAGCCGGAATCAGGTTCGTGTTTGACTCCACAACGAATTTATTACTAAACGAGGATTCCAGGAGTTCTAAACGGGAGATGCCCTCCAAGACTTGCTCCACAGCAAAACTCAGTCGTTCCAAGGCTTTGCCGATGATCCAGGTCTAAAAAGGCGCGATACAGATCTTCCTCTGTCTGCTTCACGAGAATCCATGCTTTTCAATTGGCACAGGTTTTATCAATTTATTCTTATTCACAATGAAACGTACAATCTTACGCTATATGATCTTAGCACTTCTAGATTACAGCCTTCTCCAGATTTGGACTAAGGGGTCTTCCATTTATAACTTTAAACTTAGGTTTTCTCCCAATTACTACTACAGAGGTAAATATCGCTCACTGACGATGTGAATCGACGGCAAGCGATAATGCAGGGTATTTGTTGATTTAGTCCAATATGAAGGCATGAGGGATAGGCAAGCATGAAGACTGCTGATTTGAGTGCGATGTTTTGTGAATTATAGGACATATTTTAAAACTGAATGCATGGCTCGATGGGTAGCCTTAGCCTGAGAGAGCCAGTGTCAGAGAGCGAAATAATTGTGTAGAATGTTGCTTCTTAGGGTTTTTATGGTTCTTGCCAGGGAATTGTTAACATCTGTAGTTCGTTCTATAGACATTTTGTCCAATGCTTTCTAGCGTAACGTACATTTGCTGCCGCCCTTGTACAACGCACTTTCTCTATCCGTCGGTTCAAACTTCCTTTCATCAGATGGTGTACCTTCCAACATAATTTTATGATGTATACTTCACAGCTTAAGTCAATCCCAACAGGTGATCTGAGGTGAAACACTTCAAGAGGGCCAGCGATGGACAGGTCATATTAACAGGCGAATAGGGGGGCCTTAGAGAACTATTGGGGGTCTTCGGAAGTTCGTTCCAAAGAGATGACGCAGCATAGATTAAGGAGCGATTGTAAGATCTCAGATAGGAAGACACTGGAGGTGGAGAGAATTTAGTACAGGAGAGATGCTCTTGAAAAGGTTTTCATGATCAGTGCTATCAAAGATCCCAGATTAACGGCAGAGGAAAGAGAATTGTTGGCAACTTATTGCTATGACATGTTTGCTGTACACCGTGAAGAGAACAACTTCAGTGGAATGATGTTTAGTTAGGCAGATTGGAAATTGTAGAAAGTGAAACAGCAGGTAAAGCTCGAGAGAATGTATACAATTCGCCCTGAGAGTCTGATAAGAATTATATATACAAATTATACATATATATATATGTATATATGTAATTCCTATCAGAATTATATATACATAATTACATATATATTATATATGTATATTTATATAATTCCTATCAGATTCTCAATGACGGTTGTTAGAAAGGGTTTTCTTGTCCAGGGACGGATTTAAAAGTGCTTTACGGCCCAGTGTTGAAGAGCAGTTGCACGATAGGTTGGTAATTTTGGCTAACCTATACGGCTCGGAGCCGAATTTGAATCATGAATTTAGGATTTGGATCATTTGGTCAAGCTATAGCTAGTGGGTCGTCCATTAATTATGTCAACAAATTTTAGGCAGTTTTTGACCCCCTCTCCCCTTGTTAACAACTGTAAAACATCCAAGGACCCCCAATAAAATTATGTCAAAACAAATTTACCCCTCCCCCCAAAATAATTATCTTCCCATCGAAAAGAAACTTGAAATTTAGATTAGAAAAGAACCTGTATAGGATATTCGCATTTAAGAGATTATGCGGCGCATTTTCTTAATAATCTGGGAGCAATAAGCAACATAATTTAAATCGAAGAAAAATAGCATTTGATTTAATTACAAACAAAACAAGAAATAGATCACTCATAAAGACTTTCCAAATCTATGGTTGCTTTTTGATTAAATTATTGTTGACGTCAATTTGTCTTGAACCCCCTCCCTCCCCCTTGTTAAGAATTGTCAAACTTTTCCAAACCCCCTCCCTCCCCCATTTTGTTGACATAATTAATGGACGACCCCTAGACCAAATAAGCCAGTCAGTTATCCCTATACTGTTAAATTTTACTTCATGCACGACATCCTCCGCTTCTACCTCAATCTTATCAGCCTATATTTGTTAGCAGATATATATATGTGCATGAAGATTAGGTTATAGCGAATTATAATTTTATTATCCCACAGCGTAGGCATAGGGCTAATCATATGCTGACTGATGACCAGTTCTTATGCCAGTTATCTGATTCTTCGACAACCTTGGCCAGCTGTTGGCGATGATTAAACTGGCATTCTGGAACGGTTTATGTCATTTAGGATTACTAAGTAAACCCATGACGGGAATCTACCCGGCATCTACTCGCTCTCTCAAGACGTTTTTGTCACCACGGGGCTTCTGCACTGAGGGCGTCTCTGGTCTCTCAATAGTTTATACTGTGAGAGGCGCCTTATAAATTGCTAGATACGATACGATAGAAAATCCTCGCCATTTTCACATTATTTCAATGTCCGCGAATCTAGTCTCCAACTGTCTAACTGCGTGGCCTCGTAGCTGCACTCATTTTTTCAACCGAGATCGCCAGAGGGCACTATAGTTTTACATAGCCTGGAAACCACGGTGCTGGAAACACGCACACGCAGTTGGAAAAACCAGTCATGCGACTAAAATTAATATTCGGGAATTTCCCATGCTGTTGATGTCAATTTGTGCTTAGGTTGTTCTGATTATGTTTCCCCACCGTCATGCGTAAACTTCGTCAGGCTGCTTTAAGGCCGAGATAACCAGACATTTCTTAGTAGGGCCTAATCGTAACTTTCCCTTTAATCTTAGCCCATTGGCCCCTTACAACGCTGTCAAGTGCTGCTCCAACTGGCTGTAAGCCTAGGCCTATAATTCAATGGTCGCCAAGACGACGTAGCGCAAAGATTTAAAGTAGCCTACAGTCTATTTATGCGAGTCTATTTATAGGTCCTCGTCATCCCGTTGCTTTAAGTAGCTGATGATAAATAGACTCGCATAAATAGACTGTAGGCTACTTTAAATCTTTGCGCTCTCTTAAATAAGGAAGTAAGACATACGTCAGAATATTTTCAGCTGGTTAGGCGTGAAGTGATAGGTGTGAGACAGTGAGAGTAAAGTTAGGTGCTTTGACATTGCGTCGTGAAGCGTGAAAACGATACATAGGAACCTATTTTATCTTCTGCCACTGCAGTGCGAGTTTAAATCTGTTTACTGGATCTCGTTGGCTGGATTGTGTATATTTGCGCCTGCATGGTACGTTTCTGGATTTCGGTAATGTATTAAAAAAATTTCTTACTACCCTATTTCGCAAATAACCAGTGTGCTATTCAGTCTTGTTGTCCTCGAGACCAAGGTCTTGGTCTCGAGTGCACTCGAGTTCGTTTTTAAAAGTCTTGGTCTTGGTCTTGGTCTTGAGACCAAAGGTCTTGGTCTTGGTCTTGGTCTTGAGGTTTAAGGTCTTGACAACAAGACTGGTGCTATTTCGGCGAAATGATACGCCATATATCTCTGTTTTTTTCTGTCCCTCTCGCACCGCCTCTCTGTTTCATCGATTATTACTTCTCTTTCCGTCTTCTCCGATCTTGACCTGCTTCCACCTGTAAGCGTGAGTTATTATGTGGTGCATAAGGCCGACCGTTGTGTGTGTGTGTGTGTTTGTGTGTGTGTAGATGTGTGTGTGAGTGTGTGTGACACTGTGTGTGTAGATGTGTGTGTGTGTGTGTGTGTGTGTGACACTGTGTGTGTGTAGATGTGTGTGTGTGTGTGTGTGTGTGTGTGTGTGTGTGTGTGTGTGTGTGTGTGTGTGTGTGTGTGTGTGTGTGTGTGTGTGTGTGTGTGTGTGTGTAGGTGTGTGTGTGTGTGTGTGTGTGTGTGACAGATGTTAAGTTTAAATGTGCACGTTTTTCTACAGCGACCGTATTATGACCTCGACTCGCCTCATTTTTCAATGAATTGAGATCCTTCACCACCGCTGCCCGTTTGAATAGGCGCCACGCTATTTAGGATTATTTAGGATCCCCCACGTGTACGGTCCGTGCTAGCCCGAGATTTTTAAATCTCTTAAATAAACCACCTTGTGGAGGCGAACCGCGATCCGCATGCTCTCTTACACAGAGGAGTATGAGATGCAGCCATACCAGTGTAGCTATAACTCCATGGGCCAGGATATGTTGCGCATGTACAGTGAAGAATGCTGAAGGCAGTTTGCACTTGGTATTGAACCACAATGGATAGGTGAATCTGCATTAATGGCGTCAGGGACAAGTCAAGTCTGTGTGACAAGGATATTTGTGTGAGCTTTGTCTATCTCTGAGTCAGCAAGGCTATTGCCAGGGTAATCGGTTAAAGGTTTAGGTCAACAACTGTGGAACTATTTAATTGAACTTCTGAATGTGCTAAGCTACTGATCGGGCAGTCAAGAATGCGAGGCCGATCGTTTGAAAATTTTGAAACGTCATTTAACACTATCCTCATCGGCCCTTTCCGTCTCTCCATCCATCTAGCCGTATGACCAACAGACATGCTCAGAATCGTCTTCTGCTCTCCCAATCCCTTCCTTGCGTGGGCTGGCCTCCGTTCGGCTGGGCTCCAGCCAGTAGGAAACTCTAGACGTCCTACTGGCGTCGTACCAGCGACTGAGCGACGCTGGAGTTTTATGTTATCTATGCTAACACAGTGGACCATAAACCGCATGCGTGTGTAAGCCTTCTCCTGCATAGGTGTTTTACTCCAGAAATGCATGCAAATCGATAGTAATATCAGTAATACCGATGATGCCCAAGAACAACAGTTACCAGTTACCCACAATCCAAGATAAAGGGCCGTGTCTCATGAAAAAAGTGGCAGAGCCGTCGTAAAGAAGAAGTATGTATTGGTGGCAGAGAAACAGAGAAACGAAAGTTGCCAGAAAAAGCTACATCATTTTACGTCGGAGCAAGGGTCTCCTTCATCCCAGTTGCTCTTAGTTGAGCGTATATATTGAGTCTCTATCTTGACTCTCTAGAGGTGTAAGAGGCGCTGTGGCAGATGCGTAGCCGACCCACTGTATAGGTCACCTCGCCAACTAGTATTCTAAACGAAGTCTGCAACAATTAGGTACGAGACGTAAGTTACCATGTTACCAATTGTTGCCGTTCCGCTGAATACCGTAACAATTACACTCGTCACTCAATCCTGTTGCTATACATCTAGAAGTGCTCGCCTGAGGTTCTCTTTTACTGACACTTCCGGTTGAACTGTCTTGTCACTGACAATCGTTCGGCTCCGACAGTAATTATATTCTCTAGATTTTCTCTATCTAATTGATAGTTATGTGTATTGTGAAGAGTGCTTCGTAAGAGGCTCTATGCAGATGCATTGTTAGTGTAGGCCCTAATTACAAATATAGACCCTACTGATTGGCATTGTTGTTCAGTGCAGCAGGAGTTGCATTAGGTTACTTCATCAGGTTTTCATTCCATCCTTCACAAAAGTTTTCTTCTGTGGACGGTCTTCTCACAACACAACTGTTCTCTGATTTATCTAGACTATTCTCGTGGTTTTCGATTTGTGCTAGCGCATAATATGAAACGATGAAGAATAGGCTCTAGAACGCTGCTGCTCAAACCTATTGATCTTAATGTACTTAGTTTTAAAGTGCTAAAGAAATTATGCTCAGACCCCCAATTTCTATATTTATAGCGACGTTTAGAGCATCTGAAGACTGCAGTTTTGTTTTCTCTTGGCCGATTTTAGATTTGCTTCTAAGCTGAGTTACCACAAAGTCGCCGATATGTTTAATCGTTTGGTTCGTGGTTTTTCTACCAAAAAGACGAAAACACCAGAAACAACAGAAGCAACAGAAACACCACGTAACTGCATCTGCTTAACCAAGGGAATAGTCAGCGAGGATGATCCAGGTATTAAAGTCACAGTTCATTTAAGCTCAATGGTTGAACAATTGATCATTTGATTACCATTGAAATAATCTGTTCAGTTTCACGGGATATTGACACATAAATATCGGAATGTAGATTGTTTACATTTTGCTGACTGAGTGCGAATTTGTCTTTCTAAATACTTGCTGGCTTTCATCTGAGCTACATTATATTGAACGAGGACGTCGACTTATAAAGATACCGAAGACTAAAAACCCAATTTACTTAAACGACTACCTTACAGTGAGTGAAAGATGATGAACTATGTCTAATAATAATAATAATAATAATAATAATAAAAATAATAATAATAATAATAATAATAATAATAATAATAATAATAATAATAAAAATAATAATAATAACTCGCTCGGCCGTTCCAGGAATAATCTTTTTCTTTTTATATATGTCTCCGGACAATTTTTTTACCTACCTGGGGATCCTTGATACCCCGGGGCAAAAAAAATAACGGAGCTGGGACGCCGCATGGCGACCGTCTCAGGAGACCCTCTAGAGACCAGACACCTTTTTCAACGCTTATCGATATGCACGCAGCGATTCAATGCAGCAGCCTTCAGATGCACGTTTACGCAAGTCACCGAGGACGAGGACAGCTAACTCCAGTGTGGGGACGTATTAAGGGATAGTTTCTAAGAGCCTGAGGGATTCTTTTTACCTCGGGCGTTAAAAAAAAAATAATAATAATAATAATAGCGCCTATCGGTGACAATTCAGCGCTTCAATGAGGTCGCCTTCCGGGGCACTATGTCGATGCTGCCCGGAGCCGAAGAGAGACCATCTCAACATTAATAAACCTTTCCAAACAATATACTGAATATAGAGTCCGAAAACACAGAGCTTTGCTATAATAATAATAATAATAATAATAATAATAATAATAATAATAATAATAATAATAATAATAATAATAATAATAATAATAATAATAATAATAACTCGCTCGGCCGTTCCAGGAATAATCTTTTTCTTTTTATATATGTCTCCGGACAATTTTTTTTACCTACCTGGGGATCCTTGATACCCCGGGGCAAAAAAAATAAAAATAAAAATAATAATGAGTATAATTATTAATATTATCATTGTGGGGCGTGGTGGCTCAGTGGTAAGTTCGGCGCCTTGTGACGTGAGGGTTGCAGGTTCGAATCCTACTCTAGCCGCTGCGTACGGACCTTGGGCAAGTCCTTCACTCGCGATTGCTCGTGGCGTTTCGGCGTGAAAACTCCGACACAGTAGGCCTACGCCAATGCTGTAGTCGGGAGCGCCTCTGAGTAGTAGTAGACTTGAGGAGGCGCTATAGAAATATCCGAAATAAATAAATAAAATAAATTATTATTATTATTATTCTATTAATATAAGATAATAATAATAATAATGTTCCAACGACTCTCAATTTGCACTCAGAGATTTAACGCTGTTGCGTTCACCGGCACTTTTGCACAATCAGGGGAGGACGCGGCTCAGTGAACCAATTTAATCTTGCACCTTATTAATCTCTTAGAGCCTGGGGGTAACTCCTCGGGCGGCAAAAATAATAATATAATAATAATAATAATAATAATAATAATAATAATAATAATAATAATAATAATAATAATAATAATAATATTCTTTATTAATTCAAACCGATAGACGCAGTAAGATTACATTGAAACATGAAAGTACAATCAAGATCTTAATTAACACACGGTTTGGCAGCCATGCAAGGCGCCGCCCTAGAGGGGGTTACGGGAGTCGATCCGCGTAGGGTAGGTGGGGGCAAGACGCCCACTGGAGGCATAACGCCTATATGTCATAAATACATCAGGCATTTATTATTTCAGAGCGCATTGTAGCGGAAACTGGTAATGCCACCTACCGAATATTGTTATTTCGAAAGGGTGCCGATTCTTTCACGAGTGAGTAAGAAATCACGATTTTTTCCTTTTAGCCTGCTTTCTTATAATATTTCACTACAACCACATGGTCATATTTGTGCCAAGATTCGCCGTGCCGATAATGAGCCTTTGCATTTTAGCAGGTTTATATGTACTTTGTGGATTATGAACTTTGTTTGTGAGCGATAATGCAAGGGTTTGGTGTTGTGATCTTGACAATAGAGGTATGCTGTGTGGGGCAAAACGCCTATCATGTGTTTGGGGCAAAACGCCTACTGGGCGTTTTACCCCATGGCGATTCATAAATTAAGCAATGCAAGTAGGCTATTAAGCAGTAGGCCTATAGGGTACAATTACTTTCTTTTCTTCTGTGTTAGGAATGGTTCGGACTTACGTCAAGAAAACCGAGCGAGGGCAGTATGGAAACAAAAACCTGGAAGACGCGCTGAAGGCAGTTAATGACGGAACACCACTAATCAGAACGAGCAAAGAATACGGTATACCGGCGCGCACACTCAGACGACACCGAGATAACAAAGTTCAACAACCCGGAAAGGTGGCTTTAGGAAGACACTTGCCTGCGCTTCCTTCTCACGTGGAGAAGGAATTGCACGATCACATCCAGACGATGGAGCAATCCATGTACGGGTTGACTGTGAACGACGTCAAGCGTCTGGCGTTTGAAATAGCGGAGTCATACAATTTGAAACATCCGTTTAACAAGACAAGTGGTAAGGCGGGAAGAGACTGGTTACATGGATTCTTTAGCCGATATCCAGATCTGTCAATCAGAAGTCCACAGGCAACGAATTTGTCACGCGCTGTCGCCTTTAACAGACCACAGGTGCAGAAATTCTTTGCGCTCTACAAAGAGGTTCTTCAGAAGCGTCAGTTTCTTCCATCTCAAATCTGGAATATGGATGAAACGGGCATAACTAATGTACATAGACCCGTAAACATCGTCGCAACGAAAGGCATTAGACAAGTGAGCAAAATCACAAGCGGAGAACGCGGAAAAACAGTTACGGTGATATGCGCCATGAGTGCTGCGGGAACTTATCTCCCTCCCATGATGATATTTCCAAGGAAGAGGATGGTGGAAACTCTAATGGCCGGTGCTCCGCCGCAGTCACTGGGCTGTTGCAGTGCAAGCGGGTGGACAGATTCCACGTTGTTCGTGAAGTGGCTGCAACATTTCGTGCAGTTTACAAATTCATCTCAAGAGTCACAGCATGTCATAGTCATGGATGGGCACCACAGCCATAAGACGTTGGCCGCTATCAACTATGCTCGAGAGTCTGGTATTCACTTTATAACCTTACCTCCTCATAGCACACATAAGATGCAGCCGTTGGAGGCAAATCGCCCACCCATGGGCGTTTTACCCCATAGTATGAGGCAAAACGCCTTCTTGGGTAGTGACATATTTTTGGTAATTTCTTACTTCAATGTAACATAATTGTCATTAATTGATGCATAACAAGTGGTAAATATAGTTTCTGTTACTTCCTAATCAATAGCTTTAATAAAATGTCAAACAGGACAGTTTTATTGCATTTTCTGCTTAATGTGGGCGTCTTGCCCCCACCTACCCTACCTTATGCTCTCCTGGCCATGAGTGTTACCACTATACTCTATCCCCCGTGAATGATGACGTGAATGATATGAGCAATAGCCTAATTATCCTATGGATAAAAAATGGGTGTCATAAAACGAGAATACTATATCATAGCCAAACATCGTCAGGACTAATCTCTAGCTTTTATATATTACGTAAATGTGTCCAAAAATTGCTTCTCACTTTGTAGTTCCTTTGAAGTCAGTGAGCATTGATGTGAGGATCGAAGGTTTTATTGCCAATGTTCGATCAACTCTGCGCTACAAGAATGTTGAGAGAAACCCGATTGAAGTACGATATGAATTTCCGATGGATGATCAGAGTGCTGTGTACCATTTTGAAGCCCAAATTGAAGACAGGATCATCATAGCTGAATGTCAGGAAAGAAAACAGGTCAGAACACATTTATAAAGTGAGATCAACTCTCTTGCTTGAAATTCTTGTTGCTATATATGTTGTGAATTAAATAGTAAAACATCTAAATAGCCCCTGTGTGAAGTGGTTTTGGTATTTGGGTGGTAAATGACAGTCCTAAACTGAACTAATTGGAAATGGTGCAGGAAAAGAAATCCAAAGGCTGACTATATAGGCCGTAGATAAAAGCGACATCAGTCTAGAATTTCGCTTGGCCTGGTACTGGTACTTCCAAAGAGAATACTTGTCAAGATCCTTCCCATTTAATTTAGGGCGGGACAGTATGACCGGAGTGGCCTTCATGGATCTATCTTTTAAAATGTTTTTTGTTGTACTGAATTACTGATCTCGGAAGAAGGCAAGCATGATCGGCGTGGCTACTAGTTATCCATTAGTAGCCACGCCGGTCAGGTTCTAGGCAGGCACGTAACTAGGATTTTTCGTTTGGGGGGGCTTAAACCTTGAACATGGCAACATTTATACAGTGTTCATACGAATTTTAGCCGTAAGCATACAACGGCTTGACTTGTTTGGGGGGCTTCAACTTCGTTTGGGGGGGCTTAAGCCCCCCCAAGCCCAACGCTAGTTACGTCCCTGGTTCTAGGACAATTCGTCGCAGGATTATTATAGAAATTTCCCGCGACGAATTGTCCCGCGACGAATTGTCCCGCGACGAATTGTCCGCGCCGAATTGTCCTGCTAGAGAGACTTTCCAATTTTCGGCGACGAATTGTCCGCGACGAATTGTCCACGACGAATAATTTGTCCTGCGACGAATTGTCCGCGCCGGATTGTCCCGCGACGAATTGTCCGGTCACACGCCGGTCATGCTTGCCTTCTTCCGATATCAGTAATTCAGTACAACAACAAAACATTTGAGGAAAAGATTTCTTGACCTGGTTTTGAGGATCTCAGCCTGAGCCTCACCAATATTGACCTGAGACTTTCCTAAGACAGAAATCAACTCCTGTGGTTTGGTTCACAGCAGATTCTTTAAACACTTATACGAAAGAGTAGATTATTGATTGTGGCCATGAGAGGGACCTAATGATGTTACTGGACTTTACATCACTCATTTGCTTACAGGCAAAGGAGACTTATGACGAGGCTTTGAAAGAAGGCTTTGGCGCCGTCTTGATGGAAGAAGATGATTCCTCGTCAGACATCTTCACTTGTCTTGTGGGCAACTTACCACCAGATACAGAGGCTGTCATCAAGTTTGGATATGTCACCGAGTTGTCTCTTCAACCAGATGGAACCCTTTGTTTCCTTCTGCCAACTCTTCTCAATCCACGATACAATCCATCAGATAAGCGTAAGGAATTCTACACCTTTTTAACATTTAAAAGTTAAAACTATTGTCTACTGCAGTTACTAAGAAATCCACACTGTCCGCAGCTGGGCAATGCAGATTTTCATTTCACGGTAAAAGCAGCCCTGCATGGAAGGCAGCAAGTGGCGTGTAGTGCGTAGAACATGCCTTAACCTTAGGCATGTTCTACGTCACGCAGGTAATTGGAGCATGTTTGACCATAATGGTTTGGAATTTGATGTTTCTTCAACCACATGAAACTTTTTCCTTCCGTTTGCAACTCCTCTCATGTGTGTCAGAGTCTTTGGCTGGCTTTTAAAATGTCCTATATATACACCATACGTGTATATGCCCATTTAAATGCACCATGGGACTTGAACTGCATAATTTTCTTGTTGACCCCTAATTGAGCATTTCTATTCTTCTCTGTCGACAGCCAGCTAGAGGTAACCTCTGGCATTTAAAATACGCAGAAGTGTATTGCATTTACTGGGTAGCTAACATTAGATTTATTGTCGTTTTCACTTCTTTATATACTGATTATACGATCATACTCTTTAATTCTTGTAGCTGATGGCTCTCATAGGCCAGAAGGTGTTACGCATGTTCCGAAAGGAGAACAACCATACACATTTGAGATGAAGGCCACCATTGTGAATCCAGGGAAAGTCGTCAGCGTTAAGTCACCCAAAGACGTGTTAGATGTCAAACTGAGCGAGGATAAAACTTCAGCACAGGTAGATAACAAGCATCTGTCAAAAGCTATGTTTGTTTGGCTATCTAACTCATCTAAACAAGTGCAAGTGTTTTAGATAGCCAGAAATTGTGTGTTGATGCTAAGGACAGAAATATTATCAGTAAACGCAACAGTTCAAAGAAAATAATAGAAGAGTCACCAATGGGTAAATAAACAAACAAACACACGTGGAGCTCAACCAACGGATTCCCATCAGAATTTGACAGCATTATGTTCAGAATCTCCACATCAGCGGCAGTGCCGGCCTTAAGGGTGGGCGAACCGTGCGGTCGCACGGGGACCGCAACTTGGGGGGAGGGAGGCTCGAAAAGTCACAGAAAATTAACCTGACGAAATGAGGAGTCTAAGCCGAGGAGACAGCATGGTGCTACGGTGGTAAATAGTAATCCATGGTGCTACGGTGGTAAATGGTAATCGGTGATGATGGTGGTTGTGTGGTGGCGCAGGAGTAGAATCAGGATAAGATAGCTTTTTAGGTTTCCAGTCAAGATTGGAACGCTGCGGAGGATAGGGCAAGCTATTTAAGGGTACGTTCAAACTAAATATGCTTTAATTTATAATTCGACGTCTGTTGAAGCCCATGGCAGCATGGTCTCATATGAAACTCTAACCAAGTGTTCTGTTTGGGTTAAGGTTACTCTGGCTAAACCTTTTGTGCCTGATCATGATCTGACGCTGAACGTGACAACTGAAGAACTAAATAAGCCTCATGTAATCTTTGAAAAAGGCGATGGTACCAAAGGTTTGTGCAAATGTTTTCTTTCCATAGAATTCATGTAATAGTCAATTGAGAGAAAACATCGTGCACTTGTGGTATCTGTGTCAACTTTGTTTTAGAGTTATGCGTTAATAATTTATTTTTATAATTTCTGTGACCGAGCCTGGGTCGGAAGCGCCACTGAGTAGATTTCTTGAAGGGGCGCTATAGAAGTTCATTATAGATAGATAGATGGATAGAGGTAGTATGTATTGTATAGATGTATGCATGTATGCATGTGTGTATGTTTGTACGTATGCATGTATGTATATATGTATATTTTTGTATGTGAGTACCTAACTGAAAATTTTATATTGAATTTTAAGTGCATTTCAAAAGGCCCTACTCGCAAGTCTTCATGATGTTAAAGTTTACATGTATAGCAGACTGTTGCATCATCGAATCTGAAGTTTACCGACAGTAGACAGCTATCCAACGAAATAGTTAATTTAAATATTGTTGTGCTTCTAGATTAATTATTCTTCCTTTATAACCGATTACATTATTAATTTCTGTCAAATTTATCAAGCTGGCGAACTAAACATTTTGCTGCTGCAGGATGAGTTATTTTATTTCTCGTTTGTATCAGTTTTTCTATTTCCTTCCTGTGGTTGTCTGCTGACTTGGCTCGAGTCAATGTTTTATTTTCAATTGCTCAACTTCGTTCACTGCAAAAGTTAGTTCCCAATGCTGCTCTGTATATTGTTTGGGTATCGGACCAAATTAACCTGTAGCGTTCTGTTTTCGTCTATCGCCCATGATATGAAAATTCTGTTTCTTTCTTGACTAAATTAAGTCCTTTTTACTTGTTGCGTAGTTCGGGTCGCTCAGAAGTTCATTTCCTATAAACGAGCCAAATAAATGGAAACGCTCCTTTTTACAACGGAGTGTCTTTGTTGAATGCTAACTGCTTGTTGCTGTTTTCTCCAGAAGGAATTCTGAAGAAGGACATCGTTATGCTCAACTTTTTTCCGGAGTTGAAGGATGCAGACTACAACAACAACCATGAGATCATCTTTGTTGTTGACAGATCTGGTAACAACCCAGTTTGCTTTAGCCAACAATAAAGGATAAATTATAGCTAAAGCAATTATCCTTGCATTGAAATTAATCTATGAGGTATCACTTTTCACCTTTTTATCAGTTAATTTGATATTTAAATATGACTGCTTTCAAATTGAGCTGTGATGATGCAAGGAGTAAACTCTCTATGTAGGTCATACCTTTTTCTAACAGCTGCAAAATATAAGAGGGATTCAATTAAATGCTTTGTTTGACTTACGGTCCTTAGTTTTGACACTCTTAGACGAGTCCACATTAAACGTGTGCTTTTGAAGTTTTACATATATAGGCTAGGGTAGATTATACGCCACATACCTACGTACGTAGCCTACGCACATTATGTGCAGCAATCTCAGTTAATGAGCAGAAGATATCATACAATAAGTCTTGTGCCGATGTGATACTCGGGCGTGGCTTGCGTGCAGTGTTTCTTTAGTTTGTTAACGAAAGCTATTATCACAGGCAGCATGAGTGGATCGCGTATACAACAAGCAAAAGAAGCTCTCTTACTTTTTCTGAAGAGTTTACCACCGGGATGCTACTTCAATGTTATCGGATTTGGTTCCAGCTTTGAGATTCTATTCGATGAGTAAGCCAGCGTTCTTACTTATTATTCTTAGTAATTAATCGTAATCGTAAACTCAAAATCTCTGAAGCGCTACTCTGATTACTCTGCGTGGACAAAAATATTATATTTGTTGGCTGTTCGAACTTTTTGTTTGATTTTTAAAAGAATTTGCGTCGCTGAATACGCTAGCGTTGTTAGGATTATTGTCTCTTAAGGTTTCTGAGGTAAATGCCCTTATGTGATGCATAGAAATAAACAAAACTGCACGTAGACCTAATTGCAATATTTTCAATGTAGCGCACGTGCTTGCATTTTCTGATGCGTTAGAAGAGCGTTTTGTGCCTGAATTGCGTTTGTAATCAACATCAGGAGCCTGTGTGTTCATTGTCAAACAATAGTCCACCAGCATACTAGGATTCTACGGTACCAACTTTAGGGTCGTTTTTCCATTTTTTTTCTGTTGTGGGTAATCTTTCACCAAGTTTAAGCCATAACCATAATTTTTCTATTGTTTACAGTACACTATTGTATGAAGCAGTGATCAGTTACGTAGGACTACAACCAGTATAGTAGACATCACACCAAACAGTAATGTGATGTAATGTAATGTAAATCTCCGAAATTTCTCAGCGCCACACAAAAGCCACGTCAGGGAGACCAGCTTATTCACCGGCGCTATATCAAGTCAAGTCCGCAATAGCCATGTCCGCCTTATCCGTTCCAGTGCCAGGTCAGAGTCCAGGGAAGTAGTAGACATCCCACAACACAAGCAAATGCAGAATCCAAAAGGCACCGACGTCCCACTCCTTAAGGCTCCTGTGCATAATCATATAGCCTATTATATGCGATTTGTTGTTAGTTGATGAAGCAATTTTTCATGACAAATTATAGGTACAGTATCCGTGGAAGTAATATAATTTACTGTTTACTAGTATGTCACAGCATTTCTGATTCCAGAGGCAGCCGAGAATATTGCGAAGAGACGCTGAAAGCCGCTTGTGAACACCAGCAGAATATGCAGGCCAACCTCGGAGGTACAGAGATTCTAGAACCCTTGAAGCACATCTACGACAAACCACCCATGGCCACACACTGTCGAGAGGTATTCCGTTTCATTGTTCTAAGTAGACAACAGTTAAAATAACGCACAGAGGTATGCTACCTCAGTTTTCTCTTATTTAATTTTTAGTCCATCTGGCAGTCCCAAATGGAGTAAACCAACCCAAATGCTCATTGATCCTTGTTGTTAATTTTTGATGTTTTCCAGATTCTTATCCTGACAGACGGTGAAGTGACAAATACAGAGGCTGTGATTGATTTGGTCAGGAAGAATGCAAGCAACACAAGGTAGGAGGACATTTCGAAGTTGCTTTATTTAGTAAGCCACAATTGTCAACAATAGCATCTTCCCGCCAATGCCGCCAATATTGCAAAATTTACCAAACTCATTGATCACTGAAACCACTGTTTGATTGTCAAGTGTTCACAATTATTGTCACCACTTGTAGAATCTCTGCATTATGAATGTGTGCATCAAAACATCATTTAGTGCAGTACAAGTATAAGCCCTACCTGTGCTAGACTAGGTGATTCCAAGTTTTAATCATCGTCACTCTGCTATCAATAACAATATTATCGTCACTACCAATACCATCAGCATCATAATAATCATTATCATCATCACCACCATCATCATTATGGCACTGTTGATTGCGTTGTCATCGTCATGATCATCGTGATCATTATCATGATCATTATCATGATCATTATCATGATCATGATCATCATCATCATCATCATCACTCATATGTAGTATCAGCATCACCAGTGTCATCATTAGGAGTTTCTTTGCAATCTCCTTCGTCACCATGTTCGTCATCCTCATTCTGATCTAGTGGGGCGTGGTGGCTCAGTGGTAAGTTCGGCGCCTTGTGACCGGAGGGTTGCAGGTTCGAATCCCAGTCTAGCCGCTGCGTACGGACCTTGGGCAAGTCCTTCACTCGCAATTGCCCGTGGCGGTTCGGCGTGAAAATTCCGGCACAGTATCAAATGCTGTAGTCGGAAGCGCCTCTGAGTAGTAGTTGACTTCGACAGGCTCTATAGAAATATCCGGAATAAAAAATATTTAAAATAATGATCGTCATCGTTATTTGTCTAAAGCTGGCTGTGTGAAGTATTAATGGACATTCCTAGCATACCCAGTTTTGTCTGATTTTGTTTAAAGATTGTTTTCGTTTGGCATTGGAGAAGGTGCCTCCACTGCTCTCGTAAAAGGAATTGCGAGAGCTGGACGAGGAACGGCAGAATTTACAAAAGCAGATGACCGACTTCAGCCTCTTGTAAGAGTTGAATTTCATGCAGCTTTATCATGCCGAGTTTTGTAATGTAAAAATCTAGTTGTTTAATCTGTCCAATTTAATATGATACAATGTCATATGAAAATTTATACACTTTAAATGTACTGTAGAATATTCGATTGCACCAGTACCGGTAATTGTTATGCGAATATCGTTGTTTTACTGCTTTTTGTGTTCTTTTGTTTTCGTTGTTGTTCTATCATTATTAGCAGTAGCCTACTGACAGCGATTAAGATATTGACCAAGATATTAATTTTGTAAGTTTGATTTCTATAAACACCTAGCATTACAGCACTTGACCTTGATTCTCGTTTTCAGCCAGTTGTTCGCTAATATTATTACACCAGATGGCTTCCTTAGCAATCAATATGTTCTACTACTTGACAGCTCAGTGCACGGTTGCCACTTTGAATCTATAATTCGGTAGATAATTGTACAGTTGTTGCATTATTATGTCTCGAGAGCGGTTAAACTTTGAAACCATAGGTGAAAGTTGAAGCGCTGGTGGTGCTGAATTTCAGGTGGTGAAGACTTTGAAGGCAGCCACGCAGCCTGCAGTTACCGAACCTATCTTGACTGGCAACTCGCAGGAGGACCTTGTGAGATGGTTCAGATGCCAAAGGAGATGCCCCCACTTTTTGCTGGCGACAGATTGATTATTTATGCTATGACATTAAAGGATAAGGTATATATTATTATATTATATTATATTATATTATATTATATTATATTATATTATATTATATTATATTATATTATATTATATTATATTATATTATATTATATTATACAGCTTCATAACAGATCAGACGATCTCAATGACTAATTTTATTAGAGTTGTTTATCAGCGAAAATGTTCAATGTTCTCTCTTAGGTTAGTGTTGGTTGGTTGAATGTTTACCCGTCACATTTTTTGGTATATTTTATCAATAATCATCACTCAGTTTTTAAAATTCAAATGCTTAGTCAGCGTGAATCTTCAGTTACGTAGGCCCTACGTGTATGACTATTGACTACACTTCATAATAGCTGTCATGTGCTACTAGATAGGGCTGTTTAAACAAGCGTGTATGTTATGCAGGCCGTGCTAGATGGTAAGGTACAACTTAAAGGAAAGATTGGTGAACGCAGTTTGGAGTTTGAGATCGGAGTGGATGCCAGTAAGAATATTTCCTCAAAGGATGGTACTTTTCCAATCCATCGTTTGGCAGCCAAGGCACAAATCAAACAACTTCAGGATTCTGGAAAAGGTAACAGTTTTCTCCAAATCATTAATTCACGATGTTAATATCTACACTTTACATTGTTTTATTTAATTATTATTAGTGGTGATGGTAGTAGTAGTTGTAGTAGTTGTTGTAGTAGTGATAGTAGTAATATTAATATTAGTATTACTGGTGTTGTTGTTAGTGTTGCCCACGGTCATTACAGATTGTCGCTTTATATACGACTGTTCATATAAAAACGCAACAGGATCTGTATGAAAATGATCAAATATGTCTAAAAGTCAATGTTGCACATACGTTTACATTTCATGAATATTTTGCAGCTAAAAACAAAGCGTTGATTGTGTTGCTGAGCACGGCTGCGAACGTCATTTCATGCCACACATCTATGGTTGGAGTTGACAAAAACCGCAAACAGAAGGTCGTCGGTTACATGAGGCGGCGAAATGTCTCGATGATGTCAGATCCAACTCTATGCTATTATGATGCATCTCAATTCGGGGCTACTCCGCATAAACCACAGGTAGGTAGGACTATCACAAAGATAGAAAACATGTAACATGTTTTGAAGGAAAACTATCTTTGATTGCCTCTATCAGTGCAAGTGTAGTCCAAGGCTCTGTGGTTGGCTCTTTTGAATTCATTGTCGGAACTGCTGATCTTCAACCAATTTTCAGTGTGAATAGACTTTTCAAATATGCTGATGACTCCTACCTTCTAGTTGGCTCCAAGAACGTCCACACAATCTCAGTTGAAATGAATCATATAAATTTTGGGCTATCAGTAAAAATCTTCACATTAACCCCTCTAAGACTCGTGAAATTGCTTTCATACGATACAATATGTCTTCCCTTGCCTTGCAGCCCTCTGCTTCGGGAGTCAACAGATAGATCTGGCGTATCTTACCTAATAAAATCATTAGACCGACTACTCATATCTACCTTCAACCACATACATCTCTCCGTAATCTGCCACAATGCAGAACTGTCATGAGCACTGATGCAGTCCATGTTGCTGCCCCACGTAATGGAACCGACTAGCAATGTTTCTCCGATGCTCGAACTTTTATTATTTCTTTAAGAAACACCTCAAAACAACATTTCTCACTGGCTTTCAAAAACCTGGATATCTATCTAACTACTCTTCACCTGGCGACTGACTAACCGCACCTCAGATTCACATTTCTGTGTGACTTTGTGCACAATAAAATGTTCACAATAATAATAACAAATGGCATTTCAATAGACTACTAGAGGTACTTGTATGGAACGCTTTAATTTATAATCAGAATGGAATTTAGCTGTGTGCAGGACTAAGTAAATTAAAGTGGGTACTTAAAAATGCGATATATTAAATGTCTTAAAACATACATGCATGGGTTTACTATTTCTCGTAGCTGAAATCTAAATCCTTTCTAAGCATCAAATTTCCGAAGTTATCGTCACGCAGTTCTGGCAGGCCTCCCTCTGGTTCGTCGATGGTAGTAGGGTCCAACAGTAATCGGAGCTACATGAGTAATGCTTCTCGTCCAATGACGTACGGATTTCAACAATCAGCATATTCTGCAGAACGTTAGTAGGCCAACTTGTTACTTTCTTCACATTCTAAATCTTTGATGTTCTTTGTAATCTAGCTTGTCTGTTTTCCCAATTAATAAAGAATGCATTTGAAGTTAACTTTTATCTTGGCCAGGAATTGAACTCGTGGATGCAGATGCATGCATTCACTATACATGTGTCTCACTCCGGTGGTGGCTTATTTAAAAGATCTGAATCTCTGGCTAGCACGATCCGTACAAATAGGGACCTCAAATGGCGTGGCACTCATTCCAACGGGCAGCACTGGTTAAGGATCTCAATCAATTCATTGAAAATTGAACAGGGTCGAGGCCATGCGATCGCTATGGAAAACATGTACACTTATGTATAGAAAACTTTACACTTATGACTTATGTACTTTTTATCTCGGCATTTTATAGCGTCATTTAGAACCCTCTTAGAGTAGATAGACGCTCCTTGTTATATGAAAATGTTTAACACTTCGGAGTGTGGATTGTTCTGGGAATATATAGGTAACTGCCAAACCCAGACGACCGCGGTTAGTTGAGAGCCTCTTCTTAAGAGACAGCCAATGCTAACTTAAAACCTGCCTTAAATGTTCGTGTCACCATTATTTCTGATTGTCATGCGGCAACTGTCTCCAGATTCCACGATGCGTGAAGGGTATGGCTCAGTTGACACGCGTGTGCAATACATTTAATGACGTATATTAACCAATGGAACATTGAATCATCATATCCAATTACCCTGACACTAGCAGAGACCTGTCGCCTGAGCTGTTACTGCCCACATCGTAGCAGAATGGTAACTTAAAAACGCATGATCTGGTGCATTGTTGAAGAAAAACATGCCAACAAAATTTCAAGAGCACACTCTGTCACACAGTAATATCGTATGTATACAAAACCTCACAGGGAATGGACAGATGACATTAAAGAATGGTGCGGAGCAAGTCTCCAGGAACGAAACCACTCGGCACTAGACAGAACGGAGTGAAAAACCATTGTAAGGAATGGCATCAGACAACTACGGGCCCTGAGCCCCTGGTGAACGGAGTGGAAAGACATTGTAAGGAATGGCATCAGACAACTACGGGCGCTGAGCCCCACTGGCGTAAACTTGTCCAAAGTTTTAAGGGGGTGGGGTCATTTGGTTATTGATTCTACACTTGTTGCATTGGGTGTACACTGTACAGTCCATCTCAATTATTGGGGGGACGTGCCCCGCCCCATCCCCCCGGAGTCTACGTCTATGCTGAGCCCATGGTTATTGAGTGAATGAATGAATGAATATAAAACGAATTTAAGAGCAAATGCATGTTTCTGTCACATGTGACATCGGCCTAAGGCATCAGCGGCTTATTTGGCCGCGGTCAGTCGCATTCACAGAGATCGTGTACCGTCTTCGTTTTAATTTAAGACGTTTCTTATTTTAGTCAATCAATCAATTTTCGTTTATTAGTAATACAAGCTGCCAGAACGCAACTTGAATAGGGGCCTACACAGAATAGTTACAGCAGGAGTATAAAACGATTAGATGAATGCTATAAAGGTAGTTGATATAAGTAATCAATATATATTTTTATATAAAACTCTAGGTATAAAATTAGAGTCATTCTTGCAAGGGAGTGAAAGTCATGAGGACGAGGTCGGAGGACACGGCCACGGGGTGAGGGAATAGATGGCGTAATGCAAGTAAGAATTGTCCGAAAATGGCGAGCGTCAGCCTCAGAAGCATTTTCTGCAGCGGTAGCAGTCGAAGGATATACGCGACGCTTCATTCTCCAGATGAGCTGTTGTACTTTGCAGTGGCAAAGCTAGGAAGGGGCAAGTGGTGCCGCCGCCCCAGGCGCACCGGAAAAATCCGGGTTTTTTAAAGCATGTCACATCACTACCTAAAACCCACTTCTGTGCTTTTGTCAGTTATTATGTAATTAAGACAAAGCCTAAACATTTTTTATGATTATTTTTCGTTCCCTGCCTGCATGGCTCCCTGTTTTCATGACGTGTGCTGAATTTTGACGGCAGTATGACTTGTTTTTCAACAGATTCACTTTATGTTAACACTGATTGGTGCTTTGTGAATCACGATAGCAGTTATAAAGGTTACTAGAATATATTAGTACTAATGTTTCTTCTGATTTTGATTTAAGATTCAGATGACGATTACTGTTCATCTGCGGGTATGTCTCTGGAAACAACGGATCATGATCTATCGATAAGGCCAACTTATATGTATCCGGATGCCGCAAGGAAAGAAGAGAAGTCATCGAAAGAACCAAACTACATGACTCTAGTTGCTCTACAGACTTTTTCTGGCCAGTGGATGTTGAATGAAGAACTTTCTGCAGCCATGAACACTACTTTGGCTGCACTGCAAAGTGCGGCCCCTATAAAGGTACTTAGCGAAATCATTGTAAATTTCACTGGCGTGTGAGCAAAAAATATTATGCCTAATTCAGCCATCCGACTAGATACAAACTCTATGCACTAGGGTTGTGGTAGAGAAATCATCTTTTTCTCCAGCATTTACTAGCAGGCCAGAAGGAAATTTGGGACATAGAGCCAACACTATATACAATATGCAATTATACATGATATTCATCTCAAATCATTTGTTATTGTAACTGGTAAACCAAATCTCAAAACCTTTCCATTCATTAAAGTTACTAATCTTTATATCACAGAGTTTTAGGATTTTGGTAAGGGCTTAAATGATCTTCATATTTCCATGGAAGGTCTACTGTTGCCAATTTTAGTGCTATTGCTCACATCACATATGTTTCAAGTAGTATACTTCAAATGAAATAGTTACCTGAAAATCTGTAGGCCGGTGTATTCATCGGATAAATTAAAAAAAAAGTAGGTTATAATTTAGAGCTAGACAAATGGCAGCAGCGAATTATGAAAATAAAACATGAAAAATTTCATACATACCATGCCGAGTTGACACCCTAAATTTTCATACAGAACCAATGCATGCGTTATGATTAAGCTATTTACACTTTGGCTATTTGCAACATCACCAAATTTGTAGACAGAACTTGGTGTGGCATAGGCTGCTGCTGTGCGACTAACAGTGGGTCGTCATTATATTAAATTCGACTGTTTAGTTTCTAAACGTGAACTTCTGTTTTATACTAAGTTTGAATTAGGTGATCTGAACTGCTACTAAAATTCATTGTAATTTGATTGTTGTATTAAATTGCATTCCGTTACATTGGCTTTTACATTTTTCTTCTTTAGACTTTGGATGTCTGGGCCACAGTTCTGGCTCTTACTTACCTGGAAGTAAAGTTTGGTGATAAACGAGACGAATGGGAGATGGTGGAAAGAAAAGCGAGACAGTGGCTTGATCTTCAGGATCGAGAGGGACTTTCAGTCGACGATCTTCTGCAGAAGGCAAAAGCTGTTGTTGACCAACAGTAGAACACCGTCGTCTGCATATTTTTTCTGATTGCGACTTACATTTCGAACTGAACTTCATGCATTTTTGCCGAGAAGTAACTTCAGTTGTTAAAGATTTTGCTTCTTGTTTAGCTTAAAAGATGTTCTGTAATCAACTTCTAAGTTCTAACTTGCACAATATGGCTTATGTAGTCGTGACGTCTTTATAATATTCTGTTGCAATCGGTTCACAAGGTCGAAATCTGATGACAGCGAAACTATAGAAGGCAGATCAAAGATGGTAAGCATGCTGAAACAGATGAGGTTTAAGTTTGCCTCTGAATGAAATCAGAAAACTGACAGATTTCGCAAAACTGGGCAGTAAATTCAAAGCTTTTGACCAGCTACTGAGAACGCCCGGGAGTCTATAGACCTGCTTTGTTGCGTGGCAGAGCGAGAGCCAGGGTATCCGTTTATCGAGTGCAATATGTTTGCATGAGGGATTGGGAAGAAGTGCTTTCGTTGCTTTCTTAGTGACTTAAGCAAAGGAGTCCTTGTACACTGAGGTAAAGACACTGGGTTATCATTTTAAAAGCATGACATTGATTAATCATAACGCGTGGTGACGAACGGTTTGGCACCAGTGACCACATTGCGGGTAAAATTTACTATGAGTGTATTATATGTCTAACTCCGAGTGGGGTTGCGGGGAGTGACTAAAAGCACAAAGGTATGAGTATTTAAGCTGCTGGCAAAGAGAATATAATTATTTGCACATAAGCCTAGCGCTGCCTAGGCCTATATATAAAAATTATATATAGGCTACATATTGACATACATTATAAGCTTATATGTATATATGAGACGTCAATGGAACACACTTCAACGAACATTGGATTAATGTCTAACGTGTCTATTGGCTATCAGTGGCTAGTGGCTACTATGACTCCTGCGACCTTGGAGCGGGGCGCAGAGTTCCCGTTAGGGGCCTACATCTCAATGAATGAGTGACAATACCCTGGGCAGATTACAGCATGTACGCAGAACCGTAGCATTTAGTTATGGGCCTATAGCGACGTGCTATTGGAAGGACAGATGACCTTAACATGGGCGATAAGCTATTCACCATACTTCAGAATCTGTACATTTACTTCAAAAGTACTATTTAACAGTGATATTGCTGATTGGCATCAATTTTGGCCGCGTCTCAACATAGGAGGCTTCATAGACATAATTTGTGGACACCATGTGGATATGCTATAGCTTCATGATAATTAGCAATAGTCTATATTTCAGCTACTGACAACAGCGATGTTTCTAGCGGTGAGTTACAATTTTGAACAACGCACATGATGGGAAATCCAATATTCACCACTAAATTTAGTCACAGAAAAGTTGGAGTAAATTTTGTTTTGATTTAGTTTCCTAACTCTTTCTTCTCTGTTTGTTAAAATTTCCAGGACAAATCGTTGAACTAAATCTCGGTAGAATGTCAGGAAATTAATTGCAGTGGTCGAGATCAAAATTTAGCCTAACTGGTAATGGAAAAATCTATTTTCTGCGCCGGGCAGTAATGTATATGGACCGATCTAAATGAATCGATATTTAAAACGAACGTATGCACTAATGTCTAGGGTCCTAGCCTCATATTCTCGTGGTTGCAACTATATTTGGGTCATTATCCGAAATGTTAAAAATTTCGTCTCCGAAAAACAAAAAATTTTTTTCCCCAAAATTGGTTCCAAGTGTTTTTATTAGTCACGTACATAGTTAAATTTAACTAATTTGAAAGAAATCCACTATATTTTTAATCATAAGTTAATTTTTTTTTACAGAATTTATCAAGTCAAATTCCTTTTTTTTCATTAAAATCCGGCCTTTTTGTGTAATCATATTTCATCACAGGGACCTGAAATATTCCTCTGGTACTTATAAAATGGCAATTTCCTAAAAGTAGATGATTCCAGCATTAAGTAGGAATACAACAGGCCTTTCCTTCACATAATATATTAGTCTGGTGTCAAGAAATTAAGACATTTTTCGAAATTATTCAAAAAAAGAAATATTATTTTTAGCTGCAGAAAAAATCTGTGCAGCATTACCTATAACTGTATGTTATATGCATTAGATACAAGTTGAACAACATTTTAAGAGTTGCTAGTAAATTCTAATTACATGCAATTTATTTTTATATCAAAAAATTCACAAAAAATACATGTAATTCACTCTTAGCAATGCGTCATTACCATCCATGGCAAGATGCGACTGTCATGAGAAAATAGCAGAAATCTGATGTATTCGGATGGTAATGATGAAAAACAACTGCTGGATGGTAATGATAAAATGATGAAATTTATGTCAGCCGTCAAATATTTTCACTTGAATTACTTTATCAGATAAGTAATTTAAATCAGTTCAACAAAAGCGGTAAATAAAATAAGTTGTCAATGTTATAATCTACCTAAACCAGGAAATGCAACACGAGATGGTAATGAAACAGAAATTTACTTTTTTTGTAATTTGGAACACACAAACTTAAATCAAAAATAAAACATTATGAATTTCAACATAAATCTGTGTGATTCCAATAATAGTTGACAATATCTTGTTCCTGATGTGTTTCTTTTAGTAAGTAAGCACGTTCTCTAAAAGTTATAGGCTTCCCAAAAATTGGGATGGCTATGATGCTTATTTCTATGGACAAGTATAAATAGGCTCTAAATAAAAAAAATATTACGAAAGTGAGTCTAAATGTTTCATTATTGCATATGCTAGCTACTAATTAATCAAAATAATATACCTTTGTTACAGGTTGTAATGGAATAAATTTGCGTAAAAGTTGAATTTAATGCATTGTACACCGTCTCGGACAGTGGATGGTAATGATATTTTGTATACATTTAGTAATTTATTTCTAAATTTCCAAAATCCAGCAGCTACAACAATTACGGGAAATGTTAATCTGCTCATTCTTTGAAGGATAGGCAAAAAAATTTGAAGAAATTATCCAAAAACTCAAAAAAAAAACCAGCATCGGACATCAATTCTGCACTTTTCGGATAATGACCCATATAGGACCAATAGCGGACTATATATATATATATATATATATATATATATATATATATATATATATATATATATATATATATATATATATATATATATATATATATATATATATATATAGGACTTGTGCAGAGTCAGCATTGAGTTTCCCCAAGACAGCTTATTACTTACACTCACACTATTTCCAGTGATGGGCAATAGTTAACTAAAACGTTGCTAACTTTTAGTTTAACTAAATTTTTTAGTTAAGGATGAAGTTTAACTACAAATAAATAGTTTAGTTAAAACCATAGTTTAACTAAAAAAAATTAGTTGCTAACTAAAAAGTTTAACTAAAAAAATCAGCAATACGCAACTATTTTCCACAATGAACATTGAACATTGTCATCAACTCAACGCGAAACTTTTTGATTAACACTGCATGGTTCTAACATTAACAGCCTGTGTTTTCAAATTTTTAGTTGGAAAATAGTTTTAGTTTAACTAAAATAAATAGTTTAGTGCCCATCACTGACTATTTCTATTCTAAAAATGCATGCATGTGCTAAACTGGTATACATTTTTGTGAATTGTTGTCTACTTTGGTTATGTTGCAGTGTTGATTTTCAGCTATTACACAAATATATCTTCAAATCCGTACTCTCGGCGCTCGTGAATAAGCTGTGCCCTGCGCCTATAGCTTTGTAATAGCGCTTTAGAAATTTGGAGTTTACGATTGCGACTCCTTACAAACCTGCCCATAAACATTCGCTCATATTTCAATATGGGCCCTCATGAGTCATGAGTCCCATATGAAAACATTGGCAACAAAACAGGACTTCTGCCTCCTAAGACTATTTTCTCCTCCCCCACCCCCTCCAGAGCAGCAAAAATTCTTGCGAGCGCTCATGCCCGTGCTGTTTCCGTCAATGTTTGCTTAAGTTGTTCTGATTATGTGTGCTCACCATCATGCGTAAATTTGATCAGACTGCTATAGATAACCAGACATTTTCTTAGTTATCGTTTAAACACCCTTTCGTCTCAGCCCATTCGCCCTTTAGAATGCCACTACCACTGGCTCTAGGCCTATTATTCTATGGTCGCCGAGATGATGTACAGTCTATTTATGCAAGTCTATTTATATGCCATCGTCATCCCTCGTCGTAAATAGCTGAAGAATAAGGAAGTTAGACATGGGCCTACGCCAGAATATTTCCAGCTTTTTAGACGTGATGTGATAGGTGTAAGAGTAGAGTTGGGTGCTTTGACGTTGCGTCGTGAAGCGTGAAAACAACACACAGAGGTATAGATATCTTTTGCCATTGCAGTGCAAGTTAAAATCTGTTTGCTGGATCTCGTTGGCTGGATTGTGTATAATAGTTGTGCCTGCATGGTACGTTTCTAGATTTCGGTAAAATATTTAATTTTTTCTTACTAGCCTTATCTGCATATCACCAGCGTGCTACTTCGGCGAAATGTGTGTAGGTGTGTGTGGTGTGTGGTGTGTGGTGTGTGGTGTGTGTGTGTGTGTGTGTGTGTGTGTGTGTGTGTGTGTGTGTGTGTGTGTGTGTGTGTGTGTGTGTGTGTGTGTGTGTGTGTGTGTGTGTGTGTGTGTGTGTGTGTGTGTGTGTGTGTGTGTGTGTGTGTGTGTGTGTGTGTGTGTGTGTGTGTGTGTGTGTGTGTGTGTGTGTGTGTGTGTGTGTGTGTGTGTGTGTGTGTGTGTGTGTGTGTGTGTGTGTGTGTGTGTGTGTGTGTGTGTGTGTGTGTGTGTGTGTGTGTGTGTGTGTGTGTGTGTGTGTGTGTGTGTGTGTGTGTGTGTGTGTGTGTGTGTGTGTGTGTGTGTGTGTGTGTGTGTGTGTGTGTGTGTGTGTGTGTGTGTGTGTGTGTGTGTGTGTGTGTGTGTGTGTGTGTGTGTGTGTGTGTGTGTGTGACAGATGTTGCCCTTATACAACGAAGAACGTTGAAGGCCTAGCCTACCCAGCGGCCTTCCAAATAATTATGCTCGGGATCCTCTTCTGCTCTCCCAAAGCACTTTGTAATGAAACAGAGTGGATAGGTGCATGTTTGCGCATTAGTGGCGTCAGTGACAATTCAAGTCTGTGTGATAAGGATATCTGTGTGAGCTTTGACGATCTATGAATCAGCAAGAGATGCATGCAAATCGATAGTTATAACAGTGATACCGATTATGCCCAAGAACAACTGTTACCAGTTACCAAGAGTCCAAGATAAAGGGCAGTGTCTCATGAACAAGTGGTAGAGCAGTCGTTCAGAAGAAACATGGGTGGCATCGAACGACAGAAACGATAGTTGCCAGAAAAAGCACACCATTTTATGTCGGAGGAGGTGTAAGACAGTAAGAGGCGCTATGGCAGATGCGTATATAGATCACCTCACCGGCCACTAAACGTTATAGAAACTGAATCCGCACCAAGTTGGTACGAGAGGTGAGTAACTACTTGTTGCCGTTCCGCTGGAGACCGTAACAATCACTCCACTCTTTCCAGTTGCCATACATCTAGAATGCTCGACTATGCTTCTCTTTAACTGACACTTCCGGTTGAACTGTCTTGTCATTGGCATTCATTCGGCCCCGACATTATATACTCTAGATCTTTATCTAACTTATATTCACATGTATTGTGAAGAGTGCTTCTCAAGAGGCGCTATACAACGATACATTATAATTGTAATTACAAATATACTGATTGGCATTACAATTCAGTGCTACATAACCTGCATTAAGTTACTTCATCAGCTTTTGACCCCCCCCCCCCCAAGATTTCTTCTGTGGATGGTAATCTCACTACACAACTGTTCTCTAATTTCTCTAGACTATTTTCGTAGTATTCGATTTCTGCCAGAGCATAAAAAATATGAAACAGTAAAGAATAGGCTAAATAATGCTGCTGCTCAAATCCATTGATGATTTTAATTTTCATTAGTATCAGAGTGCTAAAGAAATTATGCTCAGGCTCCCAATTTCTATGTTTACAGCGACTTTTATAATATCTGAAGACTGCAGTTTTGTTTTCTCTTGTACGATTTTAGATTTACTTTCAAAACTGAGTTACCATAAAATCGCCGATATGTCCAGGCGTTTGCGCCCTCCTTTACCTACCAAAAAGACGGACACACCAGAAACAACAGAAACAACAGAAACAACAGAAACAACAGAAACACCACGTAACTGCATCTGCTTAACCAAGAGAATTATCAGCGAGAAAGATTCAGGTATTAAAGTTACAGTTCAGTGGTTGAACTATTGATCAATTGATTACTAATGAAATGATCTATTCAGTTTGACTCGATATTGACACATAAATATCGGATTGTAGATTTTTCTATATATTGTCGATTGAGTGCGAATTTGTCTTTCTAACACATGCTGGCTTTCACCTGAGCTACATTACATTGAGCGAGGACGTCATGACTTCTAAAGAGCATCGAAGTAATAAGAAATATGAAAATAATAATAATAATAATAATAATAATAATGGTGATAATAATTACAATAATAATAATAATAATGGTGATAATAATAATAAGACACCGCAGTCGGTCACCGCATGGAGGGCTTTACTTGACTTTGCCCCCTCCATCTTGGCTCAACCGTCTAGGGCAGGAAAAAGACGCAGCATGACAAAAATCATTAAGAACCGGACAGAGATGTGGCTTTCGGAGCCCAGGCGCCTTAGCGATGAACACCCGCCCAAAAGCAATCGAACAGGTCACCAGAGTCGAGGAGAGGTTCTCCTGGCTGCTGTCAATGCCAAGTTGGAGGACGGCAATATCAGGGCGGCGGTCCGCATTTTGTGCGAGGGGGGCCAGCCGGCGGCTCCTTCTGAACAAAATCTTAAACTACTGCAGGACAAGCATCCGCCCGACCCTTGCCCAGAGGCCCTAGGGGACTTGCCTGATCCTGCATCGGTTGTGGCGTGGCAGGTGACGGTTGGTGAGGTACTGGAGGCGATTCGCTCTTTCCCTGTTGGTTCGGCGGGGGGGCCTGATGGCTTCAGACCAGGCCATTTGTTGGACCTCGTTAGACACAACGAGACAGCGCAGCCGCTCACTGAGGCTCTGTGTGAATTCACGAACCTACTGTTACGCGGTGAGTGTCCCGCCAATGTCAGACCGATTCTGTTTGGGGGCAACATGATCGCCCTCAATAAGGAAACGGGGGGTTTGAGACCGATAGCCGTCGGTTACATATGGCGAAGGCTGGCGGCCAAATGCGCTAACAAATACGCATTGTCTAGACTTTCATCTCATTTTGCACCACTACAGTTGGGGATCGGCGTGCCGGGCGGCTGCGAGGCCGCGGTCCACTCTACGCGACGTTTTATCAATGGCATGCGTAGTGACCAGGTGTTGGTGAAGCTAGACTTCGCCAACGCATTCAATACCTTGAGGCGAGACGTCATGCTGGATTCTGTCCATGAGATCATTCCAGAAATTTACCCGTTCGCCCATCAGTCATATTCGGTTCCATCTGTCCTTAGATTTGGTCAGCTGTCTCTGTCATCACAGATGGGCCCCCAACAGGGCGACCCGCTGGGCCCTCTTCTGTTTAGTCTCCCTCTACAGCCGGTATTGCACTCGCTTGATGCTAGCCTCAAAATAGGATTTCTTGATGACCTTACTCTGGGGGGAGATATGGACACTGTGACCCGGGACGTGCGGGTGGTGGCGGGCCTGGGATCGTCTTTGGGCCTTCATCTTATTCCCAGCAAGTGCGAGGTTTATCTGCCAGATGCCGCCCTAGAGTTTCCCCCTCCCTTGTCGGACTATACCAGGATCGAAATGGATTTGTTGAGCTTACTGGGGGCCCCACTTTTCGTGGGGAGGGCGCTTGATGAAACTATGACGAACCACTGCGATATGTTCCGGCGTGCCTTGGAAAGACTCCGCTTGTTGCCATCACAGAATGCCTTGATCTAGCTCCGTTCATCATTTGGTGCATCGAGGCTGAGCTATCTCCTCCGATGTTCTCCTTGTTTCGACCATCCGGCATTGGGGACATTGGACGGACTGATGAGGTCGGGCCTTGAGACAATTGTCAACTGTTCTCTTAATGACATCCAATGGCTGCAGGCCGCGCTTCCAAGCAGAGATGGTGGACTTGGCATTCGTAGAGTCGTTTCGCTGGCTTCTTCAGCTTATTTGGCATCAGCCGCGTCGACTCTCGAGCTTCAGACCGCCATTCTCGCGGCAGGCGCAGTTGTGCCAGACCAGTATATGGCGGACCTGTTGGAGACGCGTCGGAACACCTTGCCGGCAATCATGTGCCCTCTGCCTGTCAAACAGAGCGTCTGGGATCGGCCCTTGGTTGAGGGGGATAAGGCAGTCATCCGCCAGTGCGCCACCAGTCTGGTTGACCGGGCCAGGCTGGATGCGGCCAGCAGCCCTCATTCAGCCGACTGGCTGACCGCGCTCCCCATTGCCGCTTGTGGCCTCGTCCTGGATAATGAGGCCGTCAGGGTCGCGGTGGGTCTCCGTTTGGGTCTAGACTTATGCAGTCCCCACAGGTGCCACTGCGGCGACATGGTTGGCCCTGAGGGCCACCACGGCTTTGTGTGCAGGAGGGCACTTGGTCGCTCTTTACGTCATCACGCCATCAATGACATCATTTGGCGCGCCCTGCTCAGAGCCGACATTCCCAGTGTCAAGGAACCTGCGGGCCTCTTTAGATCGGACGGCAAAAGACCTGACGGAGCCACCTTAATACCCTGGTCAGGAGGGAAGTACTTGGCGTGGTATGCCACGATTGTCCATACTTGTGCGGCCTCTTACATCGCCCACTCAGCCGGTTCGGTCGGTCCAGCATCAGTGCAGGCGGCCAACCGAAAAATTCAGAAATATCGTGGTCTTCCCGCCTCGTATTTGTTCCAACCGGTGGCCGTCGAAACCCTGGGCCCTTTCAACCCTTCGGCTTCAGATTTCATCGCTGAACTAGGCAGTCGCATCACATCCATAAGTGGTGACAGACGTGAAGCAACCTTTCTGTTCCAGCGTTTGTCTATAAGCATCCAACGCTACAACCTAGTATCTTTTAAAGGTACCTTTCCGTCAAACCCTGAAGGCCTGACCCTCCAGACAACTACCCTGCTCCTAAATAATTTTTTCCAAATCCCGAGGGATCACTGATACCTCGGGTAAAATAATAATAATAATAATAATATTAATAATATTAATAATATTAATAATATTAATAATATTAATAATAATAATAATAATAATAATAATAATAATAATAATAATAATAATAATAATAATAATACGAATATGGCCTATTCCAGACTATTCTGCACTTTAAAGAAACAGGGATCCTTTAAATCTGGAAGGAAAATAAAAATAATAATAATAATAATTATTATTATAATAATAATAATAATAATAATAATAATAATAATAATAATAATAATAATAATAATAATAATAATAATAATAATAATAATAATAATAATAATAATAATACGAATATGGCCTATTCCAGACTATTCTGCACTTTAAAGAATCTGGAAGCAAAATAATAATAATAGCAATAATAATAAATTATGATGACAATAATAATAATACCCTGCGCATGTCATCGGTCATGTCGGTCGTTGATATCCTTCTGCGTCATTTCGACGGATTTTTTCATCTGAATGCAGAATTTGCTCAGTAACTTCGAACATGTTGGAGTTTTCTGATACTACGTTTGCGTACAAGACTTATTCGTCGGTTTCGCAAGGTTTTAGTACGTCTAAGCCTAAGGGGTATTTTGTACGCAAATTGCGTTGGCCCATGTGTGACTGCATCAGGCCCATCCTTCTGGTGTACGGTCTAGTGAGTCTTAGCCATTGGCCTATGGGCTGTGTACGCCGCCTGTAGCCGAGTGTTTTCGTCTCGGTGGAGGATACCAGACGCTCGTTATTGGAATGACCTCGGCCATTAGGCACTGGTGGCTCTTCAATCTACCGACCGGCACACGGCGAATGCCTTTTCTGAGTAGGCTACTCCTTGTTCCTCAACGACGTAACCGGACATGCGTCAGCTTCTACCAGTGAGGGACTGCTGTTAGCAGCGTCATCGTGTGTTCGAGCACTGTCGTCTGTCGCCGTTCTGTTCTTTCAACGCTGTTATGCAGAATGTGCAAAGCCGTCTGTGCTGATTACCTGGGGCTTGGCTCGGTTCAACCACTTTTGAGATAGGGACAATCAACCATCCTGAATGTGGACCTTGACGATGATCTCTTCGTAGCCGGTTAGATATCATAATTATGGTGGACTGGAAATTCGTTGTGCATCAACGCTACCACATTCCGCTTTCCCGGCTTCTGATGCGAGCACAACGGAACTGCAGGCATGCATCTTACCAATGGAGTCGGTTGAGATACCGGACGATCATGTGAATTCAGCATTTAATGCGTGGATTACCCTGACATGTGTGAAGCAGCAAATCGTCGCAAAAAATAGTGGGATCTCTGATACATAGGCAAGACATGGACAGGCCTGCTCGAGTCCACTAGCGATGGGCAGGAGGTCTTTAGACCCTTTGCCAAAATCTGGCCATTTATATATAAAAAATAATAACAGTAGACACCCAATAATAATAAATAAATAAATAATAAGACGATTGTATGGCGCCGTATCTGAACCGAGGCCGAAGTAAAGGGCCCTGTATATAAATTAAAAAATCAATGACAGTTACTGACAGTTGCAGTTAAAAAGATAGACAGTCATAATATGACAGTTTAAAAGATAAGTCTTGAGCTGTGATTTGAATGTCTCCGGAGATGGCTCATTCCTCACATGATCGGAAAGACTGCTCCATGCACTGGGTCCAACGACAGAGATGGAATAGTCGCTGAACCTCGTTGAAGATCTTGGGACGGTAGTAGATTTTTCGATGAGGATCGTAGCCGACATCTTTTCCGGTTGCCTGCTACCTAAATGCAGAAGTCAGAGATGTAGTCTGGCATAAGATCACGCAGTGCCATAGGCGTAATTTGTGGGGGGTACGAGGGGTACCCGTACCCCCCACTTTTTGGACTGGGGGGTACCGTACCCCCCACATTTTGAACAATGCCAATGAATATTTTATTATTGTGCCTTCCGCAGTCTCAGCCTTGTTTCGTGTATGTAAGAAATTGGTACCCCACTGTTTAGACCAAAGTTTCGCCCCTGATTAGGCCTATTATTATTATTATTATTATTATTATTATTATTATTATTATTATTATTATTAAATTTCTCAGTCCCACTGTGTCACATAAAAGCTGCGTGATGTAAAAGCTGGTCTCTCTGACGTGGCTTTGTGTGGCGCAGAGAAATTTAGATGGTTTGTAATTGTAATTGTAATTGTAATTGTAATTGTAATTGTAATTGTAATTGTAATTATAATTGTAATTGTAATTGAACATTTATATAGCGCCACTCAAATTAGAGGCGCTCTCGACCCGCATCACTGCCAAAACCGGCAAAAAGAAAGGTTATCAAGCGTCTACGGAACTGAAGAGGAGAGAGGACAAGAAGGACAAGATTTACATTTAGGACCTACATTATATACAACGTACATAATGGTAGGCCTACATCGTCGTAGGCTGATATATCTAAAACTATCATGAATGTTGCTTTGTCAATATATTGTGGTGCTATACAAATTAGCAAACGGTCCCGCAGAAATAGCTCTCGCAAACATAATTTAATTAATTATATTGGATATTTCATTTCTAATAATATTACCGCTACGGCGCTAGGCCTACCTTATTTTATTATTTTAATAAGCGCTGTTATCGGTATTTATAAATGAGTTGACCCAGGTTTTTCGAGTTTTAAATATAAATGACGTCATTTCAATGTTTGTTCATATATTCCGATGACGTCATCGTCTCTATAGTTTCCGCGGCTTTGTTGCAATATTGTTACTTTGCTCCGGGTGTTTTCTCGGGGACGGAGGTCTGCGGTGGGCGAGGCGCTTTCTCGTTTCGACGACGGAGCTTTCGCCTCTGTCAGTAGTTTGTTATACTTTTCCCTGCTGAGGCTCTGGCGTGGCGTAAAACCCCGTAAGCTCATTTGTTTAGCAGGTGGACCTCTGGCATGGCGTAAAACCCCGTAAGCCAATACTTTGTCAGTAGTTTGTTATACTTTTCCCTGCTGAGCCTCTGGCGTGGCGTAAAACCCCGTAAGCCAATACTTTGTCAGTAGTTTGTTATACTTTTCTCTGCTGACCCTCTGACGTGGCGTAAAACCCCGTAAGCCAATACTTTTTTGGTGTTTTGTGTTGTGTATTTCGGTCACTTCAATCATGCACAGATCTATACGGGCGTTTAATGCCTCAAGTTCATAGGCGTAATTTGGGGGTACGAGGGGTACCCGTATCCCCACTTTTTGGACTGGGGGCACCGTACCCCCCACATTTTGAACAATTTCAATCAATATTTTATTACTGTGCCTTCCCAGAGATCGCAGTCTCAGCTTTCTTCGCGTATGTAAGAAATTGGTACCCCCCACTTTTTAGACCAAAGTTACGCCCCTGCGCAGTGCTTTATAAGTGGTCTGTGTTAGGTAATCCGTTCTGGAACACGCAGCCAGTGTAGCTTGTTGCGAAGGAGATCGGTGACATGATCTAATGGTTTGCCGTCATACATGAGACTTGCAGCAGAGTTAAGCACCGACTGTATCAGCTCTAGCTGACATGTCGGCAGATCCGCCAGTAGTCTGTTGCAGTAGTCAACCCTGGAGACAACGAAGATGTTGACCAAGATGTCGTCTATGGCGGGGTACTTCGCGTCTTTTTGGAGCAGGAGTGACGTTTTTTTTAGTTACATCGACTTTTAGTCACTAGTGGCGCTTTTATCTGCATACCTACAAGTGACGAATTGCTGTTCTACGTGCACCCGGTGGCTTATTAATGGGGTAATAACAGCAGACCCAAAAAGCACCACAGTACTGCTCAATTAGTGACGATTATATCAACGGGCAAAACAAATGAATATTAATGAAGAACTTTTATGCAATAAGTTTTGCAAGGCAAAACGAGAATACTTTCATAGCCGAACTTCGCCTCGACTAGTCTTTAGTTTCTACGTAGAAGTAAATGTGGCAAAAAATTATCCAAAATTGCTTCTCACTTTGTAGTTCCTTTGAAGTCAGTGAGCATTGATGTGAGGATCGAAGGTTTTATTGCCAATGTTCGATCAACTCTGTGCTACAAGAATGTTGAGAAAAACCCGATTGAAGTACGATATGAATTTCCGATGGATGATCAGAGTGCTGTGTACCAGTTTGAAGCCCAAATTGAAGACAGGATCATCATAGCTGAATGTCAGGAAAGAAAACAGGTAAGAGTACATTTATAAAGAGAGATCAATTCTCTTGCTTGAAATTCTTGTTGCTATGTGTTGTGAATTAAATAGTAGAACACCTAAATAGCCCCTGTAAAGTGGTTATGCTATTTGGGTGGTAAATGACATTCCTAAACTGAACTTATGGAAATGGTGTAGGAAAAGAAATGCAAAGGCTAAATAGGCCGTAGATAAAAGCGACTTCAGTCTAAAATTTCGCTTGAACTTGCACTGGCACTTCCAAAGGGCCCACCTGTCAAGATCCTTCCCATTTAATTTGGAGCGGGACAGTATGACCGGAGTGGCCTTCGTGGATCCATCTTTGCAAAGTGTTTTTTATTGTACTGAATTACTGATCTCGGAAGAAGGCAAGCATGATCGGCGTGGCTACTAGTTATCCGCTAGTAGCCAAGCCGGTCATGCTTGCCTTCTTCCAATATCAGTAATTCAGTACAACAAAAACATTTGAGGAAAAGATTTCTTGACCTGGTTTTTGAGGATCTCAGCCTGAGCCTCACAAATATTGACCTGAGACTTGCCTAAGACAGATATCAACTCCTGTGGTTTGGTTTACAGCAGATTCTTTAAACATTTATGCTAAAGAGTAGATTATTGATTGTGGCCATGAGAGGGACCTGACGATGTTACTGAACTTTACATACTCATTTGCTTACAGGCAAAGGAGACTTATGACGAGGCTTTGAAAGAAGGTTTTGGCGCCGTCTTGATGGAAGAAGATGATTTCTCGTCAGACATCTTCACTTGTCTTGTGGGCAACTTACCACCAGATACAGAGGCTGTCATCAAGTTTGGATATGTCACCGAGTTGTCTCTTCAACCAGATGGAACCCTTTGTTTCCTTTTACCAACTCTTCTCAATCCACGATACAATCCATCAGATAAACGTAAAGAATTCTACAACTTTTTAAAATTTAAAAAGTTAAAACTATTGTCTACTGCTGCTCTTGTTCCATTTAGTCAGTTACTAAGAAATCCACACCGTCACCAGCTGAGTAATGTAGATTTTCATTTCAGGATTAAAGCAGCTCTGGAAGTCAGCAAGTGGCGTGTAGTGCGCATATTTCTGCGTCACGCAGTTGATTGGAGCATGTTCGACCACAGAGTTTGGATGTTGCTGAGTTGTTTATTTTCAACCACACGAAACCTTTTCCTTCCTTTTGCAACTCTTCTCGTGTGCTTTAGAGTCTTTGGCTGGTTTTTCAAAATCTGCTCTTTATACATCATATCTATATTAATAAAGCGACAATTCTGTGTGTGTGTCTGTCTGTCTGTCTGTCTGTTTGACCGGGATTAACTTCTACAATTTAGCACCTTTTCACTCGAAACCTTCACTAATGTGTCGGCCTCGGCTTCGGACACCCAGTGGAGGGGTTCGCGTCCCCCGTTTTCACCCCTACCATGGTGAAAATGCCCCAAAACTCTACCCACCCGACCGTCCATCACGCAAAAACTCGCCTCTTCCACTGCCAAGCGATTCTATTTATGGCGCCGGTATTCCCCAACGTCATTAATAATGTGCATAACGACACCGCGGTTCTATTTATGGCGCCGGTATTCCCCAACGTCATTAAAAATGCGCATAAGTTGTTTACTTTCGCACAAAATTTAATGACGATCGATTCGAAGTATATTCATCGTTTTACAGCAAAATTTTAACACATGTATGTTCAAAGACAAAGATCTAAATTATTTACAGTATATCAAACAACCAGTCTGCTTTACTACGGGCGAGGCCGACTACAGACCGGCAGTGAGGGCTAGATTTCTGGCGTTTTCTTTAACACGCCAACGCCCGGTTCACCCTCTTTGACTGCGAAGCAGTCAGTCCACGGTCGCCAGACGCCACAAGGGCCTCCAAGACTGCGAAGCAGTCGCCGCCAGAGGGCGACTGCGAAGCAGTCAGTCCACGGCAGAGGTCGCTAGATGCCAGAAGGCGTATACAAGACTGCGAAGCAGTCTCCCCCACAGGTCGCCACACGCCACAAGGGCCTCCAAGACTGCGAAACAGTCGCTGTCACAGGGCGACTGCGAAGCAGTCACTCCACGGCAGAGGTCGCTAGACGCCAGAAGGCGTCTACAAGACTGCGAAGCAGTCTCCGCCAGAGGTCGCCAGACGCCACAAGGGCCTCCAAGACTGCGAAGCAGTCGCCGCCACAGGGCGACTGCGAAGCAGTCAGTCCATTGCAGAGGTCGCTAGACGCCAGAAGGCGTCTACAAGACTGCGAAGCAGTCTCCGCCAGACGTCGCCAGACGCCACAAGGGCCTCCAAGACTGCGAAGCAGTCGCCGCCAGAGGGCGACTGCGAAGCAGTCACTCCACGGCAGAGGTCGCTAGATGCCACAAGGCGTCTACAAGACTGTGAAGCAGTCTCCGCCACAGGTCGCCAGACGCCACAAGGGCCTCCAACACTGCGAAGCAGTCGCCGCCAGAGGGCGACTGCCAAGATTGCCAAGCAGTCGTTGTTGTTGTTGTTGTTGTTGTTGTTGTTGTTGTTGTTGTTGTTGTTGGTGGTGGTGGTGGTGGTGGTGGTGGTGGTGGTGGTGGTGGTGGTGGTGGTGGTGGTGGTGGTGGTGGTGGTGGTGGTGGTGGTGGTGGTGGTGGTGGTGGTGGTGGTGGTGGTGGTGGTGGTGGTGGTGGTGGTGGTGTACTGTTCTGGCATACAGTTACATGTGCACTGTAAGTAGTGTATGAATTTGAAAACACAGGCTGTAAATGCTAAAACCATAACAGTGTTCAATGTTCACTGTGGAAAAATAGTTGCATTTTGCTGATTTTTTTAGTTAAACTTTTTAGTTAGCAACTAAATTTTTTTAGTTAAACTATGGTTTTAACTAAACTATTTTTTTTTAGTTAAACTTCTTCCTTAACTAAATTTATTTAGTTAAACTAAAAGTTAGCAACTTTTTAGTTAACTATTGCCCATCACTGAATATGAGTAACCAATGACGTCACTTTTTAAAATGGCGACTTCGTTTCACAGTTCATTGAAAGTAAATTTCAATATAGCGTCAACGGCTGCTTTTTAAAGCTAACTGCTTTAAACGGGCTTCAACTAATTTACTTAGGTGGCAAAGAGGCTGGAACGAACGAACGAAAACAGATATATAATTATTCTTTAATCCGTCTTAGGACGGGTAAACGTCTAGTATATAATTCATAGGCCCCTACATATGCACCATAGACCTTGAACTGCATTGTCCTTACACGTACAGGGTACCTTTCCTTGTAAACCATGAAGTGAGCATTCCTCTTCTATCGAATACCATCTATAGGCGTAACCTCTGGCACTTAAACATATACAGACGTTTATTGTATACACTGGGAGCCTAACATTAGATCTATGGCTGCATTACTTCTTTTTATTGATTATCTTAGCATAATCTTCAATTCTTGTAGCTGATGGATCTCATAGGTCAGAAGATGTTAGTCGTGTTCCAAAAGGGGAACAACCATACACCTTTGAGATCAAGGCAACCATTGTGAACCCAGGGAAAGTTGTCCGTGTTAACTCGCCCAAAGACGAGTTAGATGTCAAACTGAGCGAGGATAAAACTTCAGCACAGGTAGGCAAAACAATATTGACTAGATTGAGTTGGACGATAGCTGTTGTGATTTGTGAACAGAATGTTAACCAGGAAGTACATCTTAGACTTTGTATGTGTGTATGATGTATGTAATATGTATTTATGCATGCATGTATTGTATGTGTGATGTCTATGTAGGGAACATATATGTATGATATATGTGTGGTCTATGCATGTGGTAGGCCTATGTGTGCATGATAAATCTATGATGTATGCATAAAAAACATTGCATAATGTATGTATGTATGCATGCATATCATAAATATATAGAGGTCATGATTATGTATGCATGGAATCTAATCTAACAAACTACTTATAAGCATCTGTCAAAGGCAATGCCTGTATGACTATCTAACTCATCTAAACAAGTGCGAGTGTGTCATGTAACGAGAAATTGTGTGTTGATGCTAAATATTATTGAAGACAGAAATATTATCAGCAAACCCAACAATGCAAAGAAAACTATAGAAGAGTCACCAGTGGGTAACAAAAAAACAAACGCACGTGGGCCCAGCCGAATTTGACAGCATTATGTTCAGAGTCTCCACAATTCAGCGGTATGCGCAACCTACGGCGATAATTGGTGATGATGGTGGTTGTGTGGTAGGGCAGGAGTAGAATCAGTCATGAGTGGAAAGCTCCAGAGGAGAGCAAGCTATTGACAGGTACGTCAAACTAAATTTGCTTTAGTTTATAATTCGACATCTATTCAAGTCTAGCGTGTTCTCTTTGGTTTAAGGTTACTCTGGCTAAGCCTTTTGCGCCTGATCATGATCTGACGCTGAACGTGACAACTGAAGAACTAAATAAGCCTCACGTAATCTTTGAAAAAGGCGATGGTACCAAAGGTTTGTGCAAATGTTTTCTTTTCCTAGAATTTATGTAACAGTCCACTGACTGAAAACATCGTTGCGCTCATGGTATCTGTGTCAACTTTCTTTTAGAGTTATGCATTAAGTAGTATGTATTTATGCATGTCTGTATGTATGTACGTAATCAATAATAGTTAAAAACAACTATTAAAGGAGTATAACCCCTTATACTCCTTTAATAGTTGTTTTTAACTATTATTGTTTAGGGGTTATACTCCTTTAATAGTTGTTTTTAACTATTATTGATCATGCATGTACCTATGTAGGCCTATATTGTTGCATACTGTTCGTCCATGTTTAGGCCTCGTATCCTCGTGTCTTTCTAGGGGTATGATTTCAGTATGCCAACAGACTGTTCAACACAAGTGACGAAGACGTAGAACCTTTTTGTCCTTCTTCTGTATTCACATTCAAAATGTCTTTTGACCCTAACCGTACTTTCAGTATCAAAAGTTTTAAACATCAAAATCTTCTTTGTTCAATTGTCACATCGACCTATCTCTTTCCGCGTTCGTTCTCGACTCTCTTCAAAGCCCGTTTACTTTCAAGCTCTCGCCTTTCCATTGAACCAGTATAACCGGTCTCAATCACTCAAGTGTGACCACATCCAACAATATGTGTGTATATAAATATGTAACCGACAATTTTTATATTGAATTTTAAGTTTAAAAGGCCCTACTCGCTAGACTTTCGTGATGTTAGAGTTCATTAGAGAACGGCAAATTCATGTATGTAGCAGCCTGTCGTCAGAAGAGACTCTGTTGGTAACAGAACTTCTCCCTGACGAGCGGTCAACACACTTCACTGTTGCAGCATCCAATCCGAAGTTTTCCGGCAGTAGAGGGCTATCTAACAAATTACTTAATTTAAATAGTGCTGTCCTTTTTTCCTCCTTCTGCTGCTCTTCCTCCTTCCTTTGTAACCGATAACATTATTAATTTCTGTCAAAGTATATAAGGTTGGTGACCTTGACATGCTGCTGCTGTTATTTATTTCTCGTTTGTATCAGTTTTTCTCTTTCCTTCCTGTGGTTGTCTGCTGAATTGGGTCGAGTCACTGTTTTATTTTCAATTGCTCAACTTCGTTCACTGCAAAAGTTAGCTCCTAGTGCTGCTCTGTAATTGTTTGGGTATAGGACCAAATTAACCTGGCTGGCACATGTAGCTTTCTGTGCTCGTCTGTCGCCCATAATCTGAAGATTCTGTTTCTCTCTTGACTAAATTTGGTCCTCTTTACTTGTTGCATAGTTCGGGTCGCTCAGAAGTTGATTTCCTATGATGGCTAACGCATTCAAACGGGCCACATAAATGGAAGCGCTCCTTTTTAAAACGGAGTTTGAGCACAGCGCCTCGGTTACGGTCCTTACGGAATTCTCGGATTGCTCTCCTCTACATTGTCTTGCTCAGCTGATAACTGCATGTTCTGTTTTCTCCAGACGGAATTCTGAAGAAGGACATCGTTATGCTCAACTTTTTTCCGGAGTTGAGGGATACAGACTACAACAACAAGCATGAGATCATCTTTGTTGTTGACAGATCTGGTAACAACTCATTTTTACTTTAGCCAACAATAATGGATTAATTTTAGTTAAAGTAATAATCCTTGCATTGAAATCAATCCATTGCCGTATCACTTTTCACCTATTTATCAGTAAATTTGATATTTAAACATGATTGCTATTAAATACACTCTTATACGAGTCCACATTAAAAGTGTATTTTTGAAGTTTTACATCAGACTAGATCAGAGTAGATTACAGTAGGCGTAGATTATACGCACACATGTATACGTGCATACATACGTCCGTAGCCTATACACATAGGCCTATGTGCAGCAATCTCAGTTAATGAGCAGAGGATATCAATTAGTCTTGTGCCCTTGTGACACTCGGGCATGGCTTGCGTGCAGTGTTTCTTTAGTGTGTTAACGAAAGCCGTTATTACAGGCAGCATGCGTGGATCGCGTATAGAACAAGCAAAAGAGACTCTCTTACTTTTTCTGAAGAGTTTACCACCCGGATGCTACTTCAATGTCATTGGATTTGGTTCCACATTTGAGCTTCTATTCCACGAGTAAGCCAGCTTTCTGACTAATAATTGTTATTAATTAATTTAATCGTAAACTGAATATTTCAAAAAGCGCCACTCTGATTACTCGACGGAGACAAAACATTTAATTTGTCGGCTATTCGAACTTTTTATATTTTTATTAGAATTTGCTTTTCTGAATACGCTGGTGTGTGAGAATTATTATCACTTAAGGTTTATAAGATAAATGCGCTTAGCCTACGGCTACGTGATGCATAGAAATAAACAAAATAGCACGTAATTGCAATATTTCAATCTAGGCTAATTGCATTTGCTGATGAGTTTTGTGCCTGAATTGTGTTTGTAGTCAACATCAGGAGCCAATGTGTTCATTGTCAAACAATTGTCAAACCTTAGTCCACCAGCATATTAGGATTCTACCAACTTTTGGGTAGTTTTTTCAATTTTTGTTTGTCTTGGTGAATCTTTCACCAAGTTTAAACTATAACCATAACCATAATTTTTCTTACACCATTGTACAGATCATTAATCAGTTAAGTAGGCCTAAAGACAATAGACATCACAGAGCACAAACAAAAGGAGAACCCAAAATGGACCAAGGTTCGGCTTCTTAAGGCACATGCATGTTGCATCATGATGTAGATCCCTAATTAACAGAAGGAGAACTAAAAAGAGACCAAAGAGACCAAGAGAAGGTTCCGCTCCTTAAGGCATCTGTTGCATCATCATGTATTATACATGCTGAAACAGTTTTTCATGACAAAATAGTTTAAAATCAAGATGACGTGGTGCATTGAATCACGCCTTATCATTCATCCACAAAGACCGATAATTGTACCCAACGCTTACAAAATGACTCTAAAAATGATTTTAAAGTAAGTTGTAAAGTTAACGTCTGCCGTTGTGTAGGCCTATAATAAAACAATGCAAAGACCCTAAGGGGTATCATATGCAACCCAACTGCTATGACCTCCCAAATAAAATCCATATGAATATGTATGAAGGGTATTTTTTTCCTTGACATTATCCGAACTCGAAAGCAACGAATCAATACCCAACAACTAAACACGTGCAATATCATGCAAAAGGATAATATAGTCAGTAAGATGAACGCAGCATTGAAATTGGGCAGGGGAATAGAGTAATGGTAGGCCTAACACTCATGGCCAAGACAGCATTAGATCGCGGTTCGATACCCGTAACCCCCTGTAGGGCGACGCCTTGCATGGCTGTGCCTGCCAAACCGTGTGTTTAATTAAGATCTTGATTGTACTACGGTCATGTTTCAGTGTAGTCTTACTGCGTACTTGTCAGTTTGAATTAATAAAGATTATTATTATTATTATTATTATTATTATTATTATTATTATTATTATTATTATTTATATTATTAAATACAGGCATTGCTTTAAATAAACACTTAAAACATTGCCACTTTAGACAATTTCTCGAATATTGTAGATGAAACAAACAAATGGTTTTCATTTCTATTCATGGATGTTTGCACAGAACATATAATTAACTGCTTACTAGTATGTTAGAGCATTTCTGATTCCAGAGGTAGCCGAGAATATTGCAAGGAGACGCTGAAAGCCGCTTGTGAACACCAGCAGAATATACAGGCCAACCTCGGAGGTACAGAGATTCTGGAACCCTTGAGGCATATCTACGACAAGCCACCCATGGCCACACACTGTCGAGAGGTTTGCCGCTTCATTGTTCTATTTATCTATTAAGTAGACAAAAGTTACTATAACGTACATATGCCGTCTGAGTTTTCTCTCTTATTTTTAGTTGATCTGGCGTCCCAAAAGGACTAAGCCAACCCAACTGCCTATTGATCCATGTTGTTGATTTTTTATGTCTTCCAGATTCTTATCCTGACAGACGGTGGTGTGGGAAATACAGAGGCTGTGATAGATATGGTCAGGAAGAATGCCAGCAACACAAGGTAGGAGGACATTTTAAAGCACCTAGAGCGGTTAATTTAGCAAGCCTTGATTATCGTCAATAGCATCTTCCCGCCAAAGCCATTGACGTCAACATTGAAATTTTTATCAAACTCATTACTGAAATCACTGTTGTAATTGTCAAGTGTTCAGCCCTAAATAGATTTGTCCGAATGACTAGGCCCTATCGTAGTTATAATCATCTTGTCGCTGAGCACTCGCAATCAATTGCCAATCATAAAGCAACTATCGTAGTCGTCGACGATGGAGCGATAATTACTAATTGCTCGTCACTGTCATTCTTGTCACTGTTATCGGCATTGTTATCTTGACTATTATTGTCACCAGTTGTAGAATCTCTGCATCATGAATATGTGTACCAAAACATTATTTAGTGCATTTTAAGTATAAGCGCTATTTGTTCTAGCCCAAGTGATCCAAGTTTTAATCATCGTCAGTCGTCATTACGCTACCAATAACAAACTACTATCATCCGCACCACCACAACGGTATCCTATCAAAGGGGCGAAAATCAAAAGGGCGCAATCAAAAGGGCGAAAAACAATAAAGCGAATGATAAATAAAGCTCATGTTCAAAAGGGCGAAAAGCAAAAGGGCGCATGTTTGAAAGGGCAAATGTAAATAAAGAGCGTGTTTACAGGGGATTATAAGCGCTTATAAAGACGAATAATATCGAAAAGTGTGAAACATGGAAAATGTAAACATCTCCTATTTCATAGCAAACAAGGATTAAAAAACTACGATTCAGTGTCATATTATAAAGACTGTCGATGTTGCTTATAGTTTACTATCCGTCAAGTTTAGTGGGTTTGGCAAAGGTGCTTGATATTTATGTCTAACACGTCTAATTGTTTGCATTAAGTTACCGGTAGGCCCTAGTTGGGAGCTTACCAAGTGACAGCTGCTGATCAAACACCAGTTGCTACAGTTGCAACGATACTGTGTGTTGTTTCCGTAGTGTTTGTTGCCCGTTGCTTCTTAACACGCTCTTTATTTACATTTGCCCTTTTAAACATGCGCCCTTTTGCTTGTCGCCCTTTTGAACATGCGCCTTATTTATCATTCACTTTATTGATTTTCGCCCTTTTGATTGCGCCCTTTTGATTTCGCCCTTTTGATTATCGCCCCTTTGATAGTAAACCACCACCACCACCACCACCACCACCACCACCACCACCACCACCACCACCACCACCACCACCACCACCACCACCACCACCACCACCACCACCACCTCCACCACCACCACCACCACCACCATCATCATCATCATCATCATCATCATCACCACCATCATCATCATCGTCGTCATCACCATGTCATTGTTGATTGCCTCATCATCATAACTATCATAATCATCATCATCATCATCATCATCTTCTTCTTCTTCTTCTTCTTCTTCTTCATCATCATCATCATCATCATCATTCACACGTAATGTCAGCATCACCAATGTCATCATTAGGAGTTTCTTCGCAATCTCCTTCGTCACCATGTTCGTCATCCTCATTCTGATCGTCATCGTTATTTGTCTAAAGTTGGCTGTGTGAAATATTAATGAACATTCCTAGCATAACCAGTTTTGTCTGCTTTTCTTTTAGATTGTTTTCGTTTGGCATTGGAGAAGGTGCCTCCACTGCTCTCGTGAAAGGAATTGCGAGAGCTGGACGAGGAACGGCAGAATTTACAAAAGCAGACGACCGACTTCAGCCTCTTGTAAGAGTTGAATTTCACACAGCTTTATTATGCCGAGTTTTGTAATGTAATAAATGTAGTTGTTTAATCTGTCCAATTTAATATAAATACACATGAAAAGTTATACACTTCCAATGAACTGTAGAATACTCCATTACACCATTGTTATGTGAATGTTCTTGTTTTGCCGCTTTATGTGTTATTTTGCTTTTGTGGTTGTTCTGTCATTATTAGCAATGGCCTACTGACATCGATTGAAACATTAGTTGTGGTTAAGATATTGATCAAGATATTAATTGTGCAAGTTTGATTGGATAAACACCTGGCATTACAGCACTCGACCTTCATTCTTGTTTCTGCCAGTTGTTCGCTGATATTATTTTACCAGATGACTTTCGTAGCAATTCATTCATTCATTCATTCATAGTTTTATATAGCGCCTCTTCAAGAGAACTACTCAGAGGCGCAACCTACATGTTCTACTACTAGATAGTTCAGTGCACGGTTGCCACTTCGAATCTATAATTCGGTAGATAATTGTACAGTTGTTGCATATTATGTCTCGAGAAGGCTAAACTTTGAAACCGTAGGTGAAAGTTGAAGCGTTGATGGTGCTGAATTTCAGGTGGTGAAGACTTTGAAGGCAGCCACGCAGCCTGCAGTTACCGAACTCCATCTTGACTGGCAACTCAAAGGAGGACCTTGTGAGATGGTTCAGATGCCAAAGGAGATGCCCCCACTTTTTGCTGGCGACAGATTGATTATTTATGCTATGACAGTAAAGGATGAGGTATATTCTGACAGCTTCGTAATAGAACAGATGAGCTTTTTAATCGAGTGCACTGTACTAAATTTTGTGGTATCATTTCCCCATACAAATGTATAAATGCTAGCACTGTACAGGGGTCAGGGCTTGGACCAATCCACTTTTTGGCCGCCATTTCTGGACTTAAATTGCTTCATGCACGGAACCGATTATTCAAATACGCAGATGATTGCTATTTGATAATTCCTGCCTCAAACATAACGACCACTGACTCTGAACTTGCCCACATAGCTGAATGGGCCAGAAATTGCAACTTGCGCTTAAATCATAGTAAGTCTTGTGAAATCATAATAAGGCGTCCTCGAACCAAAATTCTAGATACCCCTCCGCCCATTGCTGGGATCGTACGTGTAAATGAAATAAAAATTTTGGGAGTCACTCTTTCTGAAAAAATTGGGTTCTCCTCGCACATTAACAACATCTGTTGTAAAGCTAAACAATCCTTTTTTGCTCTGCGAGTCCTGGTTTCTCATGGATTAACTGGAAGCCGCCTTCATGATGTTGTACGTTCCACCACAGTGGCACGAATGTTGTACTCATCTCCAGTCTGGTGGGGATTTTCCAATGGTCTTGAGAGAGAACGTCTCTCTGCCTTGATACGTAAGCTTAAGCGACAAGGGTATCTGCCAACTGATACTCCTACATTTGACCTGTTGTGTTCTAAGGCGGACGATGCTCTCTTTGCAGCAATCCTTCAGAACCCAGGGCATGTCCTCCATGATTTGCTCCCTCCGATACGATCTACCGGATATTATCTTCGACCTCGCCGGCATAATCGCGAGATACCACGATGTGATCCTTTGACGGGGAAGGGTTACATTGCTAGATTACTGCATAAATGATAAGAAAACACTTGCTTTTTTAATTACTTATTTTATCATTTTTATTTCGATTTATTATTACTTCAATGTTTTACAATCAATGCTTCTAGCTTCTGTCCCATTGTGCGTTTGCTAATGGTGTAATAAAGAATATACTTACTTACTTACTTACTTACTTTTAATGACTAATTTTATTATAGTTGTTTATCAGCGAAATGTTCAATGTTCTCTCTTAGGTTAGTGCATTTTTGCGCGTATTGTATCAAAACTTATTGCTCATTTTTTATTATAAGGCTTAATCAGCGCGAATCGGGACGTACGTTTATGACAACAGATCTCCTTCATATTAGCTAAAGTGGTGTGCCTGTTTAAACATTTGTTTATTAATACAGGAAGTGCTAGATGGTAAGGTACAGCTTAAAGGAAAGATTGGTGAACGCAGTTTAGAGTTTGAGATCGAAGTGGATGCCATTAAGAATATTTCCTCCTGCGACGGTACTTTTCCAATCCATCGTTTGGCAGCCAAGGCACAAATTAAACAACTTCAGGATTCTGGAAAAGGTTACAGTTTTCTCAAAATCATTAATGCACGATATTAATATCTAGATTTATAATTGAAATGATTATTTTTAATAAGAATATTTTAGTGGTAGTGTAGGCCTAATTTTGTAATTTGTAATCGAGAAATTTTATAACGCCAATCAAAATCAGAGGCACTACCAGTGTCTTCACTGTGTCTACACTGACAAAGAGAAATGTTTTCAGGCGCTTGCAGAACTGGACAGGATAGAGAAAGAGAGGAGGTCAAGCCTAAGGGCCTGATGCAAGCAGTTCCAACTGGAAGAGCCCACAACCGCAAAACTACGAGACTGGGCCGTAGCAGTGCGCATCCGAGGAACAACCAAGTGGCCACGGGCAGATGAACGGAGAGAGACCGGACCTGGCAAATTGGAACCAGAGTGCAGTAAGATACAGCGAAGCTGAGCCAACAAGAGTGTTACGCATGAGGGAAAGGACCTTAAATTGGATGCGTTGATGAATGGGAAGCCAGTGAAGGGAGTCTCGGATGTAGGAAGAGATAATAGGCAAACTTCATGATTTTCCCTGTGAGGCGGGCAGCAGCATTAAGTAAGGACTGAAGCTTAGATGCATTAGTAAAGGACAGGGCAATGTAGACAGCGTTCCCGTAGTCAATCCTAGGGCAGATCAGAGCCAGAACCAAGGTCGCGATCGGGACTGGCGAATGGCACTGAGTTGGCGTAATAAGTACAGTAGGCCTAGACCGCACGAGCGAGAGACACTACTGGTATGATCAGATAGACTAGAGCACTGGCGTAAACTGTTCCAAAATAATGGGGACATTTGGTCATTCATTCTACACATGTTGCATTAAATGTACAGTCCATCTCAATTATTGAAGGGCACGTGGCCCAGCTGCCCCCCAGAGTCTACGCCTATGGACTAGAGAGAGAACAGAGTCTGGGACGAATCCAAGATCACGGACAGAGCAGGAGAAGTTCGCATTGGGAACCTGACGTGAGGGGAGTCGGCATCGATCCTGGCGAGCTGGACACGAGTAGTAGTAGTAGTAGTTGTAGTAGTAGTTGTTGTAGTACTGATCGTACTAATATTAGGTTTCTGGTGTCGTTGTTAATGTTGCCATGGTTATTGCAGATTGTCACCCTCTATACGACTGTTCATAAAAAACAATATGGGCTTGTTGGAAAATGATCAACTATGTCTAAACGTCTATCTTGTAGATACGTTTACATTTCATGAATATTTTGCAGTTGAAAACAAGGCGTTGATTGTGTTGCTGAGCACGGCTGCGAACGTCATTTCATGCCACACATCTATGGTTGGAGTTGACAAAAACCGTAAGGAGAAGGTCGTTGGTTACATGAGGCGGCGAAATATCCCGATGATGTCAGATCCAACTCTACGCTGCATGGCTAGCGGTGGCTCAGTGGTAAGTTCGGCGCCTTGTGACCTGAGGGTTGCAGGTTCGAATCCCACTCTAGCCGCTGCGTACGGACCTTGGGCAAGTCTTTCACTCGCGATTGCTCGTGGCGTTTCGGCGTGAAAACTCCGACACAGCATATCAATGCTGTAGTCGGGAGCGCCTCTGAGTAGTAGTAGACTTGAGGAGGCGATATAGAAATATCTATATAAATAAAGAGAAGACTCTGTCTGTCTGTCTGTCTGTCTGTCTGTCTGTCTGTCTGTCTGTCTGTCTGTCTGTCTGTCACGGCGATCTTTGACCGGAATGCATTTCTACAGTTTTCGAGCTTTTCACTCGAAACCTTCACTATTGTGTCGGGGTGGGCATGACACGCCCAGTGTGAGGCTTCGCGTCCCCCGTTTTCACCGCTACCATGGTCTCCCGGGCCAAAACCTACCCTGGCAATGCATTTTTACCTGGTAAAAAAATTACACTCAACCTATTTTCACTCGCCAGATGGCGCCGCCGGGTTAAGCAGCTACAGTATGGATTCGCTAGAGGGATTGAAACTCTCACTGAACTAAACCCGGGAAACGCCGGGTTAAGCAGTGTTTTGTTGCTTATTCGCTAGAGGGATTGAAACACCCAAAACGCGCTGTTAAGCAGCTCGCGTCCCCCGTTTTGACCGCTACCATGGTGTACCGGCCCAAAACCTCCGAAACCCGGGCAACGCCGGGTAAACCAGCTAGTCCGAAATAAATATAAAAAAAATAGTCGGCCAAAAGTGGTACGTGCATGTAGGCCTATCACGGCAGGGCATATTTTAACTGTATAACTAGTGGGACAAAATTTAATGTCCCAGTAGTTTTTGGATTTGTCCCAGAGTTTGGGTGATTTGTCCCACGTAATACTCTACTTTTAATGTGATTTTATAATGTTAAATTATTAGCCTTCTAATTCGAAATATTCAACGAATTAAACATTATCTGAAAATCGAATCGATGCACGCCATAAAAAACATAAATAGCTAACACGTAATACACAAATCTACCTATATCTCTGGGATCGGTGCACACTCTAGGTTTCTCCTGCAACCAATGGCTGCCTACGTAAGCTATTCGCTGCCATGATGTCAGTGACCCCACATTCAATGCAAGTAGAACGAGTGATCTCTCACTACAACAATATGAGAACGAGCCATCGACTGTCAATGACTTTGGATACCATTAATGATCGGTTGTTGATATTACTCAATGGAGTGGGCACTGCATATTTGGACCCGAGGCCGATGTAATGATCTCCCAAACCACACAATGATTCCCAGCTACACAACATGCTATACGATGTTATAGTGTAGAGAAGAATCTATTCAGATTATATAATGTAGGATAGTAGAGCTACATAAATGTAACTTAATTAAAATGCCAGCAGCTAAGCCAGCATTGTAGGGATTAATTAATATTAGATAGAGGGGTTCATCATATCTACGCAAAGGACAGCAGACGATGTGGACTCACCTCATTGGTCAGGATGAACAGCTGATCAAAACCGTTATGGCGAAGCGGATGACGACTCGGTAACCAAGCAACCGTGGTGACGTGGCGTGGAGATGCGGCAGTTCGATTTTTGATTTCAACTGAACAAGACGTTCTAGAAATCTTGAGTGGATCGACTCGGTGGATGTTGGACTAAGTCGATGAGAGGGCATCGTTAGTCAGTACGATCGGTTTTGCGAAACGATCGATGCAGTTGAGTTTATAAGTCGATACGTTGGACAGCGAGGATCGAATAATTCGAGTGAAACGCTCTCGTAACAAACCGTTGCGAAGCGTGACTTTCCGTCATAGGAAGTCGACATTTGCGAAGCGATCTTGTCAACGGACTTAAGGAGTTATTCCGCGAGTGAAGTGTACGTTACTCTGGAGTAGTAAAGCGCACACTCGGGTTGTAACGACGGTCTCTTTGGGAGAGACATCATGCTACGAGAAGTCACGAGAACGGTAGACAGTCGAGCTTCGACGAGGGAGAAACAAGGCGATTTGCGAACGGATCTGCGAACTCATCAGATGAATAAACGGATGAAAGACAGCTTTTCCACGAGGAACAAACTGTGAGAACATTCCGTGCTAAAGGGTCTTACTGGGAGGTAGCAATAGGCAATAAAATCTAGATAGCAAAGATGCTGGCTAGGTAGGGAATAAGGCAAAGTAGACATAGGATAACTAGACAATGAACTGTTACATGCTTTAACTGATATACATTATATTCATATTCATTTAAATGCATACACAGGTGTTCTCTGTTCATTTCCCTAGTCAAATAGATAGGCCTATGCATATCCTTGTCCAGTAAAGACAAGATGAAACAAAACTAAAGTAGTCGTGGGTGTAGAACATAACACTAAGCACTCTTAGTATAGGGTGGCGCTACATAAATGGGGGCTCGCTCTCGGGATTGAATTATATAATCAATTAAGGACATTGATTAAAACGAACTGAGATCATATCTTAGACACAAGAGGTGTATTTAGATAGGATAGAATAAGTAAACAGAGATATTTACTTACGCGCTAGATATAGCATATTTTGTCGTCTGCGGTATTCATTAATACGCATGACGTAATTGAATTTTGAATTGTGACCAATCATACGTTGTCGAAGGTGAGGTCAGGTCAACGGTTGCAAATCGCAAAAGCTAACTATTGGTAAGAGTTAGGTCAGGTCAAGGTTGTTCAGTGTTTAAGTTATAAACAAGGTGAACTAGCTTTGAAATCTGAAATTTATCTTGAGCCTTATATCAAAGAACATTGATATAGCGCAATGGCTGGTGAGATTCAGAAGTGGATTAAGGTGGCGCAGGACCTTGGATACGCAGAAGATGCTGTTAGAGAATATGTCAAGGACAGGCAGAATGAGATTAGGGAAGATAAAAGGCGTGAGGCTGAAGAAAGGCTACGCCTAGCTGAACTGGAAAATCAAAAGGAAGATAAAAGGCGTGAGGCTGAAGAAAGGCTACGCCTAGCTGAACTGGAAAATCAAAAGGAAGATAGAAGACGTGAGGCTGAGGAAAAGCTACGTCTAGCGGAAATGGAAAAGGAAGATAAAAGACGTGAGGCTGAGGAAAAGCTACGTCTAGCGGAAATGGAAAAGGAAGATAAAAGACGTGAGGCTGAGGAAAAGCTACGTCTAGCTGAAATAGAAAAGGAGATAAAACTTAAAGAACTAGAGCTTCAGATGACACGTGAGACAAGACGAGAAGATGGAGATAGGATAAGACTTGATGGAGATGGAGAGTATTCTGGACAGGCAAATAATGCCAAACATGTTAAAATGCCCATCTTCAGAGAAGAAAAAGACTGTTTAGATGCCTATCTCCTCAGATTCGAGAGGACCTGTACAGCATACAGAGTTCCGAATGAGTTATGGGTTCTGACACTAGTAAAGTCGCTTCAAGGCAAAGCGCTCGAAGTGTACGAAAGAATGAGTATAGAAGAATCTCAAGACTATGAAAAGTTAAAGGAGAGACTACTCATAAGGTTCAAATTGTCAGATTCGGGATACAGAAATTTGTTTAAACAAAGCCCTAGAGAAAAAGACGAAACTCCGGAACAATATGTAGGAAGACTTAAGCGTTACTTAAGACAGTGGCATCAAATGTCAGGCTTTAGTGAAGACAAAGAAGGTCTAGAACAACTCATATTGAGAGACCAATTCTTCATTATGTGTGACAATGATATGAGACGCTTTCTAAAGGAGAAAGGGAAACTAAATCTTGAGGAAATGTTGCAACAGGCCCAAAACCTCATAGAAGCGAGAGAATCGGATGAAAGGAAATGGATTCATACTCAGAAGAATAGAGACAAAGAATCCAAAACGCAACCGAGGGACAATAAGCAGAAGAGTTTTGAGAATACAAGCAGTTCTCATAACAAATTTAGAGAACAGAGGGAGTTCAGAGATAAAAATCAATTCAAGAGTAATTGGAAGTTCTCCGACAACAAGAAATATGGAGTAGAAACAGAAACTCAGAAGACGGGATGTTTCCGCTGTGGATCAAAATTTCACAGAATAGCCCAGTGTAGTGAGAAAGATAAGACAGGGAGAGAACATAGAGTAGCAACAATGCAGTGCGACGAGGAATCAAATGAAAATGGAGATAAACAAGAGGCAGTAATTTCATACTGTTCTGCATACGTTGAACAAGAAGGAAAGTGTATAATAGAAGAACACAAGTATCAGGGACCAGTTGTAATTAATGGATGTGAAACGAAAGGAGTCTTTGACACTGGTTCGAATTGTGTTGCTGTAAGAGAGAGTCTGATCAAAAAAGATGAATACGTAGGTCGAAATATGATATGTACTTTCATGAATGGTACTAAACATGAGTATCCGATGGCAAAAGTCGCAATACAGAGCGAATACCTCACAGGCGTGGTAGAAGCCGCTGTGATCAAAGACCTAGAAGAAGAAGCTATCATTGGATCAAGAGTAGAAACTATTGAAGATTCTAAATTGAATTTGTGTTATTGTGAGGCTGAAGTAGTAAAGTGGAAGAAAGAGGCAGAGAGAGATACTGAAGAGTTCACTAGCAAGGTCAGAGTAAATGAAATAGATACTAAATGCCTTTATGATACAGGAGCAAATTGTGTCGCTGTGCAAAAGAGATTAGTGAAACCAGAACAATACACAGATAAATTTATGGTGTGCAGATTTGCTAATGGCAAGAAAGAAAAATATCCCATGGCAAGAATTAAAATTGAAGGAAATGACTTCAAAGGTGTGACAGATGCTGTGGTGATAGAATCCTTAGTGACAGGATTGATCACGGGTCCATGTTTGTACGAGAAGAGTATAAACAGGATCCAACCGAAAGGAAAACATGATAAAGAGAAAACGGATAAATCATGTGAACCTAAAATTAATAGAGCCAAAGCAGAGAAAGAGAAAGAATGGAATGTAAAGGGTTGTGACGCTGAAGGGATGAGATGCAATAAGGCTAAATCATCCATAGAAATCCAGAACACAACTGGACATGATTGTGAGATTATCACAGAAACAAGAATCAATGACGGAGTGGAACGAAACGGCAAAACAGAAGTGGTATTAGCAGGATGTATGACACGAGCACAGGATGAGATAAAAGGGAGACGTGTCGAACGACCACTGAGAATGCCAGAAGTAACAGGTTTAGATCCCAAACCAGAGGAGATAATGGAACCTATAGAACCCAGGTCTAGCAGAAGAAACCATTTAGTGGAGAACAGAAATAATGAAGAGAATAAGAAAATTGGATATAGGAAAGGAAGAAATTGGCAGGAGTCCAAGTTATATTACATGAAGACATCCGAGAGAGCGGATGTAACGGAAAAGAAGAATTACGGAAATGACGGGAGATTTCATAGGTCTGATCAACAGGCGATGCAGACAAATTATAGATACGGAGATAATACGTGGAATTGGCGAAGGCCAAGATGTAAGTCAAGCTGGAAGACACGTGAGGACTATGAGAAGAAAGATTACAGTAATGATAATAGAAAGCAATACAGACCATGGAAGGATTGGAAGGCCAACAGATGGAGAAATTCTGGGAGAAACCTAGAAAGATCCTGGAGAAGAAGTGGAGAAGAGGAGTCTGTAAAGTGCAAAGGTGAAGATAGCTATTCGAGAAGTGATAGCGATGAGTCGGTCGATGGTAAATGGTTGAGTTGGAGAGAGAGGGGAAAGTATGACAGGAGGAAAGGAAATCCCAGGTATCATATGACATGGAGATGTCGAAATGATTAGAGAACAGTTGAAAGATAAGCCCAGTGCGAGGTATTTAAGTAATTTCGTGAGGCAATTTAACGAGGAAAATTCTGTAATTAAGGGTTATAGATATATACAATGATTTTATATTTTGAGTTAAGGAAATGATCACTAGGAGTGATCTTTGAATTAAGTTAGTCAAGAGCTACAGAAGGGCAGCTGTAGGAAATTTAGAGAAAATAAGTAGATGAGAAGTTAGTGGAACTTGGTGTTGAGATAAACAGACATGAAGTTCAGGAGTTATTTAAAAAATAAGTAGTTGTAGAGGTAAGATGTAGTTAAGGTTAAGATGCAAGGAGAGAATCCTTGTGGTAAGTGGTCAAGTGAAACCTAACTTTGGTAGTGAGGAAAATTTAAGGAAGTTAAACAAGTAAGAAGTTTTCTGGGAGCAGTCAACTATTACAGGAAATTCATACCAAACTGTGCGATGATAATGAAACCACTCACAGAATTAACCAAGAAAAATGCCAAAGTAATTGTTGAATGGACTAGTGAATTGGAGAGTGCATTCACAGAACTCAAGAAGGTGTTATCAGAAGCACCGATATTAAAACTACCAGACCTAAACAGAGAATTTGTAGTTAGAACAGACGCATCGAATGCAGCTGTAGGAGGTGTACTTATGCAAGAATACAATGGAGTGATGCATCCGGTGTCATATGTAAGCAGAAAGTTGAGCGACGCAGAAAAACGATATTCTGTAGAGGAACGAGAATGTTTAGGAATGATATTCGGGTTGAAGAAATTTAACAGGTATCTTTATGAAAATGTTTCCATTGCAAATTCAAACAGATCATTGTAGTTTACAATACTTGAAGACAGGTAATGTGAAGAATGATCGTGTGATGAGATGGAATCTGTTATTGCAAAACTACAAGTTTAGGATAAGATACATTAAAGGTAGTGATAATGTAGTGGCAGATTACTTAAGTAGAGGACTAGAATAAGCCAATTAGAATAGTCATAAGTAAGATAGTAACGTAAGATATGAGATGATAGGACAGTCTATCATTTCATGTATGATTACTAATTAGTTAAAGGATTAAATGTGTGTTGCTTTAAAGTATAAGTTAAGGGATTATTAAGTCAAGTTAATATATATATTTCACTAGTTAAAGTTGGACCAATTGGAACAGTAAATGGTTTTACTAGATAACTGATATATGTTAATATAAGTTGTGTAGATAAGAATATTGTGTAGTTAAGTAAGGAGTCATAGTATTTTAAGAAAAATGTATTATTTCTTTGATTGTGGGGGGTGATGTAATGATCTCCCAAACCACACAATGATTCCCAGCTACACAACATGCTATACGATGTTATAGTGTAGAGAAGAATCTATTCAGATTATATAATGTAGGATAGTAGAGCTACATAAATGTAACTTAATTAAAATGCCAGCAGCTAAGCCAGCATTGTAGGGATTAATTAATATTAGATAGAGGGGTTCATCATATCTACGCAAAGGACAGCAGACGATGTGGACTCACCTCATTGGTCAGGATGAACAGCTGATCAAAACCGTTATGGCGAAGCGGATGACGACTCGGTAACCAAGCAACCGTGGTGACGTGGCGTGGAGATGCGGCAGTTCGATTTTTGATTTCAACTGAACAAGACGTTCTAGAAATCTTGAGTGGATCGACTCGGTGGATGTTGGACTAAGTCGATGAGAGGGCATCGTTAGTCAGTACGATCGGTTTTGCGAAACGATCGATGCAGTTGAGTTTATAAGTCGATACGTTGGACAGCGAGGATCGAATAATTCGAGTGAAACGCTCTCGTAACAAACCGTTGCGAAGCGTGACTTTCCGTCATAGGAAGTCGACATTTGCGAAGCGATCTTGTCAACGGACTTAAGGAGTTATTCCGCGAGTGAAGTGTACGTTACTCTGGAGTAGTAAAGCGCACACTCGGGTTGTAACGACGGTCTCTTTGGGAGAGACATCATGCTACGAGAAGTCACGAGAACGGTAGACAGTCGAGCTTCGACGAGGGAGAAACAAGGCGATTTGCGAACGGATCTGCGAACTCATCAGATGAATAAACGGATGAAAGACAGCTTTTCCACGAGGAACAAACTGTGAGAACATTCCGTGCTAAAGGGTCTTACTGGGAGGTAGCAATAGGCAATAAAATCTAGATAGCAAAGATGCTGGCTAGGTAGGGAATAAGGCAAAGTAGACATAGGATAACTAGACAATGAACTGTTACATGCTTTAACTGATATACATTATATTCATATTCATTTAAATGCATACACAGGTGTTCTCTGTTCATTTCCCTAGTCAAATAGATAGGCCTATGCATATCCTTGTCCAGTAAAGACAAGATGAAACAAAACTAAAGTAGTCGTGGGTGTAGAACATAACACTAAGCACTCTTAGTATAGGGTGGCGCTACATAAACGAGTAACCAAATTCCTTACCAGTAAAAACAGAATCCAAATACATTCGGATTCGGACATTTACGCTACGCAGTTCTATGCGCCCACAAGTTTTTCCACAGTTTTTCTGGGAAGTTGTGACTGAACTCTGTCTTGACTAAAACAGTAACACAATTATAGCTGACTAATACTAAAGTTACATTCTATAAGGATCCACCCACCAAGCAAACATTTATAGAATGTTACTTGTTTTCTTTGCTCATCTAAATTGGATAATAAATTTGGTCGTGTTTGCTGAAAGTTAAAGCTACGTCAATTATTTTCGTGATATGGTTGACCTAATTATGTCATATGCGGGAATTACAGAGGAATCAAATTGTTGGAGGTCTGACTGAAGGTGTATGAAAAGATCATTGAGAGGCGTATCAGAGAGCGGGTTGAGCTACATGACAACCAGTTTGGCTTCAGGCCAGGGAGGGGTACAATAGATGCAGTGTTCATACTGAGACAGGTACAGGAAAAGGTTTTAGAAGGAAACAACAAAAGATACTGGACCTTCGTGGATATGGAAAAAGCTTTTGATAGAGTTCCAAGGGATGTCGTTTACTGGAGTTTGAGGAAGAAGGGAGTCTCGGAGGTAATTGTGCGCTTGGTAAAGTCAATGTATGAAGGTGCAAGAACATCAGTGAGGAGCAGTATGGGCAACACAGGAGAATTCGAGATACGAGTGGGTGTACATCAAGGATCGTGCCTGAGTCCTCTACTGTTTATTATTGTGATGGATGCAATATCAGAACATGTAAGGAGAGAGGTACGGTACCTTGGGACATGCTGTATGCGGATGATCTTATACTGGCGGACGATGCAGAGGCGAAGATGCAAGCACGTTTTACAGACTGGCAGATGGCAGTGGAGAGCAAGGGTCTTAAGATAAACATCAATAAGACAGAAACCATGGTCTGCTCAAAAACAACGGAAGCAGTTGAGATCAGAGACATTGCAGGAAAGTCACTGAAAAAGGTTGAAACATTAAAATATCTGGGATCGACCATGAATGCACAGGGTGGCTGCGAGCATGACATCAGGAACAGGATTAAGGTGGCTTGGCAGAAATGGAGAGAACTAACGGGAGTGTTGTGTGACGCCAAAATGCCAGGGATGAAGGGTTACTGGAGAGAACAGAGATGAGAATGCTACGATGGATACTTGGGATCTCACTGAAGGACAGGAAAAGAAATGTGGACATCAGAAAGAAGCTCGGGGTGGCATGTATAACTGACAAAGTACGAGAGACCAGGCTGAGGTGGTATGGACATGTAATGAGAAAAGAGGATGATAGCTGTGTGAAAAGAATCATGAATGCAGAGGTATATGGGCGCCGCAGTCGGGGACGACAGAGGAAGAGATGGGAAGACACGATACAACAAGACCTAAAGCTCCTCAAACTGAAGAAAGGAGATGCTCAAGAAAGAAACAAGTGGAAGAGAAGGATCCGAGTGGCTGACCCCTCTCCAAAGAGGGATTAATTCGAGCCTGAAGGGAAAGAAGAAGAAGAAGAATTATGTCATATTTTCAAACTTCTACGCATAACTTAAATAGGAATATGTATAAGGATAGAAAGCAAATTTGGTTTTAAAAAAGTGGCCAAAACTGGCTCCATTTGGCAGCAAATGCTCTAAAATCCGCCCCAGATTCCGCTGGGGGAGCTTACGACGATCCCTCAGACCTCCTTAGTCGTGGCCGAGTGTCCCAGTAGTCAATATCCCTTAAAATATGCACTGTATGACGGCGACCAATATATACCGCTAAGACAAGTTTCTTTCTCTTTGTAAGTACATGTAAACTTTTAAACACGAGAATTTAAGGAATTTTTCACTGAAACATCGATATTATATCTAAGTCTTTATCTCGACTGCATCGCAAAATGGCACAGCCACTCCTACACATGCACTGTCCGGACGCATCTGCTGACCTATGCTTGCATTAACATGCTAAACCGAAGCAGGTTTTAATTTCCCATCCTTGCCTGAAATCAAAGGTTCAGTATGTCCGGTTCTCAACAGGACAACTGCTATAGATGCGTTTATTTCAACTTGCTGAGAGCGATCACTAGGATAAGAAGATACCACGAGAAGAGCAGAACAAATTATGTTTAGAGTCGAAACATCAAAATACCACGATCGACATGATCGAATGTAGTACTGAGATCGAGAGACACGAGAAGAGATGCTTTGACAACATTCATTGAGTTATATTTAGGATAAGCAGATTGAAAAGGGCTAAAATTTGGAAACGGTATTACAGACTCTGAAGACGTACTAGAAATAGATGTTAGAGATGTCATTCTGATTGGAAATAGGCCTGTATTTAGTCAAACCTTCCTTAAAATAAGTTAGAATAGGTTTATTGACTATATATAGATGCGTCAAAAGAGCAGTTCAAAAGCTAAGGGAAAACGACTCCGCAAAAGGACAGATTTAATCAGACGAGTAGCGTGGATGAACAGGATTTAATAGGGGAATTTGCAATCGTCAAGTCGTGATGATTCATGTGGAACATTTCCAATGAGTCTTGCAACTTCATGGACTGTAACTGGAGGCATTTTACAGAGCTCATCGCCAGCGTGTTGTGTATTATGATGTTGCTGTTTTTAAATTAGAATTTGAGGCTTTGAGCTCACACAACATTTAAGCAATTGTACATAGATTTTTATCTTCAAGGCCATTAGAGTCATTGCAAAAAATCTTTGACAATGAGGGCGTTTGTTTACAATAATCCATCGATCTCGAGCGGTTTCAGGAATATCCTGCAGTTCTCGATAGAACTGCTGTCGATATGTTACGTTTAGTTTGCTCCACAACCTGCAAGCTCTTTGATAGGAAATTTATTCTGTAACTTTCCTGTTCAGTATACTTACAACAACATTTCAGACGACGATCTCGCATGGCTTGCTCCACTCTGGAGAAAGAAAGATGTTATGTTGTGTGTTATGTTACTTCAGCGCAAAGCTATTTCTTAGTTGGTTTTAAGGTCTTCTGTAAGCAATTACGAGCAGGCGCAACTTTATCCAAACTTAAACAGGACAGTATTAGGGAGTTGCTCTGAAAAGCACGCCTGCTGACTGGGCTTAAAGCACTTCTGTGTTGATTAGCGTAGGCTTTGTTGATTTACTAATTTTACTTGATCGGACAATTTGACAATGCAACTGGACGGTTGGTTGTACTAACTATTTGCCCTGTACCAGTGACGAGCTTGGTCAGAGATAATACCATGACTACGAGTAGACGTTCATTAGTACATGCAGTAATTGTGGACACAAAGTCCAAAAATTCCCGCATAAGGCGTGAATAGAACTATGACAGACGACAGATGTTGGTGATTATCAACCTGGGAGCATCTTTACCTATTCGGACCAACTGAAAGTCCTACGAGGATGGATGAAAGAAATCTGAAAGAGGATGCAGGGTGACTTGAACTGTAGAACCGTACGGTAGATGACTGCTGACTAGACAATGGCCTCGGTCAGGAACACCGTCGACAGGCAGATGGTGAACATGCGGAGCTAAGAAGCCTTCGTATACCACTCCTTGCTTGATAGGCTACATGACAATACGTGACATGAGGTCTGGTCTGACCAAAGCCATGTCATAAACCATTGCTGCTGTCTTTTCTGCTCTCGCTTTGATTATGTGAAATCGGTTCTTGCCAGTATCTTAGATTTTGAACTGAACAGGCTCCAACGCATCCAGAATTCTGTGGATCGCGTGGTTCTGTGTGCATCTTATTGTTCAAACAACTTAACTCATTTTCGGCCACCTGCCTTGCCTTCTTGTAGAATGAGATTTAAACTGGCCTATCTTACCTATAAAATCATTTTTTACAACGCCTATCTACCTTCAACTACTTACATTTCTTCCCGTACTCTGCAATCTTCGGGTATGAATGAGCTTTCAAACATCTGGATACTTATCTAATTACTCTTCACCTGGCAAATTACTTACCGCACCTCAGATTCGCATTTCTGTGACTGTAAGCACATTAAAATTTTAACAATAATCATAAAATTTGCATTTTACTACAGCTATTTATATGGAACAATTTAATTGGAACGAGAATGGAGTTTGAGTGTGTACAGGATTAAGTAAGTTTGATATAGCGCTTTTGTGAGTTACCTAAAAGTGCGTTATATTAAATGTCCTGATACGTACATACATGCATAGGTTCGTCGTTTCTCCCGTCCACAACGACGACACGCCTCATCGATGGAAGTGGTCTTAGGAAGTGCTCCTCCAATGACGTCTGCATCAGGTTATAGTACTTGTTCATTTCTTCACATTCCAAATCTTTAATCTGTTGACATTTTTGTAATCTAGCTTGTATGTTTTCGATATTAATGAAGAATAGGCCTACGTTCGAAGTTAACTTTTATCTTGGCTAGGATTTGAGCTCGTTGATACAGGTGTATTAATTCACTATACCAGGGCTTATTCTAACGTGCAGCTGGACACAAAGTGTGTAGTTGGGAAAGAAATTTGTGCAGTTAAAATTAAGATGTTGTGCAGTTACATTTTGTAGACCTAATTGTATTTATAAACTAACGAAAGTAGCTAATAATGGAATATTTAAACCAAGCTGTTGGTTCGCCGAGTCCGAAATAAGCCAAAAAAACGATTAGTCAAACGAGATTAAACGCAAGCAGTAATTGCAGTTGGCAGTTTGTAACATAAAAAAGTTAAAAACGAAACAGTTACGAATAAGTCGGAGCATAGGGCTTCCTTGCTTTCGTGGCTGCAACTTGGCAAGGCATAGACAAGAAAGATCGCAAATGCGTAGAGCATCTCCCAACTTCCCAATAGCTATTCCACACCGAGGCGGGCATAAATTAACTTCAGAGATCAAAATGCTTTTGGTTCTGCAACAGTGGCGGCGTTATCTTGAGTAAAAGATTCGTCGCATTCTGCCTATGCGCTTCAAGAAACTTAATATCCCCACAAAGCAACTTTGTTTTGCTGCTTTGTTGTGTCTTTCGTTCTTTGCGATCGTTTTTGCAGCCACACAAGCACGGAAGTATATAAGCAGAAGGAGCAGGAGAACGAGGAGGAGAAGAAAACTGAGAAAGAGAAGTAGAAAATGAGGAAGCAGAATAAGGAAGAGAAGAAGGAGTGACAGAAAAAGAAGATGAAGAAGGAGAAGTAGCAAACCAAAATGACTATACATGTATCTCACACCGATGTGGCTTATTTCAGAGATTTGAAACTCGGGTAGCACTTTTCGTATACGGGGATCTTAAATGGCCTGGCACCTACACAAACGGGCAGCGGTGGTAAAAGGTCTTAATCAATTCATTGAAAATTGAGCAGGGTCGAGGCCATGCGGTCGCTCTAGATAACGTGTACACTTCGCATTTTATCTCTGCATTTTATAGCATCATTTACAACCCTCTTAGAGTAGACGCTCCTTGCTATAGCCTGTGTATGAACATGTATCTGGGCATTCAGAAATCTTCTGGAAAGCTTCTTATATTGTTATATTTGTAAAATGATGCTAGAGTAATACATGAACGATATGCAGTGAAATCGAAGTTCTAAAACAGGTTCTAATTTGGCTCAAGTTCTGGATTTTTCTGATATGGGAACCAATCAAGCAGCTCCTTTGTTGGCAGTCGATGCAAACTCTCGGCTTATGCAGTGCTGTTGAAGATGGTGAAGAATGACAACAAGGCGTTTGCTGGAAGTCATATCCAAGTTGACAGTTGAATACCTAAAATTTGAAGATTTCTTGCACTTCTTAGAGTGGATTGCTTGGACATTATGTAGGTAGCTGCCAAGACCAAATTATCGCAGATCGTTGAGAGCCTCTTCTTAAGAGACAACCAATTCTAACTTAAAAGCTGCCTTAAATTTTCTTGTCACCAATATTTTTGGTTGTTATGCGGCATATATCTCCAGAATACATTTAATGAGGCATATTAGCCATACCAATGGAACAGTGAATCATCATATCCCCAATGACCCTGATAGTAGCAGAGGTCTGAGCTTTAAACATTGTAGCAGAATGGTAACTTAAAAACGCATGGTCTAGTGTATTGTACTTAAAGAGAACATGCAGAAATTTTTCAAGAGCACTCTCTGTACACATATCAGTATAACATCGTATGTACGAAAAGAATTTAAGAGGAAATGGTGGCTGTGACACGTGACAGCAGCCTAAGGAATCGGCGCCTTATATATGTGGCCGCGGACATGTATCCCTTGTGCCCTCTTCGTTTTAATACGTTGCTCATTTTAGTTGTATTTTGCAGTGGCATAGCTAGGGAGGGCGAGTGGTGCGGTCGTACCGAAAAATATCCGGATTTTTTTCTAAAAAACATGTCACATCACTACATGAAACCCAGTTCTGTCCTTTTTGTCAGTTTGTAGGTCATTCAGACCTAACTTCGAAAATTCTTTTTCTGATTACTTACCGAACCTGCCTGCATGATTCCCGGTGCAAAGACTTCAAGGTATACCCCCTTTTTCAAGTTACCCCCCGGTAATCTGAAATCGAGTTGCGCTGTTCACATTACCCCCATCTGATTTAGCTAAAATGATAGATTCTTATGGCTACATTCCCTACAACTCATGATACGTTACTTTATTGAATAAAACACATGAAACGTAAAAGGATTAAAAGATTGAAAGTTAGTCTCAATATCAGGTAATGTGAAGTGGGGGTAGGCCTAATCTGAAATTGCTACACCGAGTTTCATGACGTGTGCTGAAATTTGACGGCAGTATGACATGTATTTCAACAGATTCACTTTATGTTAACACTGAGTGGTGCTTGGTGTATCGTGATAGCAGTTACAAAGGTTACTAGAATATATTAGTACTAATGAAGCTTCTGATTTTGATTTAAGGTTACTATGAATCTGATGACTCATTTGATACACAATATAATCCTACGTATGCATGTATGTCTCCGGACAAAATGTCAACTTACATGTATTCGGATGCCGAAACGAAAGAGAAGTCATCGAAAGAGCCAAACTACATGACTCTAGTTACTCTTCAGACTTTCTCTGGCCAGTGGATGCTGAATGCAGAACTTGCTGCAGCCATGAACACTACTTTGGCTGCACTGCAAAGTGCGACCCCTATAAAGGTACTTAGCGAAATCATTGTAAATTTCACTGGCGTGTGAGCAAAAGAATACCATGACTAATTCAGCCCATCCGACTAAATACAAACCCTATTAAGTAGTATTGTGGTAAAAAACATCTTTTTTTACCCAGTATTTAACAGTAGGCTAGAAGGTAATTTGAGGCGTAGAACCAAAACAGTAAGCTTATACATGATATTCATCTCAAATCATTTGTCCATTTGTTAATGCAAATGGTGAACCCAATCTAAACACTTTTCCATTGGTTAAAGTCTATAATTATATCAGAGAATTATAGGATTTGGTAAGGGTTTAAATTATCTTCATCTTTGCATGGAAGGTTTTCGTTGCCAATATTATTGCTATTGCTCACCTCACATGTTTCATTATTCAAGTAATATGCTTGAAATGAAATAGTGACCTGAAAATCTGTAGGCGAGTAAATTCATCAGATAAATTTTAAGAAAAAAAGCTAAAAATTTAGGCAAATCGCAGCAACAAATCCTGAAAAAATATGAAATATTTCATGCATACCATGCCGAGTTTACACCCTAAATTCTCCTACAAAACCAATGCATGTGTTATGGTTAAGCTGTTTGCACTTTGGATATTTGTAATATCGCCAAATTTGTAGACAGAATTTGGTGTGGCGTAGGCTGCTGCCATACGAATAACATTGGGTCGTCATTATATTAAATTCGACTGTTTAGTTTCTAACCATAAACTTATGTTTGAGAGTTTGTTTGAATTAGGTGATCTGGATTGCTACTAAAATTCATCGTAATTTGAATGGTGGATTAAATTATGTTCAGTTACATTGACTCGTATATTTTCTTCTTTAGACTTTGGCTGTCTGGGCCACAGTTCTGGCTCTTACTTACCTGGAAGTAAAGTTTGGTGATAAACGAGACGAATGGGAGATGGTGGAAAGAAAAGCGAGACAGTGGCTTGATCTTCAGGATCGAGAGGGATTTTCAATCGAAGACCTTCTGCAGAAGGCAAAAACTGTTGTTGACCAATCGTAGAACACCGTCGTCTGCATATTTATTCTGATTGACACCTACATTTTGAACTTAACTGCATGCGTTGGCCTAACTTTAGTTTCTAAAGACTTTGTTTCTTGATTTGCTTCAAAAATGTTCTGTAATCAACTTCCCATTTGCATAATACGGTACGCGGATCGACTCCCGTAACCTCCCTCTAGGGCGGCGCCTAGCATGGCTGCCAAACCGTGTGTTTAATTATAAGATATTGATTGTACTTTCTTGTTTCAATGTAATCTTACTGCGTCTGTCGGTTTGAAATAATGAAGAATATAATTATTATTAATTATTATTTAATAAGGCTCATGCAGTTATAACTCTATGCGACGTCTATATAATTCTCTGTTATAGTCGGTTCACAAGAGTTGTGTTGTAATTGGTTTGTATATCTACGCTATGTGATTCTCCCTTCGTGTATACGATGCCCTTGAGCATCGATACTGTCCTTGCTTGTGAAGCCTAAGCATGTTAACTAGCGGCATATGTTGCTATTGAAATAAACGAACAATTGTTTTCATTTAGGCCTACCACGTGGCAAAATTCAGAGACAGAATGATAAAAACGAACCGACAGAGGAAACGTAATAAACTTACGAATGACAATTATTTTTCGTAATTCAGAATTACAGATAAAAACAGCAATTGATTTTACGCGACCAGGATTGGCTTGCAAACTTCGTTTCCCAAGTAGCTTCTCATCTAACCGGTAACGTAGCATGTAAATAATGTGACAAACTGCATATATGCCTCGTTATTCGCGTCCCACAGGCTTTCCACTCCAAACTGAAGTCTCACCTCTTCAAGAATTGCCACCCTAATCCATCCGATCCTCTACCTTCCAAGCTTTCGCATACTCTGCTCTGCCTCTCTCTGGTCTATCTGGCAACCAGACTCAGACCTCCTGTGGATTTCGATATCTGGACGACTCCGATACGAGGCAGCGCTCGTGAGTAAGCTGGTGCTTTGCGCTTAGCTTTAGATTAGCGCTTTAGAAATTTTGAGTTTACATTTACATTTACATTTTCTAACTGTTTTAGTTAATTTTAGTTAATTATGATTGACTGAATAATTGGTAGTTTGAATTATTACACGAATATTGTTCAGTTATCAGCGTCGATGAGTTGTTTTAATTTAAGGGTTTTAATGTTTTCGTAATGCACAATGCTTTCAGTTAAGGTTGAATTGAGGTCTCTTGTATGTTGATTGTATTTGTGGAGCGTTTCAAACTTGTCTTATTTCATGCCCTTGAATCGACGTTCAACAGCCCTCGTGAATAAGCTGGTGCTGGATGAGTTGGATTCAGAGTTTAACGACATCTTATATGACAACAGAGGCCGCTGAAGTCGACAGAAATTAGTTTGGCATCAACTATGCAGCTTTGACTCTGTAAGATCTTTGCTTTTTACGCTAAGCTTGTTTTCTGCGCTTAGCTGACATTTTTGAGATTACGATTACAGTGTGTTGTGGTTTATTTGGAAGGTCTTCGGATCGCTTCTCTGCGGATCGTAACTATGATGTACTCTATTTTAAGGAGAGTTATTTCTCGACCTGTAGTAATATATAATCTGTACCCTGAGATTTAAATAGCCCCATATAAATGAACAAAATAATGTGTTGAAGAATCTTGCTCGATTAGAACGTTTTAGAATTAGTCGACTTGAAGCTGGGCACAGTCATCATTAAAATTCTTGAATACATTTGCATAATAATTTTAAATGTTTACTTGCCTAGATGTATTTAAATTTAATTGTATGTTGCTAGATTTGCTTGGGCTAAATAAATCGTAACAAACAGAATTGTATACAGTATTTTTATGCTATACTTTCATCTTTCTAGGCTATGAAATTTTTTAGATTACGATTATGTAACAGGTATTGTCGACTTTTCTTCTCAGAGATTAAATAAGCTTCTATACTGACCTAAGCCCTTCGTGCACTCGATTTAAAAAACTCAACTCTGAGGCAACAATCTTCGTTTTGGCTAAATGGTGCTATCTATAGACATGAGCACCAGGTCATTCACAGGCGCTTTGAGAGAGAGAGAGAGAGAGAGAGAGAGAGAGAGAGAGAGAGAGAGAGAGAGAGAGAGAGAGAGAGAGAGAGAGAGAGAGAGAGAGAGAGAGAGAGACAGGGAGGCAGGGAGGCAGAGCGAGCGAAAGGGAGGGGAGGAGTGAGGAGGGAGGAGGGAGGGAGAAAGGGAGAGAGAAAGGGAGAGGGAGGGAGAGGGAGGGAGGGAGAGTGAGAGGGAGAGAGAGGGAGGAGAGAAGAGGGAGGGAGAAAGTTGAAGCAAAGCGGGTAGTAATTGTAATCACAGATTTGTATAGCGCCTCTTGAAGAAAGACTTATCAGAGGCGCTCTCGACCTAACTACGGAAACCCAGGATCAACGAAAATGGTTATCAAGCGCCAACGGAATAGAAGTAAGAAAGACCGAGAAGCGCATGTCGTCAGAGCCTCGGTAACCAGGCAGTTAAAGCAACCACTGAGAAGCTTCTGTGCTGCGCTGTGGATATTCTGGCTAAAGGAACAACCAGGTCAGCGAAGAAATCTACGGCCAGAAATGGATGAGCCCGAGACGTACATCTCCTTAGTATAAGATGGAGCACAGCCCGCCCAGGCAATTATACGCATAAGCATTACGATACAATGCTCAGTGCGTTGTGCGTCGGCAACCAGCTCAATTCCTTTCGCATGAAGCGGGAAGAAAAATAACAAAAGAAACCATGCAGGATCCGATTTTTACAGTACTAATGAAGTAATTAATATCTCATAAATAGTATCTATGGTTTATGAAGTAACTCGCTCTGTTCAGTCGCTGTAAAAAGATTTGAAAATGCATCTGTATTCACCATGCAACTTCATTCATGGTATAAAATTGCCGAAGTCAATAAACTGCGCAGAATCGGCACCATCCAACATGGCCGTGTGACTGTTTGTGCCTGTCTGACACTTTGATCTCGACCGGGAACTGAATCTGCTTTTAATTACCCGCCAACAGAATTTGTTTCCACTGAACTCTGTGAAGTATACCTGGTTCATGCAACTTGGCTTTTTCTTGGCGTTGAAGAAACCTGGACATTAATTATGATTACGCTCTGCACATTACATAGGTCGTAAACTTATAACTCAATAGTCTGCATATTCACAACCTCAGCCAATGATTATATACCCTCGGATGAGATTGAGCGAAACTTGACTCAGGAAGCCAAATTTAGACTAAGAAATCGAAATGAAGTTTTCTGTTGGAAAGTCTCAAAATCCGATATCTATATAGGCTGCATCAAACGTTTCTTTTAGCAAAACTTTCTGTTAAAAATAATTATAGAAATGTCCTCGGCGGAATTTTCTTGCAACCTGAAAAATAATAGATGTCCAAATTTATTAAACGAGATAATTGTTGCGAAGAATTTTTGTCGTAATCATAATTATAAACAAGTTTCTGCCCAAGCATGGGTATGAAGTGTTAGCGACTTCATTTTCTTAGCCTCAGCATATGAGGACAGGTGGCCAGTCCTCTCCCTGCCGTCTCATCTTCCCACTGACGTGTACGGTCACATGTAGGCCTACTCATTATAGCTGAATTGGCTAGGGAGCGCAGGTGGAGTAGAAATCTCAAACCAAATTCTGCTCTGACGAGTTTTTGAACCCCCGACCTCTCGATTGACAGTCCAGCACGCTGACCACTAGGGCCTACACGATAGAGCACCACTTATTGATAAAATATATATCCTGATGCAACAAACTCGTAAGTAGGCCCATTTGGTGTGACCAGAAGATTTTTAATTTTTCGAAACGTCACGTTCTAGTCTAAGTCTTAAACCTGAAGACAAAATATTTTTCAAAAGTATTTTGAAAATACAAAATAAAATAGTATTTTCTACTTTGAAAGTAGAAATCTCTTTCAAAATACTGTTGTGCAAATCCCAATGAGAAGTCAGTTGCAGTTGTGAAGACGACAAGAAACCAGAACGTTTGATAGTGAGACTAGACAGTCTGAGGCATGTTAACTCGGATTATACTTTTTTCAGATTCAGATTGTTTTATTGATCACCATGTAAGACAATGCATTTCCAAACAGTCACATACAATGCAGTCTTGTTGTCCTCGAGACCAAGGTTTTGTTGTCCTCGAGACCAAGGTTTTGGTCTCAAGTGCACTTGGTCTTGGTCTCGCAAGACCAAGACCAAGACCGGCTGTCAATATAAGCAGTCATTTAACAAAATGTAAGGATTTAAAAAATTTATCCAATAATTACTGATACAATTGCCTTAGTATTTACATGGTGTGAATGAGGCTTTACTGTTGTTTTGGACAATTATTTTGACTTCCGGTTATTTACCATAGAATGATTTCAAAATAGACTCACGATTTGTACATTTACAACAGGAAAGCTAGAAGAACATGGTGGAGTCCAACATCACCAGTCAATCCACCTAACTGAACAGACGTCTCTGACTTATGCCTAAATAAAGAATTCAGTCTTAGAAGGACTGAGGCAAAGTCTGATCGTTACCAAAAACAGAGACAAGTAATTGGAGAACCGAATGAGACGAGAAGCCATCGAATGATAGAAATATTGATTGATACCATTTCCCTTTAATTTACCTATGTCACTATGTGTGGTGTTCGTCTCCTTCACCATTAATCTTTCGTCTGGCGACAGATTGCTGGTTTGAAAACTGACCCTCCCTCGTCATGAAGGAATAGGCCGCCGTCCAGTTCTGTTTTTATCTCCTTACTATCCCACCTTGGCTCACCATCCCTCACCGATATCCGACTGGAAAGAAACTTTTGTTGGCCCTGGTTCCTTCCACCTTCTGTTCCTCCTCCTCGTCCTCCTACTCCTCCTCCTTCTCCTCCTCCTTCTTCTTCTTCTTCTTTTTTTCTTCCTCTCCTACTCCTGTTCCTCCTCCTTCCTCCTTCCTCTCTGGCTCTCTTTCTCCTCTTCTTTCATCTTCTTTTTTTCCCTCTTACTACGAAAATTTGTGAGCCCTGGTTCTTTCTACAGTCTGTTCCTCCTCCTTCCCCTCTTTTTCTTCTTCTTCTCCTACTCCTCCTTCCTCTCTGGCTCTCTTTCTCCTCTTCTTTTATCTTCTCTTTTTCTCTTTCTCCTCCTCCTCTTCCGCTTTCTTCGCATCTTCCTCTCCATTTTTGTCTATCTTTTTCTCCTCCACATATTCCTTTTCCTCCTCAGCGTCTTCGCCATCTCCAACATTCGCTGCTGATGTAACTCTGTCTTCTGCGAATCGAGAAGCCGCAGCCGAGTTGAAGGAATCATTAATAAGCTGACGAGGTTGCAGCGGCAGAGGACTCTGAGAGGAGGGCGTACTCCGCATCTGATAGGCTAGTTTGGCGGCGTCGAGATGATCACTTGGAAACTGATCGGCTAACTTGCCAGAGCCAGGATCTCTGGTTGCCGGGCGGAGACGGGCGAAAGAGACAGGCTCAACTAATAAACCCGAGTCCTATTATCTACTCTACAATGGAGAATGTTAATCTCGGTTTATTCGAGTTTTTATGGTCTGTATAGTAGAACCTTAAGTCAGCGCCAATTAGGACGATCGCTAAGCAATTGCATCGAATTTTACACCAGAGCTGTTGTATTCGTCCATTGTATAAAACCCATAAAGACGGAGACCTGTGACCTATGGTTGACGTTCGCGTTGAAGTTCTTACGGGAGTTGGAAGAAACGCTTATGCAGGAGAGTTTTAGAAAAGTTTGAAGGCTCGAATTTTTATTAGAAAATGGATTTTGTGATCAACGAATCTATCCGAAGCTGAACATTGGACTAACCAAGAATGGAACGATCCACTACAGGTATAGACATGCATATAATCATTCATCTATACATACATACATACATGCATACATACATACATACATACATACATACATACATACATACATACATACATACATACATACATACATACATACATACATACATACATACATACATACATACATACTAGGGACCTGCGAAGCTTCGATATTCGATTCGAAAACGAATCGGGCGGCGGTATTCGATTCGATTCGAAAGTGATGTCATGATTCGAAAAATTTCGAATCGTTTTTTGGGAAAATGATTAGACTTGACGCACTTTGTTGACAACTAATTGTTGTAATTCTTTACTGCTCGTGGAATTGTTGTTGAATTTCTGCGTGCAACGCGGCACCCGACGACAGCAAACCCTCTGGCACGAGAATGGTGCTTATAATTAGAATATTATTTATACTCCGCTTCGATCAGAGGTAGGCAACATACGACCTGCGGGCCAGATCCAGCATCTGGGACCTTTGGACCGGCCCTTGACATTACTTTTTTTATTAGCATTGTACCATAAAAGTTATTCTGCAATATTTATTTGGAGTAAAATTAATATTGTCTCACTTTCTGGGGCAAATTAATCTGCAAAAATTAGCCTGCGATTGGCATACGACCCCAGAGCTGCCCTTAAAATCTTAGGGCGGTTCTCTGTTAAAAAGAAGTTGTCCATGCCTGGCTTAAATGTATGTACACCAAAGTGCGGTTATGCAATTGGTACAATAAAGAATATACTTACTTACTTACTTAACTCATAAATTATTTGTGTTATTGTTAATTCTGTTACTTAGCTTAATGTTTAGTTTAATTGATTTTTAAACTGCAGAAAAGTTATTAATATATTGATACTGACAGTGGTACGCATGTGCTATCAAGTGCACATCACATGAATATCAAACATGGTACCCGCTGATTCGATTCGAGATTCGATTCGAATTTGAATCTTTACCCCCGATTCGATTCGAGATTCGATTCGACGAAAAATTTATGATTCGCAGGTCCCTAATACATACATACATACATACATACATACATACATACATACACTTAAATGCATACGTAAGTACATACACACGTTGGGAGATACATACATACATACATATACATATTCATTCACACATGCATGCGTACATAGAATAACATACGCAGATATATACACAAATACACACATACATACATGCATACTTACATAACATATATGTACGCGCATACACATATGTATACATACATGCATGTATGTACGCATACATGTATGTAGGCGTATACGTGTATTGTCATCCGTTGTTTCAACATCATGGTTTCTATTCTTTGTCCATCATCTAATTTGCGCGTCTTAGAAGAAGAGGAATAAGAGCAGTTTCTCATACGCAGCCATGGGTAAGAAGTGTTAGCAACTTCGTTTTCTTAACCTGTGTATATAAGGGCGGGTGACCAGTCCTCTTCCTCGCAGTCTCATCTTCCCACCGACAATCCGACTTGGCGAACAAACGGGTCACTAATGGAACACATTAGAAGACAAGCGCAATAGGAATACTGAAAAATATGCATTCTTTATATTCCTTGTGCGAGATATAAGTGTACAATGTCTTAGTCTAAAAATCTAAGGCTACAGTCTAAACTGGTCATTTGAATATATTTTCGGACTTAAATTTATATAGAACTTCAGGTGTAGGCCTACAGTTACAACATAATAACACAGGCCTCGAATGCTTGTTTCTGTAGTTGATCATAGTTGATTTTCCACGTTCAGGTACTATTAATGTAACAAAAATGTGGTGGTGGCATAGGCTAGTGCAGCTAATTTATACAGCATTACAAGAAAAAGCGCATAGGACGCATAGAATTTTTTGTTTGTGTTTTCGCAATTTTGTAGGCCTACACCTGAATTAATTACGGAACATGACGTTTGGTTTGCTCCACCTGAGTCGGTTATCGTCGTTGTCACTTGTCAGTTAATGTAATGCAGAAAAAGTTCCTAATGTGAATAGTGTTAGTGCTATGCAATGTAAAATCTCCGAAATTTCTCAGCGTCACATTAAAGCTGCTTTAGCGAGACTGTCTGATATCCACGCATTGTAAATAAGCTAAGCCATGATCTGAATTGCGTCTGAATGCTTTTAGGTAGAAGCAGCCTATCTAAGTCATCTGTTACATTACAGTAACTTGCCTAATTATATTGCCTGTGCAGTTATGTGAGTTGCTGTTTAACGACACTGTGTCATAACGCAGATGATTAGAGTCGCCCTCCTCCTTTCTCCAGGCTTGGGACTGACACTGGCAGTTAAGCAAACAGCCTTCGTTTTAAAATCCAAATAGAGCAGTGGAATTTCGTTGCGAAAGGTGACTGACTAGTGACTACTCCTTGGCTGCCTTCGCTTCTCATACCGTGGCTCCTGGAGTTAGTCTTTGGAATCCGACACTTGATGGACCACTGCTGCCCCCCCCCACCACCACCACCAACTCTAGTCCTAGTCATAGGATTCGGGGCCTAGTCATAGGCCGCTCAAATCTATTAGCACGTCTAATCTCCACACCGCAGGCATGTGCGCACGTACGCGCATGTATTTCAAAGCAGCTAATTAGGCGTAAATTGGATGTGCCGTCCACAAGTCAGAAATACACCCTATAAACACACAGGTACACACATATACATACACACACGCACACAAGCGCGCGCGCACGCACACACACACATACACACACAAGCACGCACATATATATTTATGTATCGTGCATGTATAGATAAAGCAGAATTATACATCACTGAAATCCTCGTCCAGCTGTTGGCTATAATTGCCGAGTAACTCATCTGGGGTGGAATACTGCAGCAGTGAATGCTGCTGCAGCAGGCACCAGTGGTAGGAAGACGAGAGGGAGAAGGAGGAAGAAAAGAAGATGCGGAATGGGAGAGGGAAGAAGACAAGAAGATGCGGAATGGGAGAGGAGGAATAGGGATGGGAAAGACAGAAAGGATGGGGCTGGGTAGAAGAGGATGGGTGGGGTAGATAACTGCATGAGAATGCGTGTCGAAAGGCATGTGTACTTTAATGTGCATGCAGGCATCGTTTGTGTACATTAACAGACATCCGTGCATGCACATATATACGTTAACAAATTCAACAAATGCCGCTATATAAATAATCTGTTGTTGTGTTGTGTCTTTAGTGGGCGCTTTACCGCAGCTGAGGTCCAGTCGTCAACCGAAAAGTAAGCAACACTGAAACCTAACAAGTGAACTAAATTTTTGACTCACATTCCGAGATTCTTTAAAACATGCAATATCAATTAGGCCTCAACCTCGGGTCACAGTAGAGGTTATATAACCTTTCCTCCAGATTAAAGAATGTGCGTTCAGGTTAAAGGTTGCACATAAATACATTTATAGTCCATACGAACGTTCATGCATACATACGTGTACATAGATACATGAGCACGTACATTTTGCATGTATGTATGCATGCATTGCAAGTAGGCCCTATCTGTGCGTTGCATACGAATATAAGTCATGGGTTGAAATTTGTTGTTTTGGGTTCACACTTAAGGTTTTAGTTTTAAGCTAAACATAACTGGTTGAGGTTTAAAATTACGGATTTATAATGTATATCGTAGACCTATCATTTTAGAAAGACAGACGAAGAGTTGTGGAATGAGATTAAAGACTAATGATTAGAAGAAGGAGACGTTAATGCAAAAATTCCTATTGGAATTGGTTAATTCTGTTGTTATCATCTCGACCGTTGCCTTCTGCTGCACAGTGGCGGGCTGGCCTTTGTACCCGTGGCATCAGCATGCGTTGCCCCTAGGGCAGAAAGGAATTATTTATACGTCGATACAAAAATATTTTAAGTATGCAAAACTTCCAAAACGATCAACAAACTACTATTAACAACGATTTTACCACAGTCGATCTATTTAATACTCTTATAATGCTGCATTTTATGGGCCAGGTTCGGCCTGAGGCCCTTGCATGATGGAAATAGCAAGGCCCCAAATGGTCCCAGCCCTACTCTGCTCCTGCATGTGGAGATATTCTAGTACCGCGCTTCCGCACACTAACTCGACTTCATCATGCCTTCTTCTATCTTGTCCCTTCCACAGGCCTACTGTTGCATTTGACTTTGTTCAGTAAACATTTTAAAGCTGTCTTAAATGCACATGTCTAGATTAGTTAGGTTGTCATGCGTGTAGCTGTTTCGTGTGGAACATATAAGGCGCTATGCAAAGTGTGCATTGATACGTGCATACGTACACGAAACATGCATGCATACATATATACATACATGTACATGCATACCTGCATACATACAAGGCCTACATTTTATAGTGACGATATGTAACTGGAGAATCGCTTATAATTTCCCATAGAATTTACGCGAATTTTTTCATGGCAAGTGAATTGACCTGGAGAACGTTCGCCTGTCGAAGCGTCGAAGAATGTCCGTTGGAAGCGACTGCTATGTGCAATTAAGCTGACGTTTCTTGTTAGTGATCGGCAGCTGTTCAGGACGATCAACGGATGCGGAGGAATCGCTATAAAGCTGCGTGGATGAATTCCACGGGTTTAATACCACTAGGTGTTTGTTCGATGGATTGTCGAGTCATGGAGCCATGCATCCAGCAGCTGCATTTCGATTCAATCGACAACTACGAATGATGTTACTACAGCTGTTGCTGCTGCTGCTGATGATGATAATGATGTTGATGATGATGAGCATGTACTAACGGCATTCCGCCGGAGAGCTCAATCTGTTAGCTAATGGACAGTCAGTACCTCCATGAACGTTTCTTTAAAGTCGGACTCCAACTTCTTCTTCCATTCATGCTTGCTTATAGCATTGGAAGAAGAGAAACGCTAATACTGTATACACATGGTTTCACTGAGAGGAATGAAACCATGGGTATACAGTATTATATAGGTTGAGCACAGGTTGAGTGGCGCCATAGCAAGTACTGTGTGATGATGATGATGATGATGATGATGATGATGATGATGATGATGATGATGATGATGATGATGATGATGATGATGATGATGATGATGATGATGATGATGATGATGATGATGATGATGATGATGATGATGATGATGATGATGATGATGATGATGATGATGATGATGATGATGATGATGATGATGATGATGATGATGATGATCATAGGCGTAGACTCTGGGGGGTCAGCCGGGGCACGTGCCCCACCAATAATTGAGGAGCCGGGGCAATGCCCCCCCCCCAAAAATCGAGAGGAGAATTTCTTAAAAAATTAAAATATTATGTTTCAATATAGACAAATTTCTTCAGAAACAGAAAAACAGAGACAAATAACTGAAATACTACCAGAAATTCATAATGAAAACAAAGATTTATTTTTATCTTCAATATCTTCAATATGAAACAAATTTACATGTAAGCAAATCGCCCCATTTCATACGCATTAACGTAACACCGGAAGCCTTTGCTGACTGTCCAGACCAGAGGTGAAAAACGTTTTTTTTTCGGATTTTGGTTTTAAACAAAAAAGGAAAAGAAATCCAAAAAATTTGTTTTTTGTTTTGTTTTAAAAATAAATTTCTTATTTTTTTTATTTTTGTAGAAGTTATCTTACTAACATTGATTTAATGATTTTTAATTTTCGGAAATCTCAACTGAATTAAACTGAGTTGGGGCTCTTGTTCATGCCATTTTCATGATTTTTATGATCCGAAATCCGAAAATCTTAAAAACAACAAAAACTATAAAAATGCAAAAAAAACGCAAAAAAACAACAAAAACAACTTTTCATCTTGAAAAAACTTTTTGCCCCTCTGGTCCAGACTCCTTGCCCCTCCAATATTTTGGACAAGTTTACGCCAGTGATGATGATGATGATGATATTAGCGACTTCACTTTTCTTTGCCTTGGCAATTGAGGGCGGGTGGCCATTCCTCTCACCGCCTGAACTCCCCTTCGACAGCGTACGGTCAGTCTACTCATTATAGCTGAGTTGGCTAGGAAGCAACAAATTTATGTCATGTCTTGAACCCCCGGCCTTCCGACACGCTAACCACTAGAGTGTGTGCATGGTACATTAACCCTCGTTCAAAAGGATGAACGAGGTAATGCTTCGTTTATTGCTCATCACCCTGACCTCAAAGCACCTGCCCGAGGGTTATGAGTGTTCTTTCATCTTCTGTGGCGAAGATACGGTTACAGCTTTCCACCAACTGGGATATGCTCCCTTAGTAACTTTCATCGCGATTCGAACCTGAAACGCATAAGCGAAGGCCAACGTCGCTTCATCACAAAACTAAAATGTTTCGTGCTCTCTCTAGACGATGTATGATCGTACATTGCCATTTACCACAGCACTCAGCGATATGCACTGTGAGACTGCAAGAATAAGGAGTTCTAACGAAATGTGAAATTGTAGCTACGGCGTAATTCTTCAGCAGATTAACGTTAATTCAACGACTTGACAGCAACCATTTATTCAACCATTTTACTATAGTTAATACGTCCACACAGCGCGATATAATAGACGGATTTTTGTGCGAGACGACGGTCGTATATTTTCCTGTAGTTTTGCACTTTCCAACGTTTTATGCTTTTAGGTGTAACTTGAAAGCACTTTCATGTGCTGGCAGATGAAAATGTCTATAGTAGTGCGATAGTGTGGGAGAGTGTGTTTGCACGCGCATGCATGCATAAGATTTCGACAGAGGTCATAAACTGTCTCATTTTCTATTCAATAGTCAATATGCACTCTTATTCGCCGGTTAATAGGAATCTGACCTGTCTCCCTCTGACGCGGCTTTTGTGTGGCGCTGAGAAATTTCGAAGATTTTCATTACATTTAAATTACATGCAGCGGCAGATTTATTTTAAAAAAAACTGCCGTTCTGTTAAAATATTTAAAATGGTTCAAATTAAACAATTTAATTTGAATTGTGATGCAGAAGATGTCTTCACCCGAATTCCTTCTTATTCTGGAGAATTCAGCTTCAGAAAACTCACTAAGACTTAGTCAGTAGACAGAGGACTGCGTAACACATATATAAATATATAATACGTAATACGTTGATAAATATAATATTATGATACGTAATACGTAGATAAATATATAATACGTAATATATATATATATAAATATATCATACTTAATACCTATATAAATATATATTATATATATATGCACCTATGCATTGTGCATCTACATTACGTTATACATTATGCGACCTTTGCTCCCATCAACCACATCCATTCGATGTTATCCACACGAATCGGTAGAAGGTCGGAGAGACAGAGAAACATAGAGAGAAGAAGGAGGAGCAGGAAGAGAAGGAAGAGAAGAAGGAGGAGCAGGAAGAGAAGGAGAAGAAGAAGGAGGAGCAGGAAGAGGAGGAGAAGGAGGAGGAGCAGGAAGAGGAGAAGAAGAAGAAACAGGAAGAGAAGGAAGAGAAGAAGGAGGAGCAGGAAGGGAAGGAGGAGATGATGATGATCTAGTTGATGATAGAGAGAAAAGGAGGGCAAGAGAATAAAGAAGATAGAAGAGTAGGTGGAGGAGGACCATATAGGAGGAGAGAAGGCGAGAACGGAAGGGGGTATGGATGAGAATAAGATGGATGAGTGGGGTATTATAGACGGTGTATGAAGAGATGCATCGCGTGGCTTCAGTCCGTCAGCGTCAAATGCCAGAAGTTATAAGACGTCGACGGACGAAGTTAAGCGAATGATTGATGACTGAGACTCAGCGAGTGACCCCCACCCCCCCCCCCACCCACCCCCACAACATATCAAACGCCGACCATCAGAGCGCAATAATCCACCGAAGCGACCCATGCATCACTCCCTGTGGAGACAATGCTCCATCTCACCTCTCCATCCAGCTCCAATACCTCAGAGAATATATATACATATATATATGTTATATGTTATATATGTGTGTTTAGTGGAGGGAAAATATATAGACATATATTCAGTACATGTATACTGTATACACACATATATACATGTACTGAATAGGCATACTTACCTTCGCTATGTGGGCCTATTCACCTCCTACCGGCTGTGTACCTTTGCTGTGTCTATACTCATGCTAAACTAATCTAAAGCGAGGAGCCGAGATTATGCTCGCAAGTGCATTGGCTCTATCTAAATTGGCTGCTTGTTTTCCAACATACGAACGAGATAAATCTTTTCGCGATCTTCTTCTGCGAAGCGGATCCAATATCAAATCAAACCATGGCAGGCCGTGCAACAGAATATATGCTCTGCCGTAGAGGCACCGTTTTGCACTCGGATATCCACGCTGTGGGTGTTTGTATCAGCGAGTGTTCGTACCTGTATACGTGTATATATACGTGTGTGTGTGTGTGTGTGTGTGTGTGTGTGTGTGTGTGTGTGTGTGTGTGTGTGTGTGTGTGTGTGTGTGTGTGTGTGTGCATTCGTTGCGGTGAGCAGCACTAAATGCTTAAGCGTTCCTGAGAATCTCTTATCGTAGTGCTATTTAATTCTTTTGAGCGCAAACTTCAACATTGGAACCATGGAGACGAACCGAAAGAGATATTTTTAGTAGTCGTAACCGAAACAAGAGTCGAGACAGACGCCGTGGTTTCGATCGTAACCGACACTGAATCTTGTATACAACCGAATTGACCGATTGACGCTGATGTCAAAACAAATGTGCGTATGTAACGACGATTGGGGAGCAGTATACTAGGGAACCCCCATCGAGGAATTGGGGGAACTTCCTTTTGTTTATCAAAATCTAAATATTTCTTTTGTGTTGCCTGAATATATCCTGTCTGTGTAGATAAACGAAATGAAATTCATATCCAAACCCGTACAGATACATATGCGTCCGTAAACACAAGAAGAGGGTAACCGTAGCCTATACACGTACTGACTGTGGCTTGATTTTTGGTGAGCCATCGGTTGATGCCTACGCGTTATAGAATTTGCTCACCGACAAGTCATAATATACGGGGGATTCGAATTATGTGGAATCCAGCAACAATGCAGAAACTACAAACTCAGTGTTTCAACAGAATTTCGTCCAGATATAAACCAATTTGCAGTCGGTAACATAAGAAGTGAAACAGTGGGAAAAAGGAGCGGCATAAAAGCTAAATTTTATGCTGAGTCCAACACCAGTCCCTTTTTCGCAACAGTCGTCTGTACATTTGTACGTTCTAAACAACTGATACAAAATTTAACTGTTATTTTATTTTTTTCTCGCAGTCACACAGAAAGTGATCGGTGTAATAGCATGTATTTTTCGTCGGTAAATCCCTATAGGCAAATGTAGACTGGAACCAATAACGGCTCTAAACGACGCCTGAGGCACCCCTCAATTATAGGTAATTGTTAAGGACAAGTATAGCTTTTCTGAAGAGCCTAGTAGGGGCCACTTTCTCACACTGAGCGCTGGTGCAGTTTTTTTTCTCGAAAACTTTGCCATCGAAATATGGCTGACATAGGAATACGGCTTATTGTGAGCCTTGGGAAGAGATGCAAAGTGCATCACAAATCAGGACAAAGGCAAACATGTTGTAAAAAATATGCCAAGAACTAAAGGATGCTCAGAATTTTATGGAGAACATATAGGAAATCTCAAGTCCTCGAAAGCGCTAATGGAGAAAGGCCTCCAATTTTTGGGGAGTGGGAGTGTGAACAGACTTAATCCGTGACGTTTTTAAGTCTCGCCGTCTCGGTGACTAAAAAGAGAGGTCTCTAGAGCTTACATTTTGCCATTAGTTATACCCCTATAGAAACTCTTGACTCCTCCCTGCCCCCACCCAGTGCCAGTTGAGATTGGAATAGCAAAAATATCTTGATCGGTATTTGCAGCAGGCACAAGTAATTTGTTCATAAAAATGTCTTCGCAGGTAAAATTGTCAATTTTTCATATAGTAAGATTATTGTTGTCTTTTAAAACGCAGTCGCTTGACCGATGCATTCTTCAAGCTCTGGACAAAAACTCATTCTAAATAATGACTACAATTGCTTAATTAACATTATTTAATGTAACTCGAAATCAGGAGCGTAACTTTTGTCTAAAAAGTGGAAGAGGGGGCCAAATTTCACATCGTTTTCCCCTCGCAACTGTTAACTAATTATAACGGCGCCGTTTTATGTTCTAGATTGAATTAAAGCATCCAATTGAAAGCAAATAAAAGCTTCCACAACACGCATATAGAAACCTTCAGACTCCGCGGGTATTGCTTTTTAAATCAAAAATGCTGGAGTCACTTCTTGTGAGACTTGATGTTCTTGTAGATGACAACTGGTCCCGCCATCCGTTTGTACGAAGCTGGTATTTAACACAATCTGTCACCAGTTCAACTGTGTTGAGTTATATCGGTGCCACCGCAGCAATATCTTTTTATTCAATCTACATGTGAAGTTTCCTCTACATATAGGACCATAATTGCCAACAGCAACAGTTGTTTTTAGATGTCACTGTCTTCGCATCCTGTTTCCACGCTGTCATCATAAGCACATCATAGCCACGATCTGCTGCTATTCAGGCAATAGGTGCTTATGTTTGAGCCACCTCCTCTTTAGGTTCGCGTTCATTTAAGAGGTCGTCAGGGTGCCTGGGAGTTGAGTTTCGTATCTAATAGATCAACTGCGTCTGAGGAATGTTCCATCTGGCAGATCAAATAATTGGCTTAAACACTTTCACCAACATTGCTCTCTCAAGAAATTTCTTCACAGGCAAGCAGCTGAAATCAGTTTTTTCCGACATTTTCTGCAACTTAAACTACAACAACACACCACAAAACGACCAGATTAAAGGACCTTTTTCATCTCTCTCAAATCCGCCATCGTCCCTGCCTTTCATTCGTGCACGTGGCGAACACCTGTCTAATTGTCTCTGCTGGCGGGCTCTCTTAACAAAAGTACTGAAATTCAGCAGCCATCCGGAATAATGCATGCATGTGCCTTCTCGGTGTATGTATATGTATATGTATGTACTATGTAGGCTCCAATGTATGTATGTATGTGTGTATGTATGTATGTATGTATGTGTGTATGTATGTATGTATGTATGTGTGTATGTATGTATGTGTGTATGTATGTATGTATGTATATGTGTGTATGTATGTGTATGTATGTATGTGTATGTGTTTGCACAACAGATTACAGGCTGCATCATCATCTAAGATAAAGCTTTCCATATTTGTTTCCTTAAAGCATTACAGACGAAATATACTTTGGAGTCTGTCGGTATGTGTGTGTGGCTGTCGTTATACCTGCCCCCTCCTCCGTCCGTCAGTCCATTTGTCTTTCTAACTATTTGTTTGTCTATCTATTTGTTTGTCTGTCTCGTTTCACACGCTTTCGAACACATGAATTAAAAGTGAGAGCCCTGAACGCATGCACGTGCACTCACCACACACGCAACAGAAACTTCCCCTGTGGGCAAAAATTACCCCAACGTATCTGTTTATGATTGAGGCATTGTTATCATACGTAAGCGAAGACAGACGAGGCTCAAAGATCGAAGCATCAGCTCAGAAGCTTTGGACTCTAAGGACGGAATTTATTCTCTCACACTCAACGCCACCAAATGGTTGGCGTCAGGATCTGACGATGATGTTCGTGTTGTGTTGTTGTTGTTGTTGTTGATGATGATGATGGTGCTGATTATGAGCGTCGAGAGGGGGGAGGACAAGGGGCAAAATTTGCCCCTGGATTTTGCAAATATTAAAAAATTAACTCTTTTGATTATCATTTTTAATACAGCAGTCCCAACGCGATTTTCAATTCGAAAAACACTTAATTATGTAGGTAAAGTCCTTGACCATTAGTTATTTTTAAAATTGTCACGTGTTCTGTGTTCATGAATAGCTATGCAAAAACGTCATTTTTCTCCCTGCCTAAAAAGTGTTACCGAAAAAAAATTTTCCCCCCAAAATGCTGCTGATGATGAAAATGACGCTGATGATGATGATGATGATGATGATGATGATGATGATGATGATGATGATGATGATGATGATGATGATGATGATAATGAAAAAGAAGAAGAAGATGATGATGATCCAGAAGAAGAAGCAGAAGAAGAAGAAGAAGGAGATGATGATGATGATGATGATGATGATGATGATGATGATGATGATGCTGCTGATGCTGCTGCTGCTGATGATGATGATAAGGCTGTCGATACAACAGAAACACATGATACACATGCATAAACGTAGATCTATAAAAAGCCATGCGCATCAATGCAATATCTTCCTTAACAGATTAAAATAGTTCGGCTTTGTTCGCCATTTAAGAAGTATACTTGCCATCGTTAGGCATAGGGACCATTAGCCATCATAGTTAGCCATCGTTATCCATCCCTAACCATCGTGCAGGAGAAGATCCTCGTCAGAGAAAACTCGAGACGGCTGACTGTAAACATGACATTAATTTCTCCTCCGTTCACTGGAGGGCGTCGACATATTTATCGCCTGGCATTCGGAAATGATTTATGTGGCGGTCGACAGCGTGAACGTGGGATTCTGCTGTAGGAAAATGAGGCAAAGGCGCCTACTTTTACTTTTGTCTCTGGGTGCATGGGTCCTTCCCCCTACCCCTCCACCTGCCCTTCCCCATTCCCTTAGATCGGCGAGTTTAGCAGATTTTCGAAGAAAGAAAATTGTTTTCTTGCAAAGCGTCATGAGGCTAGAACTTAGAAAACTATTGGAAATAGGTGAGTTTCGAACGTTCAAGTGTTATTATTCATTTATTTATTATTTTAAACAATAAATAAAAAATAAACTATTTATTCATGTACGGGCTGTAGGCTAACTGTGAGATAATGCAATGTTGGGTATTTGTGTTGTAGCTATACTTCTCAAGTTTTGAGATTACTTATGTGTAAACAATTTGAATTTAAGGTCCGAATTCTTCTGGGTGCGACGGATGAACTTTCTCTCTGGGTGCATTCACACTCAAGGCTCCCAAGGAGTCTGCGTCTAGAAATGAGGAGTTCCGTTCCTCGTCGTTTCTCCAGTTTTGACATTTTCTATTTAAATAATATATACTTTATTTCGCTCAAAGCAGAAACACGGAGATTAGAACAACGCAACTTAGACTTATAGATCGATAATGGCGCTATACTTCAGCCTGAATGTACTTAGCTTACTTAGTATACTTCAGCCTGAATGTACTTAGCTTACTTAGTATACTTCAGCCTGAATGTACTTAGCTTACTTAGTATACTTCAGCCTGAATGTACTTAGCTTACTTAGTATACTTCAGCCTGAATGTACTTAGCTTACTTAGTATACTTCAGCCTGAATGTACTTAGCTTACTTAGTATACTTCAGCCTGAATGTACTTAGCTTACTTAGTATACTTAGTCCCTCCGGTGCAGGTCTGCACATCGGGCGACGCATCTCCTCCACCCTCCTAAAGTGCGCCTCTTTTCTATCAGATTTATTGGTGTTGTGAGTTTGGAGAAAGTCTCTATGGAAATACGCCTAAAATGCGCCTCTTTTCTATCAGATTTATTGGTGTTGTGAGTTTGGAGAAAGTCTCTATGGAAATACGCCTAAAATGCGCCTCTTTTCTATCAGATTTATTGGTGTTGTGAGTTTGGAGAAAGTCTCTATGGAAATACGCCTAAAATGCGCCTCTTTTCTATCAGATTTATTGGTGTTGTGAGTTTGGAGAAAGTCTCTATGGAAATACGCCTAAAATGCGCCTCTTTTCTATCAGATTTATTGGTGTTGTGAGTTTGGAGAAAGTCTCTATGGAAATACGCCTAAAATGCGCCTCTTTTCTATCAGATTTATTGGTGTTGTGAGTTTGGAGAAAGTCTCTATGGAAATACGCCTAAAATGCGCCTCTTTTCTATCAGATTTATTGGTGTTGTCAGTTTGGAGAAAATCCCTATGGAAATACGCCTAAAATGCGCCTCTTTTCTATCAGATTTATTGGTGTTGTGAGTTTGGAGAAAGTCTCTATGGAAATACGCCTAAAATGCGCCTCTTTTCTATCAGATTTATTGGTGTTGTGAGTTTGGAGAAAGTCTCTATGGAAATACGCCTAAAATGCGCCTCTTTTCTATCAGATTTATTGGTGTTGTGAGTTTGGAGAAAGTCTCTATGGAAATACGCCTAAAATGCGCCTCTTTTCTATCAGATTTATTGGTGTTGTCAGTTTGGAGAAAATCCCTATGGAAATACGCCTAAAATGCGCCTCTTTTCTATCAGATTTATTGGTGTTGTGAGTTTGGAGAAAGTCTCTATGGAAATACGCCTAAAATGCGCCTCTTTTCTATCAGATTTATTGGTGTTGTCAGTTTGGAGAAAATCCCTATGGAAATACGCCTAAAATGCGCCTCTTTTCTATCAGATTTATTGGTGTTGTGAGTTTGGAGAAAATCTCTATGGAAATACGCCTAAAATGCGCCTCTTTTCTATCAGATTTATTGGTGTTGTCAGTTTGGAGAAAATCCCTATGGAAATACGCCTAAAATGCGCCTCTTTTCTATCAGATTTATTGGTGTTGTGAGTTTGGAGAAAGTCTCTATGGAAATACGCCTAAAATGCGCCTCTTTTCTATCAGATTTATTGGTGTTGTCAGTTTGGAGAAAATCCCTATGGAAATACGCCTAAAATGCGCCTCTTTTCTATCAGATTTATTGGTGTTGTGAGTTTGGAGAAAATCTCTATGGAAATACGCCTAAAATGCGCCTCTTTTCGATCAGATTTATTGGTGTTGTGACTTGGGAGAAAATCCCTATGGAAATACGCCCATCTCATAGTTCACGGATATCGAAAAGCAAATTATGCACTTACTTTGTGAAATCAATAGGATAATTAACCTTTGCTGTCTCGCCCGTTCTATGTAGGCCTACAGTACAATAATTGATTGTAGATGTTTCTCTGTAGTTAGTTAAGATATAGGCCTAACCCTTTCTGTTCTTCTCCTATTTTTCCTTTCGTATTACGTTTTTTCAGATCTTTTCTGTTCTTTGTTCACAATGAGTATGTGGTTTTTTGTTTCTTTAATTTTGTTCATGGTAATCATAGTACTCATGGTTGTAAAATGTGTGGCGCGCCCGTCGCGTACACAATCATGCTAGTGCGTTTGAGCGCCTCTGATTAGCGAACACTGTGAGAGGCGCTTTATAAATGTTTAGATACAATGCAATAATAAGCTATTATACGTGATTTAATTGAGATATCCTTCCCGCTTCCTTCTGGCCACCTCTTTCATATCCTTAATCTGTAATCCGGTGTTCCTACTTAACGGGATCCTCGATCCCTTCAGGGCTCCTTTTTTGTAGCCGAGATGCAACGATATCAATACTCTTGCTGACTTTTTGTATTTAATTGGTTGCAAAGTAAACGGTTGATTGATTTATATCAACATACTCATTATATATATATATATGCGTTTATACAACGTAAATAGACCTATATTTAGGCCTATATGTCTAACACTGTAGCTGCCTTACAGTCAATGTATACTTTTAAAGCCCATCACAGTCTCAGAAAGTTTTGCTTGGTGCCTGCCTCCTCTCTTGATCTGGACCTCTGGAAACCTGACTTGGACCTTCTTTGAACTACTCTTTGGAAACCCCTCTGACTTGACGCTGCGTTCGTGAATAGCTGGTACCCTGCGCTTGGCTTTCGAGTGGCGCTTTAGAAGTTTGGAGATTACGATTACTATTACGATGCTCATGTAAGCATCCGATTATTAAGCCTATCTTTTGCATATTTCTAGTAGTAGACTATTAATTAAGACGCAAAACTCTTTCAACACTATCACAATGATCACCATCACCATCGTCATCACCATCATCCTCGTCGTCGTCGTCTTCATCATCAATTCCTGACGTCAGCCATATCTCAGCCACGGTGTATGAATAAATATATGCCAAAAAATATATGTATACATCTAAACTAAGTGCGCGATAGTTTAGTGGTTACTATGCTGGACTGTCAATCGAAAAGACAAGGGTTCAAATCCCTGCCAGGGCAGACATTTGTTCGAGATTTCACTCCGTTCCACTCCGTTTCGTTCCACTTGCGCCCCTAGCGAACTCAGCTATAATGAGCAAACTGACCCTACTCTGTAAGTTGGATGATCAGGAAACGAGGGAGAGATCTGGCCATCCGCCCTCATATACCGAGATTAAGAAAAATTGAGTCACTTCATGTCATACCCGTGGTTACCTCTCGGGGTTAGCTTAAGAGACTTCCTCATCATCGCCTTCTTCTTTTTCTTCTGCTACTTTTTCTGCTTCTCCTTCATCATCGTCGCATTCTTCTTCATCGTATTTTTCTTTGCATTCTTCTTCATCGCATTATTTTTCGCATTCTTCTTCATCGCATTCTTCTTCGCATTCGTCATCTTCTTCTTCGCGTTCTTTGTCTTCGCAGTCTTTATGCGATGTATATACAAATGCACATTTGTCTGCGTGTGTGTGTAGTACTATACGAGTTCTGCCCTGGTTACGTGGACCGGAACGGAATCTGGAACAATGGCTTCCACTGTCCGAAATGGGGACACCCAGACAGAAACTACTGCTGTGGAGACGCGGAGGAACGCGTCTGTTGCCAGGAGCCGGATGCTGGTGCTGGGTCTACAGTTTCCATGGCCGATTCCGCCGGATCAGACTCCCAAGTTCGGTGAGTGCAAGAAATTAAATAGACAAGCAACTGTTACTGGTGAATCAGATTTTCTTTTTCTCTATTGTGTGCCACAATATATGCCTACCGACATATTGTGGGACACGTACGGAGTCTAGTCTTTCAGAGTTTTCAAATTGCCCTATATAAAAGGCAAAGTATGCATACATGCTCATTGCTCATGTACATACGTACATACATACATTCATACATACATACATACATACATACATACATACATACATGCATACGTACATACATACATACATACATACATACATACATACATACATACATACATACATACATACATACATACATACATACATACATACATACATACATACATACATACATACATACATACATACATACATACATACATACATACATACATACATACATACATACATACACGAAGATGCAAATTTTAAAAGGTCAATAAAATTAAACATATACATGTAGATCTATTGGTACTTTTACGAATTTGAACCATATAGAATCGTGGGGTCTTTGATTTGGAACCCTAGAATCGTGGGCCTCTGGCGACTGCCCATGCCTTAAGACGGCACTGTCTCTCCCTCCTCTGTCATCTGCAACTCACAAATTCTCTATTTTTTCAGACTTCACGTGATCGCTGGAGTCGTTGCGGGTGTCCTAGTCATATTGTCGTTGGTTCTACTCATCTGTTGTTGTTTCTGTCGTTGTTGCCCTGGATATAAAAAGCGAACTCGACCGAAGCCTTCCATGAATCAAGGTTAGTGTCGAAGATTTACACCAAGAACCATCAAGGATTGCAATAGAACCTATAATCTGGAGACTTGAATCTATCTTTATACGTAGGCCTATACACGCATCATCGATCGTTGCGAAACCGATTTCCATAAATAGAATCCCTTTGACAAACGCTCCACCTGCACCTCCTAGACGGTTCAGCTTTAATGAGTACACTGACCGTACACTGTCAGTGAGAAGATTAGACGATGAGGGAGAGGACTGGTCACCCGCCATCATATGCCGAGGCTAAGAAAATGAAGTCGCTAACACCATGCCTGTGGCTGCCTCATGGCTAGCTTAAGGGACTGCTCTTCTCTTCTTTCTTCTTTGAGAAAACGAGTCCAGATCTAACAGATCAGAGGGAACGGAAGACTATGAAGGATAAGGAATTAGATAGATGTTAGATATCATTCTGGGACAGATCACTATACCAAATGAAACAGAATTGAGTAGGACATAATTAGGGATTGAAGTGTAATGAATAGAATAAAATGAAGTGGGTTGGAATAACTAAACAAGACAAGCCTAGACTAGATGAGAATAGGCTAGACTTGATCAAATAGTTTGGACAAGAGAGCCACCAGGCAAGTGGAATGAATCTGTTACAATGCAATAGATCTAATTCTAAGACTTAGTGGTCGACTGTGTTAATATCAGTCGCTGGTTATAAGTTTGGAGAGTCAATTAATACAATCCATTCAGTTAATAGTAAGTTGCAAAACAGACATTTCTGGTAGGTATGTATTTGTATGTGCGTGTATGTATGTATGTATGTATGTATGTATGTATGTATGTATGTATGTATGTATGTATGTATGTATGTATGTATGTATGTATGTATGTATGTATGTATGTATGTATGTATGTATGTATGTATGTATGTATGTATGTATGTATGTATGTATGTATGTATGTATGTATGTGTTTGTCTGTATGTATGTATGTATGCATGCATAGTTCGAGAATTCGTGACTTTTGGTTTTAAAATTCGTAGAAATTCGTAAATTTTTGGCCTATTTTAAATTTGGTAGAAATTCGTAAAAATTCGTTGGGCTGACTGACACTCACAGTCGTGCACACACCCCAAATATGATAGAATTCGAAGTTCAAGACTCGAATGCCGGACATTTACCCTCCTGGACATATTCCCCCGGACAAATTCCCCCGGACAGTTACCCCCCCCCCCCAATTTCAGCAGGTCATTTTCCCCCCGGACAAATTCCCCCTCTGTGGATTCATGTATATATGTCCGTCTGTATGCATGTATGCATATGTGCATTAGGGTGGAGTGAAAAAATGATTTTTAAATAAATGAATTCTAATAGTGGGGAAAAGATGCAACTGAGGTAGAGTAAGAAACACACCAAATATTTTAAATTTCAAATGACATCTTCTGCCCTCTACCGTCGATGCAATATTTTAACGTGATTAACCTAATATCACAATGGATGTCATCCAATCTCCTCTGCCTTAACCTTTCCAAAACAGAATTCATAATCCTAGGCCTTCCTGATCATATCAAGAAAAGCCCTAACCCTTCATACACCCATCGACTAACTCATCGCTTCTTAACTTTCACATCGGACCCCCACCCCACCCCGTCCATTACTTGAGATCCACACCTCTCCTTCTCTAACCACATCTCCAACCTCTCGCGCTCCTGCTTCAGGCACATTTGTGACCTTCGTCGCATCCGGCCCAAGATCGACCTTAAAACTGCCTCTACCATTGTTACCTCCATTGTTCATTGATTACAGCAATTCCCTCTTCCTCAACCTTGAATCCACCCAAATCAACCGTCTGCAACTTATCCAAAAGTCACTAGCCAGGGCTGTCACGAGAATGCCCAAACATCATCATAATTATTACTCTCATCCTCAAATCACTACATTGGCTAAAAATCCCAGAGTGAATCCACTTCAAAGTCCTATCACTAACCTATGACTCCCTACAATATATCCAGCCTAAGTACCTCTGTGGTCACCATCCAGGCAAACCGCTCCACCCGATCCTCCTCCTATTTCAGTCTTTCTCGATCCCCGGTCACTACTCATCTCAAGTTCTCCAACCCAGCCATATCCAACAGAGCACCACGCCTCTGGAACGATATCCCCCTTGAATTCCGCAGATTCTTGGTTCCTCCATCATCATTCCAACCCGTCCTCCATCCTTCTCCTCATGTTCCTCTATCCATCTCCTGGCTTTCCACTCCAAACTGAAGTCTCACCTTTTCAAGTAGGGCCTACTCCTACCCTGACTCATTTGATCCTCTGCCTTCCAATTCTCCTCACCCTCCTAAATAACACCCACCGTCACAACTGCTCTGCGTCCTCTCTTGATCCCCCCCCCACCGAAACCAGACTCGGACCTCTTTTTGGATTCCTCTCTGGAAAACCCCCTCAACACTCACAGTCGTATGCTGGCGCATCCTGCTTGAACAGAGCTTTGGTACTTCTTTCGTTCTCTCCTAATTGTCTTCCTTTCAGTAATGTCGCTGCATTCATTAGGCGTTACAAGCATAGGCGTAATTTGTCGGGGGAACGAAGGTAACTGTACCCCACCCCACTCTTTGGGCTGAGGTACCGTACCCCCACTTTATGCACAATGCCAATCAATATTTTATTATACTGCCCTCCCAGAGATCGCAGTCAACGTCTTGATCCCTGTATGTAAGAAATTGGTACCCCCCACCATTTTAGACCAAAGTTACGCCCCTGGTTACAATTATATAATCCTGTAACACACCAGAGGCGATTTCCGCAACTGATTTGAACGTGTATTTCATGAATTGTAACCGTTCGAAGACAGTCAGTTGAAAAAACAGAAAAATAATACACCACATTGACGTTATTCAAAGAATCTTATATGGTAAATATAAAACCGTCGGTAGAGGGCAGAAGACGCAAAGCAAAATCAACAATATTTTGAGCACAAATTACACTCACATGCTGGCAACTTTCCATCGCTATTAGAAAACGTTTGCTTTAAAAAAAATTTTTTTTGCCATTTTCACTCCACCCTAATGTGCATGTATGCATGTATGACTTTGTATGTATGTATGCATGCATGAATGTATGTATGCGTGCATGTATGCATGTATGCATGCATGTATGCATACATACATACATGTATGTATGTATGTATGTATGTATGTATGTATGTATGTATGTATGTATGTATGCATGCATGCATGCATGCATGCATATGCCATATGCCATATGCATCTATGTATGTATGCATGTATGGATACATGTATATATGCATGTATGTATATATGTATTGTATGCATGTATGAATACATCCATACATGTATGTATGTATGTATGCACGTATGTATGTAACTATGTATGCATGTATGTATGTATGCATGTATGTATACATGCGTACATTTATGTATGTACGTATGTACGTATGTTTTGATCATTAAAACAGAAAGCTTTGTGTATGGTGCACTGAGGGGGAATGTCCTAGTATGGGGGGAAATTGTCCGGGGGCAACTGTCCGGGGGAATATGTCCGGAGGGAATATGTCCAGGGGGGTAAATGTCCGTTTACCTCAATACTCTACTGATATCCAGTCACTGTTGTGTTGCTAGTCAGCTAATTTTTTCGGCTGACATTTACTTGCTCAAAATGTTGAAAAGTAAACCAATGATAAAATTCGTTGCCAGTTTTAAAATTCGTTAAAATTCATGAAATATTAGAATTTTAAAAATTCGTGAAATGCGAATTCTCGATCTATGTATGTATGTATATATGCATGTGTATGCACCATGTATGTATGTATGTATGTATGTATGTATGTATGTATGTATGTATGTATGTATGTATGTATGTATGTATGTATGTATGTATGTATTGTATGTATGTATGTATGTATGTATGTGTGTATGTGTTTGTATGTATGTAGGTGTATATGTACATGTATGTGTGTACGAATAGGCATAATGTGTTACTAATTTTACTAACATGTTACTAATTTTTCTTGCTGTGCTTTTCTTTTCTATTATGTATTGGTTCACAAAGGTTGAAAATAAAAATGTTGATTGTTGATTGTTGACATGTATGTGTATGCATAGGCTGCCTCTTTGTCTTACGGACTGATCTTCTGGATATTGAACAGATTACGCCTTAGTTTTGGTGTGCCATCGGTTGATGCCTTGTGCGTTAGACACAGGCGCAATAGAAGTTACTAATTACAATTACAATTACAATTATGTATGTATATATATGTATGTATGTATGTATGTGTGTGTGTAATATATATGTATGTGTATGCATTATGTATGTACATTGTATATATGTATCTATACTATATATGTATGTGTAATATGCATTATGGGTGTATGTATAAATTATATGTATGTGTGTATGTATGTGTGTATGCATGTGTGCATGTATGTTCGCATGTATGCTTACATATATGTATACGTATATATGTATAGGGTTGACTTCTGTAGCGCCAGTAGATTTTTGGAAAGCACACGGAAGCAGACTGAGGAGGCATCTCAGAGGAGGTATACCCACCACATGCGGAGCCGCCAGTCTGTCTGGCGTCTGTCTGGAATGCCAACCGTTGAGCGCTGACCGACTGACCGATCGACACATATATTGGCGGCACAACAGAGACAGAGACACACACAGAGACAGACAGATATAAACAGGCAAAGGTAGCTAGAGACACTCGTGTAGAAAAGCAGCTGATTGTAAGCACGTAAAATATATATATGAACAAGGGAGATGAACTGAGTGATTCGTCTTTTTGTGTCTGTCTTAAAAAAACAACTTCATCCAATTGCAGTCATGGCGCCTTCAGACCTTTCTGCTACAATCGCTTAACCCTCCGCTCCAACTACTCTTCACACTTAACTAACACCTACTCTACGCATGTGTAGTATGTATGTACGTATGTATTGATGTATGTATGTAGCATAATGTATGCAAGTTTGTACATATGTGCATGTATGTATGTATAGTATATGTATGCATGCATTTTATATGTAGGCCTATGTTTGTACACGCATGCATGCCAAGTTTGATCCCTGGGGAATCAAACCATGACACTCATTTCATTTAGAGATGGCCAATCAGCTTCTCCCAGCTCGGTTTACCTCACAATAGCGGTAATGCGAATTTAGAGTGCTTGCTGTTTTATAAGATTCATAGTCAACCAAACATGCAGATACAGTGTCATCCATTAGATGTTGTATAGATCAATCAATCAATCAATCAATCAATATTCGTTTAGTGCAAAAATTCCGGCCGACACAAACGCGACAGGATTACACAGACTTTAAAAAAGAGATGCATTAATTGCAAATGAAAATTAATCGGATAACAGTTAATTAGAGAGTTTGAACATACGGGGTTTTAAATAAGGTATGGGGCCTAACATATAAAAGAAAACAGCATATTGCTAAAATAGTTAATTGTTAATAAGTGTTTTTATACAGCATACGGGATATAAAGTTTTTGTAATTTTTATCAGGTAATGTGAAATTATGAGCCCGATGCCGGAGATTATGAGGGATATTACGATCAGGTGGAAAATAGGAGCGCAGAACATGGTCTAGGTTTGTAATGGCTGCCTTAAAGAGGCATTCATCTGCCTGTTTTGCCAGTTCAGAGGCGCTTTGAATAGATGGGGAAAGTAGACCAGAACGTCGCAATTTCCTCAGCAGTTTTTCAACCCTCTCTCTGTCTCCTACTTGGGTGTAACCCCACCAGGCTGGGGAAGCATACATCAGAGAAGCTATGGTGGTGGCCCTTGCTATTTTCTATAAGACACGAGGTGGAAGGCCATGGGATCGGAGGATTCGGGGTGCATGGAGTGATGATGAAGAGGTAGACAGAACTTTATAGTTAAAATTCGACTCCTGTAATAACTTGTGATCATCCGTTCATACTGATTTGTAATAATACTGCGTAATTGTCAGTTTGAAAATATTAAACGAAGATTATTATTATTACTACGTTTATTGAATGTCTTTCTACGTGCTGCGCGTTACGTTTAGTATGTTCCGTAAGCAACGATGGAAACCGAGCTTAACCGAGTACAGGCAATCATTGTGTTGCAGGCGATTCTTCCAAAGAGTCGACGTCCCTGCGACCGAGGACAAAGACGCAGACGTCGATAACGACCGTGCCATTGACACCGGCGTCCAGCGACTGGACCTCAGTGCCCACTGACTGGACAACATCGGACGACGAAGGAGGGTCAAGAGCGTTCGGCTTGCACTGCGGCTGTCGCTGGTCACCAAATCACCCGACATGCTCAGCGGCTGCTTCTGCTGCAGGCGACTTCCGGATGCAGACTGTGGACGTCTTCGATGATTTCTTCGATCCCTGTCAATCACCGGTTGCTGGTGCGTCATATACTCTGCTTAACAGCTACTATATAAGACATGGGATTCCCTGTACATAGCACCGCGTTAGGTAAATCATACTGCGTAATCAGAAGTGTTCAGAGCGTTTATGCCGCAAAGGGTCACTTTTTAAGTTTATATGTAATACAGTGTGGGCTAAATGCGAAGGAGCTGTGTGCGCTTTAAGATCTAGAGGAAAGAGATAACTGAACTTGTTAAATTCAGCAGGTGGTTGGATAAGATCAAAGGACCTTGTAGTGGCAGTGTTCAGCAAGACCAAAGCGCCCTTGTTTGTCCTTGTGAGGTCCTTGTGAGGTCCTTGTGAGGTCCTTGTGAGGTCCTTGTGAATTCTTAGTGAGCTCTTTGTGAGGTCCTAACGCCTGTGTGTGGTTTATAAAAGTAGCTTTGCAAAAACCCAGATGCACACAATAGGATAAATATAGTACAGGAGCGAAATCCTAGTCGCTTATAATTTACTATCATAATTTTTTTTATTTATTTCCCTTATTCCCTCTTTTCCCTAGAGTACGTGCTTGAAAGACGGAAAGAAGGATTGAAAGAAAGAGTTTTGAGTTTAACGACGCTGTGTCATAACAAAGATGATTAGCGTCGCCCTCCTCCTTTATCCAGGCTTAGGACGGGCACTGTCAGAGTACGAACAGTGGCGGAGTTTAGAGGAAAGAGTGACTGAGCATCATATTATGAACTGCACGGCAGACGACAGGGTGAAAACAGTGGGGGTGGGGGGTTGGGAGCAAGAGGGGAAGAAGGACAAAAAACTGACAAAATTTATACTGATGTAAATGAGAGATCATTCGATTACTATACATTGTAGTCCTACAATACAACACACTGTTCGAGGAACGGGAAGAGATTGAAGCGGCGGATACTTTCAGAGTGCTGTTTTATATTGACTCCTTTGTTTTGTTGTTTCCCGTTGTCAGCGACGCTAACAGCAGCTCATCATCACCTTCCTCATCATCATCTTCATCACCACCACCACCAACATCTTCAACACCACCACAATCGCATGCACTGCGTCGAGTGCCTTCCAACCGCCGACACGCCATCCGCTGGCTTCGTTCGACGATGTCCAGTCGTCTGACGACGGCCACTCCTTCTCGTCAGAGGTGACCAACGTTCGGCCTGCAACATCTCGATCCGTCGCAGAACAGCTCGACGAACGAGCGGCGGAATTTGTTGCTCATCGTGCAGTAGAGCACGAAATTGATGGAATTGTTGAGCAGCGCGAGGAAGTCGAGCAGATCGCCGAGCGGGATGTAGACCTCTTGGTAGAATCCGTCGATGAAGATGCTGCACAGAGTGAGGACACCTTGCGGCAGTTCGGTGATGAGGAAGAGACAGACGACGGTAAAGAGCATCGCCGTCGTGCGGTTGTGTTCGTCCGTCACCGTCGACTCCTCGAGCTGACCGAGCTTCTCGAGCTTCAGTCGTTTGGTGTGCGAGTCGTGCATGACTTTGATGAGGAGACAGGTGAGGATCGTCAGCAGCGCGCAGGGAAGCAGCTTAAAGAACACGGCATGGATCCAGTGGTTGATATGGTACAGGATACCGGTTATGTCGCGAATGCTGTAAAACGTAACTTCGTAGGTCACGCATCGGTTAGCGTCCGTTACGGTCGAGTTGGCAAGGACCATCGTCTGGTTGGTACGATCCTCTTGGATTTCGACGCTGAGGCCATTTGGAATGCAGAGCAGAAAAGTCGATACGTAGACGGATGCTATTGCGATCTTGGCTCTGCGTACGGTGCAGAACGAAGCGCCAACGAAGGGGAAGTTGATGTAGACGTAGCGGAAGATGGCGAGTGTAATGGTCAGCCAGATGGCGATCGTGTGGCAGGCGACTGTGAAGTTGGCGTGGAAGAAGAAGTAGCGGATCCAAGCGAGGGACCTGGTGTCCAGAGGCTGTAGCTGGACATCCCTCTTTATATAGAAATGGATGTTCGTCGGCAGACAGGTCAACATCGTTAAGACATCGGCGATGGCAAGCCACGTCAGAATCAGGTTGGTCGGCGATGCCATCTTGCGTCGGGTCAACACGGCGACGTTGGCGAGGTTGGCAACGATTCCCCAGATACAGATGACAACGGCTACGTATCCATGAATGCCCGAGTAGAAGCGACTGAACTCGAGGAGTGTGAGAACGGAGTCGCGAGACTCCACGGTCTGAACCGATTCACAGCTCATCTCTACGCTAACAAATGCGACCTTTGCTGAACTTTTGTTTCTGGGATTTGATGATATAGCGCCTGCGTAGATGAACCGAACGTGAACGTGCACAGAAAACTGGTTCTGTTCAGCAAAAAAGACACAGATGTAAAGAAATGGATATAATCAAGGTCTCATTGCGAAATATATCCGTTTCAGTTATTATTCCTGAGCCATATCGTCTAAATTTGGCCTACAGGTTTACTTGATCGTACTTACTTGTAAGTCATGCAATTCGTAGCCAAATACAAATGCAATCTGTATTTGCAATTGCTAATTTATTTTTGCGCTTTGGGTGGGAAACTTCTCAGCGTGAGATATAGGTCAGTAGACTGCAGTAGGAGTAGACACTGGCTGTTTTCAACCTTCTCTACTGCCGTACACAATTTATAAAAAAATATTCTACAAAATGAACACTTTAAAAACTCAAAGACTCGCTACAGTCTGCCTTTATTTTTACGCTTCTGTTTGTCTCGAGCTGCTTAAACCCGGATCTGATCAAATCATTTAAACATTCCGGGTCCTGTAGGCCTATATAGGTCTAGGCCTATTGGCCGCCGATCAGCGCCGTCTCTTTTGCTACTGCATCAGCATCTTTTTAGCTGACGCATAATGTGTTGCGTCTTCGGATCTGTAGTCTTTGCTGCTATGGAACAAGGGCCTTTGTGTAGCAACTTAAACTACTCTGAAAACTTCTATAGGGCCCATGTGATATCGTACAAGGAATCGACCCATAGGCGTAGACTCTGGGGGGCAGCCGGGGCAGGTGCCCCCAATAATTGAGATGGACTGCACACCCAATGCAACAAGTGTAGAATGAATAACCAAATGCCCACCCAATATTTTGCACAAGTTTACGCCAGTGCATCAACCGACAGTAAAATGATGAATGAGGTCGAAGGCCAGAGAAGTAGCCAGTAGAGCTAATCGAAATTGGCAAAAGATGCGCAATCTACGAGGGTCTATATAGTTGCGGTCAGGGACCCGGGAACCTATGGCGCCAAAGGCGCCGCTGCTCACACAAGTTTTGGCTCTGTGGCGCCGAGGCAGGCGCATGCTCACACAACTTTTTGGCATTGATACAATAAAAAAATATAATTTGCGCCCTAAATTTTCACAGTGATTAGATAAAATATGAGAGCTTTTGTCAAACAGAGCTTGTGCCGACCCGAAACCTCACTCGATATTATAGAAATAGCACTATATATATATACTCGACATACTATAGAAAGAGCACAGTATACGACTAATGGAATCTGCGAATGTCAGTCCTGACCTTTGGAAAAGGGTCAGTAAGCTAAGCGACTGGATACTGGAAACCTTACCCTCTCGGTCTGAAAACTACAAAGGTGTTGGCTGTTAGCCTGTTGAACGCTAGGATTTCTCCTATGTTGATCCAAAACTGTAGGAGCCTTTGATAGTAACAGGCGCAATATATCATCCTACAAGACTGAGGAGAGTGGATACAGGACAACTAATTCTTAAGACAGCTGTAGTATAAATATATGTATATATATGTATGTATGTATGTATGTATGTATGTATGTATGTATGTATGCATGTATGTAGGCCTATGTATGTATGTATGTACATATATATGTGTGTATATATTATATATATATATATATATACAGAAATATAACATTTAGTGTATATATTATATATATACGTAAATACAATATTTAGTGTGTGTGTGGGCTTTCAGAGTGGGATGAGAAAGAATGATTAGTTCATCTTGAGATCGCATCATTGTAGGCTCTATTCGAGAACACAGGATAATAAGTAAATTTGAAATCAATAAATTGATAGGAAAGTGCTGTAATGTCTAGCGGACCGCCAGTGAAGTCATTAAAACAATCTTTTCTGTCGTTTTCCAAGTCACCAGCTGGAAAATGTGATGGTATGTACAACTAAACTGTTGAGAGTGTATTTATAAATAATTCGCCACAGCCTAAATCTAAGCTTCTGAAAAATTGACAAACAGTTTTGGTCGCAGCTTTAACTTGTAATCGCAATCGCTATCATGCGATGAGTACTTGTTTGTTGAACATCAAAACTGGCATAACGCAACTTGAACAAGCTACAGAGAATTGACTCACGAGCAGCTACAGTTAGCGTCAATAGGCATTCTTGTAGAGAATTCGGGGTATAAAGTACTGATCGATTTTTTCAGCACTCACAAGAGCTAAGTCGCGGGAACAAAATTATTCTCAGGCGCTCAGTTATAAAACAAAATCTTTATTTTATTTTATTTATTTATTTATTTCGGATATTTCTATAGCGCCTCTGCAAGTCAACTACTACTCAGAGGCGCTCCCGACTACAGCATTGATACTCTGCCGGAGTTTTCTCGCGATTTCTTCAGCGTCCACAAAATCTAAGTCGCGGGAACAAGATTATTCACAGGCGCTCAGTCAAAACAAAATCTATGGGCAGGGGTTTAAGGTGCAAATGGGGCAGGCAGGCAAGCAGGCAGGCAGACAGCTACGGTTGATGGTGTTTAGAATTGCAGCGGCGAGACAGGCAAGTGAAAGTGCAGGAATCGGTTAAGATTTGTGAGAGTATGTTTCAGTTTTGAGTGAGAGACATTTGGAGAGATGGCAAGAGGTGAATTTTTGATGAGTTCGTAGTTAGGAACTGATATTTGTCGCAATTCTGGCGGGAATTAATTCCAGAGAGGCAGAACAGCTCTATGGCTATGGAGCGATTTGCAAGGCAGGGAGCATGTACCTTGACCCTGCAACATATCCAAACCAGTACCGATTGGCTACAGGATCAGGGTATACTCAAACATGAAGCCCAGCTCAACAACCTCAACGCATGGCAGTCCTGAAGTATTTATAAGTGTGACAGCATCCACAAATTTCAGCAAGTGTATCAAACTGTCATGCAGAGAATTCCATCTTGTGGGACATGGAATTTGTAGTTAACGATTACAGATATCACCAATCTTCCCAGCCGTTCTAGCTATTAAGGAGGAATTCCAGAGGACTGCCCTGGTTACATTTAACCTTCGCAGGACGGAAAGATTTTACGATACACGGAGGACGAAGAGGGGTAATTTTTTACCCCAAAACAATGTGTAATATCTCAGCTCACAGGTAAGCTACGATGACAAATGAAGTGTCAATTGTAACATTTCCAAGGTCAAGGAATCGATTTGTCGTAGTGGCAATAGTGTGCAAATACTACTTTTCAAGATGGCGGTCAATTTGGCCGCCAAAACACAAAAAAATGTATATCTCAGCACGTAGGTAAGCTACAATGACAAATGAGGTATCAATTGTAACATTTCTAAGGTCAAGAAATCAAACTATCGTAGTGGGAATACTAATTTCCAAGATGGCGGCCAAAATGGCCGCCAAACACAAAAATATGTATATCTCAGGTTGTAGGTAAGCTCCAATGACAAATGAAGTGTCAATTGTAACATTTCCAATGTCAGGGAATCGATTTATCGCAGTGGCAATAGTGACCGATCAGTCAGCTGATTGATAATTCCTATTTTTGTGTTTTGACGGCCATATTGGCCGCCATCTTGGAAATCAGTATTCACACACTATTGGCACTGCGATAAATCGATTCCTTGGCCTTGGAAATGCTACAATTGACACTTCATTTGTCATTGTATCTTACCTACGAGCCGAGTTATACACATTTTTTGTGTTTTGGTGGCCATGTTGGCCGCTATCTTGGACAGTAGTACTGACACACTATTGCCACTGCGATAAATCGATTCCTTGGCCTTGGAAATGCTACAATTGACACTTCATTTGTCATTGTATCTTACCTACGAGCCGAGTTATACACATTTTTGTGTTTTGGCGGCCATGTTGGCCGCCATCTTGGACAGTAGTACTGACACACTATTGCCACTGCGATAAATCGATTCCTTGACCTTGGAAATATTACAATTGACTCTTCATTTGTCGTTTTAGCTTACCCATGAGCTGAGACATGCATATTTTTGTTTTGGCAGCCATATTGGCCGCCATCTTGGAATATAAACTATCCAAAATTATGAAACTATTAACACTCAGTTCCATGGTAGATTCCACACTTGATTTATGATTACAGGTCATTTATCTTTAAAAAATATATCTGCCCTATGAACGAAAAAATAACGACGTCGAGGACGAAGAGGGGTAAATTTTTACCCCAGGACACTTTGGATTGAAAAATCTTTTTCCCACCACATGGCAATGTGGTGGGTATGCAGTCAGAATATGTCATTGGTAGTAACTTGTAAACATGTGGAACGACAAATGATACCTCCCTACAGTTGCTCCGCAATCAACATCCAAACACCCCTGGGGTAATTATTTACCCCTTTCCGTCCTGCGAAGGTTAAACTGAATGTGTGACTTCCATTGTCAAATAAGTAAGAGTAATTTTTACACAAATAATTTAACGTGGTTAATTTAAAATAAGTAATTTTACTTTACAGTAGAGGCCTATGTAATTTGAAATGACAAATTACATTCAAAATGTAATTAAATTACAAATTACCTTGACACAGAACAACAAATTACCTATTACAATTGTAATTAAAATTACATACTTTCAATGACATCAATTGAATTACTGATTGCCCATCCCTGAATACCGAGTATAATAAATTTTTCCAGTGGTTGCAAAAAATGACAAAAATAATAAAATATTCTTCTACATCATATCGGATATAGGCCTAATAGATAATTTTATCCACCTTATATATATATATATATATAAGAATTATATATATATATATATATAACCAAGGCAAACCTATGCATATATAGGCCTATTTGTATATATATGTAGAAACCCATATATGTATGCATAGGTTTGACTTGGTTGGCTCACCCAACTTTTAAACACTTCCCGGGCCTCTGGTTGCGGTCTAAAGGGAAACGATGTATATCATTCGGTCATTAGATCAATGCTCGATCTGAGAAGTTCTCTGGTCTCCACTCCTAATTTAACCATCTTGGTTTCATTTCGAAACGTCCAAAGTTCACCTGCCCACGTGCCTTCAAGCATATCCTTCTTGTTTGCGCAGATTTGCAACGAAGATGCCTGACATTAGCTGGAGCTACTTATAGGCCTACGTCAAAGTCATGTGTTTCACATTTAGAAGTCGTAAATCTTCAGCTTATCTTCATAAACACATACTTAATCGTTCTTAGCCTAGACGTCTGTCCAAGTGAACGTCAATTCTTCTGAAGCCATCGCTGTAGTTTAAACTTTTTCTGTAGTCTCACAATCAGACCAAGCAGACACACGCTCAAACAAGTATGCATACAACAGAATAAAGACATACGCGCAGGCAGAAGGGCAAACAGAAGTGCAAGCACACATACAGTAGCAACACAGTCCAATACATGAATATTCTGGGTAACGACAAAAAGGTCTCTGACTCGACTGAGCTACATGTACATGTCAAATTAGGTTTCCCAATGAACCGGTCGTTTTATGACGGAGCCTATACGCCATCTGGCGACAAAATGTTTTATAGGCTACGGTATGGTATTGGAAAAAAACATCTGCCTTATAGACCAAACCACATAAAGGGGCGATATCTGTCGGAAATGTTACTCGGCTCTAAGCCAGTGCGAATTTTCACTAAAAGCATACTTTGCTTTCCTGAAAACCATCGAATTCAATAAATTTTACAAAAACACGAAGCGTCATGCGTTCATATGATTCTAGAAGAGGAGGGAGCAGGGCCGGATTTAAGCATGGGCGCCAGCCCAGGGCCTCACCACTAAGGGGCCCACCAGTTGCAATTTTATTTTTTGTGTCCCTTCGCTGCATGTGTCAACTGACTAGGGAAGAGATTCTAAGAGTGACTATAGTGACTAGAGCTGAGTGGTTGACTTCTGGATGACCACTGTACTAAATAATCATAATTTTGAATAGAGAATAACAATAAATAACCGATATAAAACCTTTTGTGACATATATGGCACATTTACTAGAGCCATTGTAGCTCAATAACTAAAAGCTGCAAGCGAGCCAGCTGCCGAGTTTGGTATAGGCTTAAATCAACTCGCAATTATTGTACTACAGATATATATACGGCCTCAAATGTAGACATTTCTATTTTTCCAATCCCATTCCCCAATAGATGTACTAGTGCCTAGTGGTTGGGAGAATTCCATTATTTTCGAGATATGTTAATTCATGCTATTTCATGTACTGTATTAGATGGCTCTGTTTTATATCATTTGGGGGACCCTTCCTAGCGGGATCTTATCCCTTCTGGGTTCCCTTTTGCGTCCAAACGAATCCCTCCGTTAAATGAATCCCACCATTGGACCATAAGTCACTGTATATCTCCTAGGTACAACTAAGAAAAGCCAAAAGCTTTAGTATGGGACATGACTTTAGCCAATAGGCTTACTATGTCTCATGCGAACTGAAGTGATGATTGTTTGATCAGTATGGTTCTGTTCTGCTTATTTTTCTTCTACTTTGGTTTAAAACAGGACTGAGTTCATATGTAAACTAAATAATCGATATGTACAATTGTTGTTTTGGAACAATAAAATGTTATGTTATGTTATGTTATCTACACACTAGGTTATCCAACGAATGGATGAAGGTATTGTTAAAGAATAGTATTAAGATAAGGTGGACTT